>JAEAOA010000482.1:555000-785000 GCA_016746295.1 Potamilus streckersoni
TTTTCTCGGCCTTGTTATAAACTATATTTCTGTGATCTCGTATCCCTTGTCACCAGTAATAACAGGAGCATGTTTGATATGTAACTAACTCTTTACTAGAATGAAGGAAACTCGAGATAAGAATATATTGATAATTTCTATTTTTTATATAAGAAAACGATCGCAATTTCAAATTCGAATAGTCCGGTAAAAAAAAAAAATTAAGTCGTGTGTGTCCTTTCTGTATCATGACAATATATATATATATATATATATATATATATATATATATATATATATATATATATATATATATATATATATATATATATATATGTATAATTACACACACTGGAATTCCTAATACACATGCCAATTTGGATGGGCAGCATATTTGAAAATGTAAACTTAAAATTCTTTTATATTTGATCTATATTCAATGGGACCACCTACCATCGCTAGCAAATATTGTTCAGTTTGTAAAGTTTGGAATTTGATTCACGATCACAGTATAGTACATACCAGCAAATCTGAATAGCTACGTTTAGTAATATCATAGAAGCATTTGCAACTCGTGATTTTTTTTTCTGCTGGATTCATTGTTAATTAAGGTTTAATGAAGCTCTACGTATCCGTGTCTTAAGTCAGTAATATACACTTTAGAACACTTATGACTTTAAAAAATGAAAGACAAAGATGTAGAACTGATTATTCAAACAACAAGCACATTTTAATTCGTTTCTTCGTTCCATCTTTCTTGTGACGTTTCAAGTGGAATACTTGTCTATAGATGAATTTCACTACCAGGTGTAATGCTCTGGTTATTGTTATATTTCTTGTCCAAGTGGTGAAACTTTCGCTCTGCAGCTCTGGTGACTTGTGCTATATTCCCAGTCAGACCATTCATTAGAGATCATCATGACGATTTTCTTCCTTTTCCATTAAAAAATCGGAATACACAAATCTACGAAATAACTAAGGTTGGGGTATTGACCAATGGATATTTCAAGCTATTGAGGGTCCGTTCGTTTGGTTTCAATATACCATCCTTTTATCTGAACATTTCTTGTTATATAGTGCTCAAAGTTGCGTTAAATGTCAGACACCTAACCATTTTATGTACATTGACAAGAAAAAATGTATTGCGGTCAATTAAAACTTCTAGCCAGTTTGTGGCAATTGGGTTAATCAGTCTAAATGCAAGGGTAGCGAATTCAATTCCCGCCCAAACCAGCAACGGCAAAAAGAGTTCCAATTTTCTCGGCATGATATAGTTAAAAGCGTTAAAAGTGCCGTTAACCCCACCCCTCCAAAACCTTTTTTGAAGATATGGGTATCCTCACAATTTTTATTTTATCTTGTTAAAATGTTTAACAAATAGTCAAGATCTGCCGACTTGTGTGTGCAGCTCATTTCTGAAAAACTTGATCTTCGGCTGGCACGACACAGCCATTGTGTGCAGAGATGACGTAACAGTTACTGCATATATTCATAATGCAGATTCAGAAAAAAAGTTGCATTGTCGGGTGGGGTCTTTGCATTTATTTTAGATTTTTGTGCAGATGTAACGCTATAATATACAGGTTTGTATTATAACATATTTAGATTTAATACCGTACAAAGGAGATGAGGTGAGGCTCACAGGGAAGTGATATAGGGGCAACAACTCACGGGCACCAGTGGTCTTGGGGCACTAATCCACCTGCATCTCTTATCTTATTCTGAAAATTAAGTTGGTGTTATGAATACACACGTGCATTCAATGATCAACATTCATATTAATGACTTAATATTGTTTATAGCATTAAGAGTTGACGTGTTTATCGTACATGTAGTTAAATATGGTAGCTTAATGGTGAATTTCATGCAGCATGCATTGTACGAGAACTCGCGTGTAGTGTCCAATCAAATTAATATTTTTAAATAAATGGGCGTGCTGTTAAGTACTACATGCTGTCACTAAAAGGTTACTGTAAGCCTAAGACAGTGATGGTTCTGGAGCAGATTTTATGAACAATAATTTGAACGAAAATAAAATTTGACAAATCTGTTTTTTAATGATTTATTTTGTAACATATAAGTTAATTTTTGTATTTATATATTGTATGCAAAGAAACGCTAGGTTAGAAGGTTGGTTGATTGGTTTAATGGTATTTCAGCACATCAAATAGATTAAAATGGCAACTAAATAATTTAACAAGCAAACTAGCTAATACTTGTCAAGTTCTCTAGTCGGAATTTATTTTATACTGGAAAATATTCAGAATATTTACGGTAAACTCGTGAACAGTAACGCACTAACCTTGAGGGTGGGAGGACGGGGCGATTGTGTTTTTGGTGCGCCTAAACAGCTGATAAAAAAATAAATTCTATAAACTCTGTCTGCCGTGCCATCATCGTCGCCTGGGCGCCATTTACCCTTAGTACGCCACTATTCCTGAAAGCATGAAGGTGAAATCATTGCTTATATTCTGGTCATGTTCTAAAAAACGGAAAAATGCAGTATACCAGTATCTACTTAAAAAATGTCCAATATTAACGATTTAATTGTAATTTTTAGTATTCATTTGTAAACTCTCTATCTAATTGTATATCAAAAATATGAAACAAAATTTTTAATTCATGCCTCCAAACCACTCACTCTGTATACAATTAAACTCTGTGATGCAATTATAAGGAAAAGTGTTCATCACACCATCCGTCTTTTGTTGAGAACACATTTGACGTTACAGTCAGAATGATGCAACTTTAATTTCAGATCCCGAGCAAGTATCGTATTTCTGTTAAATGTATGCACTGGTTGTTACTCGATGACAACTAGTGCAGTATGATGCAATGATATGATTGGTTTCTTTCATTTGTCCGCACCTGTAAAATTAATAGGTCCAATTGTTATTCACGACAATGGATCTGACTGTTTACGACACTGGGTCATATCAATGCTTTTGTAAAAATTTCTTAGTGGGTGTATGTGTAGGTGCATCTGCGTATGATGCAATTTTTCCACTTATGATCAATAAAGTGAAGAGAAGTCCTGGAATAGCTATTGGCAATTAACAAGTAAAATTTCCTTCGATGAAGATGCCTGTACCTATAAAGCTTAATTTATTCGATTATTTACATTACAAAAAGAAACTAAAATACCACAGTCACTATTACTAATGATAATGATGAAGATTGCTTTTATTTGGGTTTAACACCATTTCTCAGCGCAAGATACATGACCGCCATGATTATGGCAGAGGAATAACCCGACTCAAAAGACCCTACTGGCAAGGTTTTTCGCATACCCACATTGACCGAACCAGTCTCGAACCCACACTGACAGGTGTCATGTCACTGATCGGTAAAGGCGAGGGTTTAGACCATTCGATTCTCCGGGGCCCCAAATGAGAATTAAAAGATAAATCTTTGCCCTTTTCCGAAAACCTCCAGGCAATAATCAGCGTCAACTGCTGACCAAACTGACGTGATCCTAATTTCACAAATGCAGGTTTCTTCATTCATTTTTGTGATTTTCGGTACTCCTTCTTAGCCGTGCATCGATATTGTATGTCATGTACTACGAAACATGACACATGCAATTGATACACATAATTAGATCCATCTCCCATGACCAAATACGTATACGTGATAATATACTGTAAATTCCGAATGCAAAGAAACTGACGAGGAGCCATTTTATTAAACTAATCTATTCTTCCAAAAAGTCTCGTGACTATTGTACATTATAAAGTCTTTTCCTAAAAACCGGTTAATTAGTCTCTTATCTTCCAAACACAGACACCACACCACCCCATAAAGAAACAACCACCAAAATGTAACAGCCATCAATGGAGACATGTATAGCACAAACCATAGACTTGATGCAATAAGTTTCATTGGCACTTTTGAGGGTGGGTGTGAGCCAATACCTCAGTTTATGTAGAACATCGGAATCGTAATCAAAAGAGTATGCTAGCCGAACGAGCGCCCTGAGGTCGCTAGGATAGTGTTCAGAGTACTGTTACAATCCAGAACAAAACGTCCTTTTGGGTTGTGGCAGAGTTAACGGCACTTGTGGATTGGAGTGGATTTAACAATTTGCAAATATTTCCTTTTTAAATTATTAAATTTTGAGTATATCATGGAATTTTCTAAGCATAACATTTCCTTTAAATATGTATGTAGCAATATCCTCAATTTTGTTGGGGGGAGGGGGTTGTTGCTTTGTATGTTTAACGCTATATTCAGCACAAGATTAGATATACATTGCGGCCAGTATATTTACTGGAGAAAGAACTCAGAAAGACCTCGGGAAGATCATTGATATACAATTGTTAGCATAATAATGTTTGTCAAAATTAATAAGAACAATGTTTATGAAGTTCCGATTTATTTCAGATTTTACATATTCATTTCTCAGTATTTAACAATACTTGGAAAACTTATGAAGCCACAAAAAGTACGTAGATTGACAGTGTTTTGAGTTTTAAAAAACGTTTGGCTAGATGACACCTAATTTTTACTAAATTCTAAGTTAGGGTATTTGGCCAACCTGGTATACATTCGTTTAGTAGGTTTTATAACGTATTCAGTTATGTTTTAAATAAAGGTTACCTGTTTTAAGAGATCATCTCGCACCTTAACATTTTTAATTTGTTGAGCGTTGTACTAAAGCTATCCATCAATGGAAATGAAATTGTTAAATATGAATATGTAATTGTTCAAAACTTCCATGAATTTAAATGTTTCTGTTTTGCTTTGCTTTGCAAAAAAAATGTTTTCATTTTAAAAAGGAAGCTGGTTTGATGGATGTGAAATTGGGCTGGATAAAAAGACGGCTGATACGGAGAAAGAGATCGAATCGTGATATCAACAAATTATTGGACATAAATACAACCGTAGTGATGATTCTATAATTATCATGAAAAAATGCGACTGATTACGAAACTTTGAAGATTTCGACATTTATTAATAATTGGAAAGATAAATATCATCCAGCCAGTAGTTTGGCTATAATTTAATTTAATAGCAGTTTTATCAGAAACACCAAAATATATTTTTAAGGAATAAATGCTATTTACTTATGAATTTGTATAGACTGAAAAGTGACTGTTGATTAACGCACGATCAGTGGTGATCTAAACATGTCAAACATTCTATATTTTTGTAGCACTTGAAAAAATATTTAAAAAAAACCGGGGGACCACAATTAGTCATTCGGCATAGCAACTGCTTATCTTCGAAAGTCTGGAGAAATTCGGCAAATATTTGATTCATTGAAAAGGAGTAGACTTATCTTTCATAAAGATTATGCCTTTTCAAGTTTATATATACAGTCTGGTGGTATGTATAATACTAGATCACATCCTCAGAATCCATTATGTTACAACCCTTGTATGGCTTAGTTTAAAACTAGTTTCTAAGAATCGAGTAAATATTGATTTGGGGAGAGATAAACTATACTGGTAATTGAGAGTAGCGAGCTTTAAATTCCAAACACCGTCTGGATTTATTTTTAAAATGTTAATACTATACGGGCAAATTTAATTAGTGCTATGCCCTGACAATGTAAATACACTATAAGGAATAAGGCAATACCATATGAAATCAGTAATACATGTTCCTAATAAATGTCCCTGAGAAAAGACAAAACCATACACAAGGTCTTTATAACCATTAAATCAACTCCAACAAAATTCCATGAAAAGTGTCACAGGCAACTGCACGAAACCTTCTCAGTAGAAATGTGACATTAACTATATAGTTTCGTTCACCGTCACTGAATAAAAAATATTGCAACATTTCAATTTCATTTTTTGCAAAGAATTAAATAGTTAATTTTTTCTTTGAATTTCTATAAGAAATTAAATGGCTTTTACTTATGATACTTTCCTATTTGGACTCTGCAATGATGCATACTCGGTATCAGCTTTTGTATAATCATTAGACATGCTTTGGTCTTCGGGCTAGCTGCTAGCTAGTAGCGACTTGGCTTTTGCTTGCATAGGCGACCGGTTTGATGTCAACTTAAACTGTTGTTTTGCAAAGCACTTTTCTCATTTATTTTAACTAGTTTTAGTGCCCGTCCTAGGACGAGAGTGATAAATGAATGTTGGAGGATAAAAATAGTAAAAGAAATGAAGAAAAAATAAAATAAAAATTGAGCGAATTGATACGAAGCATGCACAAGACTGTTTATATAGATATCAAGATTTAATGCGATGCTAATGTCAGCGCGAACAGAATCTTCAAATGTTTTCCCTCAATTCTTAAAAACGTTTCAAGTTTTATGACAGTGGCATTATCAATAACATCTTTATGTAAGTCTCGATTTTTAGTTTTAAAATAAGAAAACTGAGGAATATATTGAGTGAAAAATAGTAGCAATGTAAAATCAAATTAAGGAGAATGGCCATTTGTATCCATGTATCATGCATACAAATTTTTGTGTGCTGAAAAATGAAGTTGAACCCCACAACACCAAAACCATCAGACTCCTTTGGTCTCGCTGATTCGTACTACAGCGTATAGATCTGATTTTGACGCGCTTAAACATTTCACCTTTTCAAAAATATACTTATATACTGATCTCGCGTGACTTTAGAAACAATAGTTATTTTAGTAACTGTCTCAGTAAACAACCTAAGACACACCAGGACACCCCAATAACACCCAAATATTAAATATAATCACATCAAAACTCAAAATCGCATCAGAAAGCGAGGAAACAAAACAATTGCTAATATTTAGCGATGTTTTATCTAACAGAAAACAGAAGTTGCCAAGGGAAATAACGAAGCGTATTCGTGTTCAATCAAGCGAATATTTATCAACATTTATCAATAAGTACAGTGCCAGGTTTAGACAAAGCGATGCCCTAAGCTATGGAAAGCTATAGAGGCCATATTTTGTATAAAATAAATTTGAGGGGCCCTTTTGAGGCCCTAAGCTGTAGCTTGTTTAGCTTATGCCTAAATCCGGTACTGAATAAGTAGCAATACCATAAAAATGTCATTAAATATGCTAAACAATTTAACTATGCATCCCTTCCTTTCCTTTATTTTGTCAATTGTTAGCATAGCGAATAAACATAATTAATCAATTGTTAGTATGTGTTTCGCGTTAATTGGTCCTCTCATTGACAGGCCTTCTTTGCTACCCAGTTTTTCATGCAGTTCCTCTAGCCTTATAAATTAGGGTATATTTTCCATCTTGTGATTTGATGTTTGCGAAAATCTGTCTTTTGCTTTTCGGATTTGCACCTACAGACGCTGTCGTTTATATGGTAGATGCGTTCTTCTTTTGTTAACTGATAATTACCGCTGTCGTGCAGAGCGCTACTATAATACACGAAATGGAGCTGTGTCACGCTGAAAAGTTTGTTTATTAGATCTTGCGCGTTTTGGTTTCCAATCAAGAGTTTTAGAATGTTGTTGATGGACTCTGCGTTATTGGTCCAATTTTATATTTATGGCAAATTCTAATGCAATAGGCGACAAAATAATCAAATAATCAAGTTTTAGGTCAAGAGTTTTTTTTTTGGTCTAAATCAAATGTGTTACTAAGTTTTAGGTTCATTAAATAGGTCTATAAATACATTTGATGGTAAGTAGGTCTTTTTATTCTTTTTATATTTAATTTCTTGAGCGCATACATTTAAGAGATGCTCCTTTTAAGAAAGCCAAAATTAGTCGTGTTTTTTTATTCAAAGAAATTTCACATTTAATAGGAACAGTGATGTTACTAATACCCCCAATATATATATATATATATATATATATATATATATATATATATTATATATATATATATATATATATATATATATATATATATATATATATATATATATATATATATATATATATATATATATATAAACGTTTTATGATTAGATTTAGACTCTACCTCGAGTTACGATATCTGAATTAAAGACATCTTGAGACAAAGAAACGATGACCCTTTCCATCGATATAACCTTGCCGTTTAAAGCATTCAGTTTTCGAAAAGCGTTCGTGTAATCCGTATCATGCGATGATCATGCGGCATCCAGATAATGAGAGCATATAATGAATTAATGTTTAAAAAAATACTAAAAGGAGGAGGGAAAATGGCTTCTGGTGTGTTCGATATCGTGAAAATTTTTCTCTAAATAAACAGTATGACTAAATATATTTTGATCAAACTTAACACCAAGAAAATTATCTGTCTTCTTGGTCTTATCACAAATTTCCCATGAATTTGTTAGGTTGAAACCAATTTTGCAAGTTTTAAAAAAGAGAAGCACAACTGAAATGTATTTAAATTTTGCTTTATCATTCAGATAT
Source organism: Potamilus streckersoni (assembly GCA_016746295.1). Lineage (NCBI taxonomy): Eukaryota > Metazoa > Mollusca > Bivalvia > Unionida > Unionidae > Potamilus > Potamilus streckersoni. Next base: position 563,292 of record JAEAOA010000482.1, read on the forward strand.
AGGAGTATGATGCATGATATAATCTCTAGAAACATAAATGTAATATACATGAAACAGTTACTTGATCCAGTAGTCAAGGCATACAATACTATAAGTAATAACATAAATGCAAACAAAAAAGCAAAAATATTGAACAAGTACACAAAGAAAATAAAACATACAAACGGATACACCCGTACTTATTAAATTAATAGTAAATTGGTGCTTCCTAAACATGAATTTAAAAATTAAGACATTTAGAAGTGTTATAGATGATGCTTTTATAAATGTGAGCCACCTCACCTCACTTCACCTCACCTCACCCCACCCCAAAAGCTCCAGTGATTATATATATATATATATATATATATATATATATATATATATATATATATATATACATACATACATAGGTGGAAAATTTGGACTCGTACATTATTTGCTACATTTTTTATAAATTAACAGCCTAGAAGTCTAAAAAGTATATATATATATATATATATATATATATATATATATATATATATATATATATATATATATATATATATATATATATATATATATATATATGTGTGTTTGTGTGTGTATGTAAGAAAACGGTAAATTTAATCTTTAAAACGTGAATATTTATGTATACAAATAAATATTTATCCAATAATGTTTTATTAATGGAACGAACACGTACTATGTACTTCTATAAATTATTTTGTTAACTGTTTTGACATGGTTCGATTAAATTTCAGTGGTACATATGGGACTATTTAAGTGTATTTGAATTAAACGACATGGTGGTTTGTGAGTTACTGTTGATAATTAATTGCATGTGTGACTATCAATCATCAAATGACCAAATATCAAACAGTTTAGATAAATTATATCCGATACATCTAAGTTATCTACACAAAGCGATTTACCTTCACAATCAGGTAAAGTAAAGGGAAATCACTCCCGTGGAGTTTGTAACAATCAGCGATCATGTATTCGAAACGTTTATCAAAATTTTTGATGGACGATTCGAAATGAAACTTTGTATATTCGTATATAAGCAGTTTATAATGAAATGAACTAGGGATGTTTAGTACATTTACATTTAAATAGGATATTGTTATAAATATTATATAATTAAAGAGATTTGATGCAAGAATTTAGGTTATCGGAAACACGGGCTCGTATCGTTGCTGACAATTTACCGGTCATACAGATACTATACAAAAAAAAAAAACGTCTATATTGTATAGTATCTGTATGACTGGTAAATTGTCAGCAACGATACGAGCCCCTGTGACTGGAAATGGGTCCTTCCACCAATACTAAAACTGCACCCCTGTGATGCGTTTTTTTTTGTTTTTTTTTTTTGTTTTTTTCTTTTTCAATTTGTTTTGAAACTTTTCTCATGCGATTTTGGGAGCTTCGGTGTGATTATATGCAATATTGGGGTGTTTAGTGAGACCATTTTAGTAAAGTATGAATACGAGATGATAATTTTGATATACGCGTTGCCACAGTAGATCTCCGATCACAATTACGTGTCCTATATTTTCTCTACATCTGTATATCAACTGAACTTTTCACTGTGACAATGAATACAATCTAGCTGACCTTGAAATTCTTGAATTTCTTTTGAGTTGGACTGTAACAAATCAATGGAACAGATTTTACCTCTGGATCATTACCTACTCCATGGAGTCAGCATTGTTTGATTGGTTGAATGTTAGGGATGCTGTCATGTGGAAATTGTAAAGATTCCCTCATTCTTGTAAGCTTGCACCTAGATGACCCATGTCATTATGATCACCCCACATGTGGATTTCTTTGTGACAATATTGTACACTGATCCAGAGAAATATTACAGAGCAACATTAATAGCACATAGAAAAATAAAAGAAATTTACCTGGAATTCCTAATTGTTTTTTTTTTCCTTATATTTGTCATAATTTGTTTTAAAACTGATTGTCTTGAAAGCTAAACAAAATCAAACTGGAGAAAATCATGTTTGTATTATGATAAAATTGTTTACTTAAAAATTAGATTTATTGTATATGTTGTTTTTTTTCAAATATTTACTTGCCATTATTAAAATACAGAACTTTGATCAGTGAATGTAACTTTTGGAACTTTAAAACTGGTTTGCATCATTTATAACTTGTTTCTTAAAGTGGAATTAATCTGATGTAAGAATGTTACAGGGTTTTATTTTCATTTTTGTAATTATTAACATTATGAAACATATTTACAAGTAATAAATTGATCAAAATAAGTTAAATATCGATTCTCATGAAGGTAATCCAACGGTTAGACATGACCTTGGTGTTTGTTTTGGAGTTGCTGTCTTACAACCTAACCCGCATTGTGCTCATGTTCTGAGGTTGAATAACATCTGAAGAAGTCAGTTGTTAAGAAATAACTTGCAGATTTGACAGCCCATACTAATGATTTTCTGGAAATTAAAATCATTAAAATCAGCAACGATACGAGCCCTTGTGATCAGAAATTGGTCCTTCCACCAATACTAAAACTGCAGTGGTTGCATTGCCTTTGCATCCAACACCAGTACAGGAGTCATGAATCCTCCTGACATTCCCAGTTCCCTGTAACTGCAGTCTAGATGGCTTAAATATAAGTAGACTTATCTTGAAAACATGTCATTTGCTTCTGTTGGAAAGTGCTAAGAATATGAACATCACACATAATTATCATTTTATATGTGGAATTGATTTTTCTTTCACAATATATTCTGTGTTTTAGGTGTATCTCGTGACAAAACCCGATGTCTTCAACATGAGTTCCAGTGTCTAGATGGCAGCAAGTGCATCACAAAATCAGCTTTATGTGACAAAGAACCAGATTGTCCTGACCATTCAGATGAATTTGTCTGCCGTAAATTTTCTTTTTCTCAAATACTGTACATTATATCCAGTTTAATTAATCCATCCTTATTTGATTTGTATACTAGTTTTCTAACATAAAATTGGTAAGAAGATTTAGAACTAAATTAAAATGTTAAACTTTTTTTTAGGCATTTGTTCTGGTTTATGAACTGTTTGGATTACTGGTGCCTTGTTTGACAGTCCCAAGATTTAAAACAGAATGGAAAGATTGCTTGCCAGTTAATTTTTGAAGAGTTGAATGACAAGCAGAATTTGGGAGGGGGCAACCTTTCAGTTTCATTAATATTCTTCCAAATGCAACAATGGGGACAGGTCTATTGCAGTTTTACTTGTTCTTCATTCGGTTTTGACTTTTTTTATACTTAGTATAGGCAGAGTATATAAAATTCTTGCCAGTCTATCAATCCTTCCATCGATTACATAATAGTCTGAAGTTTGTCATGATTGCCATGAAACATTGTAAATAATCATCATCCAAAGATGTGCACATTGTCAAATCACAAGACTACTATTATGAGAGTTATTGCCCTTTATGTCCTGCAGCTGAATGCAGTGTGACAAAACCTTGTGAACACATCTTTTGCTGTTTTTGATTGGAATCTTTGACTCTAGATAATTATTGTAATTGGTAATTATTATAATAATTTAAACATGAGCATATTGACAAATCACTGTGCATCAGAATTTACTGTGTAATTTGCTATGTAATATGTAACAGAATTGTGTGAATTCGTCTGTACTTTAAATTTATTGATGGGTTTCAGGGAATGCATATCATGTTCATGAAGACTGGTAATGGTTCTTTCTTGATTTCTATAAAAGTTTAGGTAACTAGTAACGCTGTTCTGTAAACTAGTTTTGTTGGTGAAAATTTCAAGGTTTTTAATAACAGTAATTGCAATTTTACTCTAGCAAATATCCACTGTGCCATTTAGATCTCAAAGTGGTTCATCCTAAGAACTCTTTTTCTAATGAACTGAAACTCTTTTCCTAAAGAACCGTCAAAGTGTTTGGTGATGTATATAATGTTACAATTTTCTGTATTCCCCCAATTCCCATTTCAGGCCCAGGGATGTAGAATATGCCAGATTCACCTGTCTTGCATATTTCAGGAGGTGACAGAGGAAATGCAAGATGTGATTTGTATAAAGTTAACATGCCAGACTGAAAGAGTACAGGTTGGCTACCACTGTGACCCTGGACATGGCACTTTGCTCCAGTTGCTATGGCACTAAATATTATAACCTAATTGTGTTGCTATGCTGTAAAATTCCAAACCAAACTTTGTACTGGCAAACACTTCATGGCAAATTACAATTCAAATAATGGGATCAATGACAACACAATATATAACGGGAACTCTGTTGTACTGACTTGTGCTACAATGAGGGAGCAGTGTATAAGGTTGTAAATATCCTGTGTGTAAACCAAAGCACAAGGGACATATAAGTCTTTCAAAAGTGCTTCTTCCAAATTGTTTACATGGTAAAAATAATTGATCTTAGTTATATGATTAATCATAGTTGTTGTAGCTCAGTTGGTGAAGCAGCCAGCTGAGTTGGTAGAGTTATGTGATTTGATTCTGATTTTTAACATATCTTTAACAATTTTTGTCATATCGCTATGATGTCTGCAGTGTGGCAGTTTATATTGATGTTTAGCACTGGAGCATCATGCCGCAGACATGTAGCATGTCTCACCCAGTCACACTATCCTGACTCCAGGCCAACCAGTCCTAACTCTAACCTCCTAAGGCTGAACATCAAGCGAGGAAGCTGTTACTACCATTTTTATAAGATTTTTGGTATGACTCTACCAGGAATCGAACCCAAGACTTGTAAGCCAAGGGTCATGGTTCTTATAACCATTTAGGTCAGCTGCCTCACCATGTTTTTGGAAAGGGTACTTGGTTCTCATTTCCTTAGCATGATAGAGCCAATAAAGCCAGTAATGTTTTAAATGTTATTAAAGCCAACAAAGATTGACCAAAGACCAAAGAAATAAACATGATCAAGTCTTAAATGCTGCAGTTGTGCAGTAAAACATTTCTAAATGGCACATGTAGATATTGGCAACATGTAACTGCACATGCAGATATTGGCAATGTGTAACTTGCACATGCAGATATTGGCAATGTGTAACTGCACATGCAGATATTGGCAATGTTTAGCTCCACATGCAAATATTAGCAACACATGTCATATGCATGTATTGGCAAAACATTGGCAGCATGTAATGGCATAAGCATATATTGGCAACACAATGGCACATGCAGATATTAGCAACACATTATGGCACATGCAGATATTAGCAGCATGTAATCACACATGCAGATATTGGCAGCATGTAATGACACATGCAGATATTGGCAGCATGTAATGGCACATGCAGATATTGGCAGCATGTAATGGCACATGCAGATATTGGCAGCATGTAATGGCACATGCAGATATTGGCTGTATGTAATGGTACATGTAGGTATTGGCTGTATGTAATGGCTTATATAGATGTTAGCAATACATAAAGTAGCATGCAGATTTTGGCAACACATAAAAATAAACGCACAAAAATAAGCTACAGCGCTTTATATTTAATGTTACATTTAAATAATCTGGGTAGATTTTAAGGTTTTTTTCCAAGGTCTTGGGTTACAAAGGTTAACCAGTTGTAGTTGTGAACAAGATTGAATTCATTTATTTACTCAATATAGACTACTTGTTTTGGCGGATGTTTAAATGTTGGATAGTACTTGGAATTACAGCATTGACCATTTTTTTAATAGGACTTTGTTATTTTGATATATTTACATTTGTGTACAACCTGTATATGCCATCAAATCTTTGTCTACATGTGCTCTGTGCTCATGTCCTGAGATTGTGAGCCACAAAGTCATAAAATCACTTGATTTTGCTACTTGTGCCTTATCACAAAATTCATGTGATCAAGGTTTCCTCATGCTTATAGTAATTAAATAAGAGATAAAGGGGACATAATTTTTTCATGCCCATTACTTAAAGATGTCAACTGGACTAATATTGAATCTTGTCTAAGTTGTAAATTGTCAGCAACGATACGAGCCCTTGTGATCCGAAATTGGTCTTTCCCCCAATACTAAAACTGCAGTGGTTGCATTGCCTTTGCATCCAACACCAGTACCAGGAGTGATAGTTCAGGTTGCTGGGTGTAAAAATTGAACATAAACCTGGAATAATCATATGAATTATAATCCATAATTAAAAGTTTTGACCCATGACCCAATTTCTATTTTTTTGGTTGTGTAGCAATTTAAAATGAAACCAATTTGGATGCAATTGCCTGTTGGCACTGTGTATTCAGTTCTCAACTTTTCCCATGCTTATTTTGCATAAAGAGTGAAAATAATTCGTACAATTTAAAATCTACAAGATATGCAATACATGAAATTATTGCAGTAATTTGGAAGATTTGAGTTATTATTCATAATTGTGCTGGTGTAATAAACAAGTGACAAACGAGTCAGAACCAGCTCAGTTACATAAAATAACAAGGATATCATCTGTTGAATTTTCATAAATTCCTGCTTATTTATATTTTACATAATGCCATTCATTTATTTCATAGCTGTACAAGATTCCAGTTGTGACCATGAAGGATCTGTAATGTGCAGCTCAGGGGAATGTATTCCAAAGGAGTGGATGTGTGATGGCCAGTTTGATTGCTTGGATGGAAATGATGAACTCTGTGGTAATCATTCCAACTTTCTTCTTAAGAACTATTGATTTGGTCAGTTAGTTGCAAGTTTCATGATACATGAACCAAAATATTATTCCAAAGAAAATGTATAGTTAGTTCATAAAATGGCTAAAATGTGATTATTGTTGTCCATTCTAGTTTAAGATGAAAGCAGATTTTCATGTCAGGTTAATAGTCAAAATTCTAAGTATAAAATTCCATAAACTAACATTTCACCAAAATTTCTCATTGTATTTCATCCAATAAATGACACTCCTCAAATAGAGTAAATTTGGGATAAATGTAGTCTTGCTATCCTGCAGTGATTTAATTTGCAATCATTTGGATAAATGGAAGTGATTTTACAAGTCAATCCAGTCTTAAACTGCTTTCTGGTGGGAAAGATCAAACTTGCCTCGTATCACACATGACCTCTGAATATAGATTTATCTATCAAAACTTATTTCTTATTACATAATGTACATTAAGCAATAAGTTATTATTCTCTTTAGTCCATTGTCTGTTTTCTGCCTATATATTGATACAATATTGTTATTGCTACATGTACTTAAAAAATTTGAGGATTTCCATGAAACTTTCCACTCATTCTATGGTCTTGTTGATCGTAAATGAAAACGGTTCTACTCATTATGATGCAATGGCCATTTTCAAAATATTATCCATATTCCTCCTAAACAGATGGATTAACATAACCTTTTTTTTGTCATACTTCTGTCTTGTAGATCATGACTGCAATTGGTGCCATTCTGTTGTCAATTATGGCTGACACTGCAGCCATCTTAAAATTGTAATTGTTAGTCCTCCTGAGTGTCAATTAATAGGTGGTTTTCACTTAACGTTGTGTAGTAGTTCCATAATAAAATTGGTGTCAATCTAATGTCCAATATAGTCACCATAGCAATCATCATATTAATAGGTGGTTTTCACTTAAGGTTGTGTAGTAGTTCCATAACATTGGTGTCAGTCTAATGTCCAATATAGTCACTACAGCTACATTTGTATTAATGGGTGGTTTTCACTTAAGATTGTGTAGTTGTTCCATAATAAAATTGGTGTCAATCTAATGTCCAATATAGTCACCATAGCAATCATCATATTAATAGGTGGTTTTCACTTAAGGTTCTGTAATTGTTCCATAATAAAATTGGTGTCAATCTAATGTCCAATATAGTCACTACAGCAACCATTTTGAAAATCGATTCACTCTTTCCCCTAAACAGAAAATCAGTTTGACATGGGGTTTTCATCAGAGGACCTTCTGTAACATTTAGTTGGTCCTCAGTGAAAGTGTTGGACATGCATTATGACCAACACAATGGCTATTTTGATAATTTCATTGTCTCCAGATTAAATGGTCTTATCAGCAATGTGATGTTTAAGTTGGTTGTCGGTGAATATGGTTCTCATAAAACTTTCAGTATGGTCACCCAGATGGCCATCATCAAATGTTACTATTCCAGGTGGTTGGTCATACTTTTGTGTACTCATTTAGTAAGCACTTGTATGTGCTCATTTAGTAAGTTTTCAAGTATATCAGATTATTGGAGTTAGGAAAGTGTTCACGAGATATCAGTGAGTGATTGAGTGATTTTGAGCCTGAAAATGTACATGTTAACAGAAGGCATGATGGTCATTCTCCCTTTCAGTGTGTGTGTGTGTGTGTATGTATGATTTTGATTTGTAACGTAGCTTTTAGCAATGTTTTAGTCATTTTGCAATGTCTGCAGTGGGACAGTTTATAGTGATGTCTAGCACTTGGGCATCATGACAGACATGTGGCTTGATGTCCCACCCAGTCACATGATCCTGACTCGGGCCAACCAATCGCTACACTAATCTCTGAGCGCCAAACAAGGCAGCTGTTAGCACCATATTTTAAAAATTTTTGGTATGACTAGGCTGGGTTTCAAACCCATAACCTCACATCCAAGATGGATGCACTAACCACTAAGCCACCAAAGCTGCTCTCCCTTTCAGTTTTTCGAAGGGCAAAATATTGGGCCTTCTTAAAATACAATTTATAAATAGAATGCAGTTTTCAATATATATACATGTATTTGTCAATCACTTTTGCCCTACTGATCATACACCACAAACAAAATCATCCATATCAATATCAAGTAAATAAAGGATTAATATAAGGATTAAAGAAAAATGAAATTAAAAAAGTAAGAGAGCTTTATTTTAACACCTGTGTGTGCAAGCAGACTGGGCATTGATGGACTAAACCCTATGCAGCATTATGGAGCAGTTGAGAAATCCAGCATAGTGGTCCAGTAACTACCAATTCAAAAAAAGTTTGTTAGTTAAAAAAAGCTTATTTTGGAGTAGATGTATCCAAAGATATTATCTGAGTGCTGGAAAACTGTAAGAATGGTTTTCCAACATTTGTAGACTGACGAAGCTCAGTGTATATCACTTCAAAAGGGAAGCACAGTATTTACACACAAATTAGGAATGGAGTATGCACTGAAATAAATTGTTTCAGTCAAATATGACATCTTTTCAAATTTGATTCCATAAGAGCTTGAAAAAAAACTGAGGTATGAAGTGTTGGATAAATGTGGCAGTCTCCTCCTCCTCTCCTTTTCTACTCCCCCTAATTTCAGTGACAAAGAGTGAGGTCCCCTTAAGATACATTAGGAACAAATTTTTAAGCAGATATTGAACCAGTGAATGAAGGTTCTGATGGAATAAACAAAATTATTGAATCTGTAAAAGGCAGATTTCAAACTACTTGTTATAACCTTGTGTAGCTTTCTTAAAAAAAAATTATAGGATAGACTGCATATGGTATAACTACCAATTGTACAACCCCAGGTGGGCGGAGCTTAAGGTGTAGGGAACATTGCATTCAGAAATAAACAACAAAACTAGCTGTGATTGTACTTTCTGTTAGGCCTTTTGGCAACATGTGAAATTATGTTAATTCATATCTAGATCACATTTTGTATTTTTTAAGATTTTTTTAAAATGTGGTACAGATGACTGAAAATGTGAACGGTGTAACTAGATAACTCTTACCCCAGTCTTGTTCCAGCAAAGTTATCTCTTAAATGCAATGAAGTACCTATTTTCGATGTTATCAAATTAACAATCTAACATTGTTTTCTGTGACAGTGTGTGACATGCATGCTGAGGTAGGATAAAAAGTATATTTATTTCGCAAAACATTAGCATTGCTGTCTATGGAAAAGCAATTGGTACCGTGATACCTAAAGGGAAGAACAGCCTCCCAGTGTATCCATAGAAATGCATACATGTTGGCGGCATTTATGAACTGTACTAGTTTGTTGTAGGAAAATTAAAGTATGCTGAACATTTCTGGTCAAATATTGGCAATCTTTTAAGAATAAAATGTATGAAATCTTAAGAAAGTAGCACAAGTTGACTTAGGATTGGGACTTTTGATGTGACATAGACTTATATTGCCTGATGGTGATGGTTTCATTTTTGTGTTGTCAGCTCCAAGATTGGCAAAGATGCAACAAAGTAAGTTGTGTAAACATATTATAGTAGATTTTGGCCAAATATTGACTATTTTACCTGTCAAATATTATAAATCATGCAAATTAAAACAACAGGTCCAACATTATTGAGTGGTAACCATATTAGTCACATATTCCCCATTCCTTCCATTCAAGTAATCACTGTTATTCAAACTTTGCATCCCATCGCAAGAATCCAATTGGCATGGGATCATATCCGCATGTCTATGGAAGGCTGTATTCCACATGTTGGCATTGTAGACAACATGAAATCAAATAAGCCTCCTCACCTTAGAGAACAATACTACATCACTCTTGAGGACTCTATTACATACAGAAGCCTGAATATTAGGTTCCCACTTATCAATAGTGTATTTCTTGGGATAATTTAATTGCATTGTTAATACATGTTAATAATGCCATCTCTATTACATAGATAATATATTTGAGGAAACAAAATGACCACACCTTATGTATATAAATCAGTTATCTCCCTTACACCAGCCATAACAATTCAATAAATAAAAAACTTACATTTTCAGTGATTGGTTATAAAAAGAGATTTGTGAAATTCTATATTAGCCCTCAGTCTTGATAAAACTATAAGTAGAAGCAATTTAATAATTTCTCACAGTAACTTTTACACGTTTAAAACCAGATAAGTGATGTTTTGTTTGGTTTAGGTATTTTTCTGCATAAGTTTAGCCAGTTTCTGTTAATTTCTTATATAAAAGAAATGTAAATTATATGCATCTATATCTTCTAAATTATTCACCCTTATGTATTAGATGGGAATGAACACCACTTCACTTGAAATTTCATTGCATGTGATAGATATTGTATCACTGGTGCCTTCAGATTGTCCTTGGACCAATGGGGTACTGCCTCCATATATTTGTCCAAGGTAAGGTCATGAAACTTTTGCTTCTCATTTTCCTCATTGATGCTTTTGTCTCCTTTAATTCCTTTATCATAAGTTACAGCTCTTTTAGATACACACTTTCCTCCTGTTTTAACTCCATTTGACTCCCTTTACTTATTGTTTATCTTTGGCATTTTTCTATATTTTATTCCCCAAATTTCACCCCTAATGCAGAATAACCATTTCAAAGTTGTGAATATACTATATTTGGTGATAGATTGGCTTATTGCATTAATTTTATTCACTACACTAATGAGGGAAGGTTTCTATTTGTATTACCAAGAAGATGGGTAGGTTGACCTTTGTATGGGGACTGGAGGTTAGTGACCTGTGTATTTGCAGACAGTGTAAAGTGTTGATTGCTTATACTTTATAATAAGATTGGTTCATGTCCACCTGTCTCTGGTGTTAAGTTCTGTATCTACCAAACAAAGAAAAAGTCCTTTAGTTTAGGTGAATTGTACTTAATGAAGTAGAAGAGGTATGTACTGTTCAGTATACTGACCTTTGACCCAATTATTACATAATATGATATGATGTGATTTATCCCATATCACCCATCTGAAGTTCAGTAAGTGTTGATGTGAATAAAACACAACTCATAGTTAAAACAAATCATTTTATTCCCAAAAAAATGGTTTGTTAGTAAAGCACACATATGAAAACAGCAGCTGAAAAAGTTTAAAGACAATTACATACACATTAATATAAAACACAGCTAAGGTACATCATAAAATGGTTTCTGACAAGCGAGACTAAGTACATTTGTTACTTGTACAGTCCCAAGCTATATCAAAGGTTATTGAAAAAATTAAGGTTGGCTATAGGTATAACGGTACCAAATGTACAACCCCATGTGGGTTGAGCTTAAGGTGTAGGGAACATTGCATTCAGAAACAAAACAACAAAACTAGCTGTGATTGGTGCATTATGTAAGAGTTGTACTTTCTGTTAGGCTTTAAAAAAAGGTGAGCCTCTTGGAAACATGTGAAACTATGTTAATTCATATCTAGATCACATTTTGTATTTTCTAAGATTTTTTTTAAATGTGGTACACATGACTGAAAATGTGACTGGTGTAACTAGATAACTCTTACCCCTGTCTAGTTCCAGCAGAGTTATCTGTCTTAAATGCAATGAAGTACCTATTTTCGATGTTATCAAATTAACAATCTAACATTGTTTTCTGTGACAGTGTGACATGCATGCTGAGGTAGGATAAAAAGTATATTTATTTCGCAAAACATTAGCATTGCGGTCTATGGAAAAGCAATTGGTACCGTGATACCATATAAGTAGCTTTCCTCCATCACTAACAAATACTAGTAACTGTAGCTATGACATTCTTTTACATCTGCAGGAAGTACATTATGATAGATTTTGTTGGTATTCATCCTCATTCCCATGAATGGATTTGTTCTAGATGAGATTTTCTTTACATGAGGAAACTGTAATATTCAGTTTTGAAGATGACATTGTAATGTCTTCCAAGTTTGAGACCTGAAATTGGTAATTAGATGTTTTTAAAGTACTTGAGCTGTGAAAAACAATGGGCTTGGTTGGCTAAATTGAGTTAAATGGATCTACCATTAAATGGCCTAAATTACTGAATAAAACTTATTGACAACCAATGACTATTTGAGAATATTTATCTTGCCATTGTAGAGAACTGCATATAAATATGGTAACTATATATCTAATCTAAACTGCATCCTGGAAATACTACCAGTATGTCAACATACATAAAAGAGAACCACCTACCTTCCAAAGATGAAAAGACATCAAATTCAAATGTGTTTTAATATTATTGTATTGCAGACTGTGTATTATGAATTGTATTGATATGTAGCACAGATGTATCATTTCACCTCTACAAAATGCTTTTTGTCCCAGAAAGCAAGTTATGCAGCCAGCAGGGTTTTTTCTATGCTTAACCTTTATGAAAAAGCCAGACAGTAATTTCCTAGCAGCTAGAATTTCCATAGAAATTAAATTGATCTTCATCAAATACAAATAGTCACTGTTGTACATGTGAGTAAATGTAGTTTTTGGATTTGTTTTGAATTGAATTCACATAGCAATGAGGTACAATATATTCAGACTAATAAGGTTGAAATTATGAATATGAAAAAATTAAGATGTTATATATTTTATGGAGGTGTATAGTTTACTGTATTTTACAGAGGCATCTCGGCACTGTGACCGGTCAAAGGGAGGCTACTTGTGTAGCAATCAGCGGCATTGCATCTCCATGGAGCAAGTCTGTGATGGCTTGCATCACTGTGCTGATAGGTCAGATGAAGGTGGTGTTTGTGGTAAGAAATACAAGAAATTATGACAGTGTAATTGCTAATGACTGCTTTGCACGTTGGTGTTTGCAGAGACAAGTCTAGCTGCTTTTGTAGAAGAAACTCAAGTCCCTAGCATCTCCATATTCACCGTATGTAATAGACATAAAAAAATCTATAAAACGCAGTGCATCACAATAAATGAGATTTTTAGGATCTCATTAAAGAAAAAGGCTGCACCATAAACTTTCATTATACAGTAGCTGTATTTTCGAAGGTATAAATTTTAACTGACTTTGTTTATTCCCAATCTTTGCTTTTAATATATATTCAGTCACAACTTTTACATCAAATGTTTTCAGTCACAAATTTTTTTTGTGAAACCACAACTTTATTTTTTTTTCTTTGAAACTGCAGCTTTATTGTTTGAAGTTGCAATTTGTAGATATTTTATTTCTGTGTGAAATCACAGCTTTGTACTTTTTTTAAAGTGTGTCAATAGCTCAGCTATTAAGCTTTGTGAATGATTGTTGTTTCAGGCACTTCTTGTAAACTAATTAAATGTGAACACACTTGCCAAGCAACTCCAACAGGGGGATTTTGTTCCTGTGACAAGGGGTTTGCACTGGGTGAAGATGGGATACATTGTAATGGTAGGTACTTAATACAAAACATTACAGTATCTTTATGGGAATTTTGTTCTCACACAGGCCTTTCTTGGTATTTTCAGATGGTCTATTATTCAACTGAAGTGAACACACAATCTACTTTAAATCAGTTGTCAATTATAGGGCCTTATTTTGGAAGTATACACCATAATTGTAATGTTTTCTCATCTTACTGAAGGGTTACTCATTAAATAATTTAACTGACTTTAAAGCCTGCTTTCATTTCGTTAAAAGAATGACATCCAAACCAAGTTCAGAGAGTCTCACTGTGATCCAAAAGTGAAATATATTCATGGTCAGTATACTGTCAAAACACAACCCAGAAATTTTATAAATTAACATGAAGTATTCTGGCTCAATGGCTAATGTTATAAAATGTGCTAACCATTACAAAATTTTTTAAAAGATTTCTTAAAAGCCATTGAACTCTAGTTTTCTCCACATCCACCTACTTAAAAAAGATATGAATTACTCGTGCCACCTCTGTTACATAGTGATGGAAGATCATCATTGTGCCATTAATGGGAAAGATTTGGCCTTGACACACCTTATGGCTGGAGCCCACACTGCTACAAACCTGTTACAGATGTCCCAAAAGATCTTTCATGGCCAATATTCTGCAGCAAGAAATGGACAGTTCTCTAAGATGAATGGCTGGAGATATTGCATGAAAAGACAAAATCTCCATGGTTTTATTTTAAAGACTGTTCCTAGTTCAACCAGTCAAGAGCAAAGACTTGAGCTTTTGAGTTTCATCAACCTTTTAATATTCGGACACAATGGTTCAAAATGAAGACAGACTACTTCTAAATGCTATTGATGATGGAGACTTCACATTAAGTCTAGACTTGGAAGATGCTTAACTCCCTTTACATATGTTGTCCAGGAAATTCCAGCTATTAAAAGAATACCAATGATACAGTTCAACTCTCTATTTTGAACTTAACATCAGTCCTGGGTCTTCACAAAAATTTGTCAGAATATGACTCCAATACAAGACCATCTCAAATTCCATTACACATAGCTGTGAGGACATTGTATGACAAAAGCTCCCAAGTGAATTATATTTTAAGTCTGGGCATGAATTCTCATGTTTATCTTCTACTCTGCCTTGGATTCCCTGTACACAAGGAAAGATCTGACATCCTGTCTCAACATTTCATGCATTTTGGAATGTAGTTACTAATGCATCAGAACATGGTCTATCTCCTTTCCAAAGGAAGGATTATTAAAGACTGAAAAAGTGTCTTCAATACCAGCAAAGAATTGAATATCAGTGAATATCACTGAATACTGGATCTCCTATGCAGCAGTCCCATGCCGTCAGTATATGAAGCTTTTACAAACGATCCTGTTGTGCCATTGGTGACTGAATCTTTGCACACTGGAGCAAACAATTGTTATCCAGTTTTATGAAGAAGCTTCTTGGCAAATGGGTGAACCTCACTTATCTTGCAGTAATTTTTGCTTTACTGTTCAAAACGTTAGGAACAACAATTTGTATGATTGCTAGCACTGAGGGCTAGAATGATCACATGCAGCCATCTTCCAAGGAAATTAGGATAAATCTGTCACCACCAGATCAAGGCAAGAGTGGATGCATGTTATTGGCAGTACAAAATGCTAAATAGAAAGGGCATACTTGTTCAATTGGGCAATCCAGTATGGTGAATTACCTCGGAAGTGGGGGGGTCAATAGGCCTGTGCTATTTGTTTTTCTGAAGTCTGCCATCAACAGCAAATTCATTTAGTTCACATTCTAGGTATTATGAATGTATTGGCATACACGTTCTGCTGAAATCAACTAGCCCAAATGGTTAAATTTTCCTGCTGAAATTAAGTAGCCAAAATGGTAAAATTTTCCTGCTGAAATCAACTGGCCCAAATGGTTAAATTTTCCTGCTGAAATCAACTAGCCCAAATGGTTAAATTTTCCTGCTGAAATCAACTAGCCAAAATGGTTAACTTTTCCCCCTCAAATTGACTAGCCCAAATGGTTAAATTTTCCCATGGTATTTAGTCAAACTGAACCTGATTTGTCTGACAGTTCATGGATTTATTTTGTTGCCATATGGAATGCTTTCCCAGTGCTTGTATCTTATCTCAGATCCAAAGACTAGGTTAGCCTTCACTCAATCCATTGATTTCAATGGCATGGATATGTATGTTTTATCTTCAATCCCCAATCCAAAGACCATGTCAGTCCACACTCTATCTATAGACTGCAGTGGTATTGATATATGCTTTTTTAAATGCAGGTCTATCTACCCTTTGTATGGGATGGGTCCATATAAATATCCTCCAACCCCATTTTGTTTAAAAGATTCATATCTTAACCTGGTAGGGGTCTTTAGGCCCCACCGTTTTAATTTCTGGAATGAACACTAAATTTATATTGACTGATTTTCAAGCAGTCTTCGAAAGTAATGTAAGATAAGAATTCTTTATTTTAGACTACATAGTCCATACATCTAAATTAAAATAGATATAATGTAATTAAATGGTTAAAACTGAGTCATGTCAGGATGTGCAAGGCACTGCCTCAAAAATTGAAACTGTGCTGGAAAAGTATGTAAAAAACTTGAGCATATGCTGAGAGAACTGATAGTATGAAATAGAATCTTGGATATTTCACCTCATTTATAGTAGACATTTTTCTGTTACAAAGTATTTAGACCTGATGTGTGCCTTTACTAAGGTATAAACCAGAAAATTTTAGTAAGATTCATAGGCCATTATTTATAAAGACTTTGTAAAATGATTACCAAATGCATTTGATTCATTTTGTTTTGTAGATATTGATGAGTGTGCTGATGAGGATAGGCCAAGGTGTTCTCACATATGCTCCAACTTGAATGGCAGTTACGTGTGTACCTGCTATGAGGGGTACACTATAGGAAGTGATAACACTACCTGCTTTTCAGAAGGTCAGTTATGAAGGTGGTGGTGGTGGTGGTGAGTGGAATAATATTCAAAGGGATGATGGTGTTTGGAATAATTATGATGGGTGATGTTGATTGATGATGAAATTGAGTGGATATTATCCACCATTCATCAGAGCATTGTCATTGTATCATCACCAGTCAGTAGAATATTTTGACTGTATAGACTTAAGTATGGCGACCATAAATGTACTAAAGTTCCAACCACAACCCTAGGGTGTGGTTGGGACTTAAATACATTTATGGTTGCTATACTATACCACTTCTTGCCAAAATTGGTGTACAAGTGTGAATGCAGACTTGAAAAGTTGAACAGTAAATATAAATGTCTCTTATTACATTAAAAAAAATTATCTTACCATATTTTTACAAGGTGTCTACTATAAATTGTTATCTGCATTATTAAAAATTTCTAACCCTCAGTATGTAATGTGAGGATTGCTGTCTGACTAGCAGCTTGACTGACTGTCCATAACGTTTGTTTCTCAAGCATACCTCTCAACTAGTCCATGTGGTTCAACTAAATTGGAGTGAGATGCCTTTTGAAGTCTAGATCTAATGCAACCTTAGGAAAAAAGTGTAACACAGTAGTTTATATAAAAAATTGAGTCCTGTATTATAGAGGTACTTTAGGCAGGAGTCTTGCCCTAAGCTGATGGCTGGGGGTGGGGGTGTATCTTTAATACAGATTAGTGTATAAAATGACATTAGTGGATTTCATAAGATAGATTGGACCTTGATAAATAAAATACTGATTGCAAGAATTTCAATTTCAATCCTTGTCATCTAAACTTCAGTCTTTGAATGGGTAATGACATTTGAACTGAGTCTTTGAGAGGGTAATTATATTTTATGAACTGTAGTCTTTGAGTGAGAAATCGGATTAACTTGTAAAATATGTCCTATGAGCAGGTAATGATATTACCTGATAAACTTCAGTTTTCGAGTGAGTAATTACATCTTATAAACTGCAGTCCATGGATAATGCATCAATAGTTGTAATTGTCATGTTAACACTACCATTTTTCTTGATAGATCCAGACCCAGTTAATGTTAATTTAATGATGGTTCAAGGCCCAGTTCTATTGTACCATTTCTAATGACAGGTCTAGAACCAGTGCTAATTCAGACTGTCCTAATATACCATTTCTCATGATGGGTAAGACCCACTGCTAATATACTATTATGATGATTGATCCAGACCAAATGTTAATGTGCCAATTTTAATGATGGATGCATACCTAGTGCTAATATAACATTTCTCATGACGGGTCCAGACCCAGTGCTAATATACCATTTCTCATGACAGGTCCAGACCCAGTGCTAATATACTATTTCTCATGACATGTCCAGACCCAGTGCTAATGTACTATTTCTCATGACCCAGACCCAGTGCTAATGTACCATTTCTCATGACATGTCCAGACCCAGTGCTAATGTACAATTTCTCATGACATGTCCAGACCCAGTGCTAATATACCATTTCTCATGACATGTCCAGACCCAGTGCTAATGTACTATTTCTCATGACATGTCCAGACCCAGTGCTAATATACCATTTCTCATAACAGGTCCAGACCCAATGCTAATATGCTATTTCTCATGACATGTCCAGACCCAGTGCTAATGTACTATTTCTCATGACATGTCCAGACCCAGTGCTAATATACCATTTCTCATGACATGTCCAGACCCAGTGCTAATATACCATTTCTCATAACAGGTCCAGACCCAGTGCTAATATACCATTTCTCATGACATGTCCAGACCCAGTGCTAATGTACCATTTCTCATGACAGGTCCAGACCCAATGCTAATATATGCAGGTAATTACAGTATCAACATTTGCAACATGAAAACCAGGAAGTCTACCTTTCTTGAAGCTGACCTTGACACAGTTCTGGACATGGGTGAGCAAACTTAATATATGCATGTATCCTTCCATCCTTCTATCCATAGTTAGTCTCTTCCAGAACAGCTGACTGAAATGTTGCATGGTACTCCCCTGCCAATGTTGTAATTATTTGGAGTATTGCTATTGAAAAGGTGAATGGAACTCATCTTTCTGTGTTAACAATTTGGAGTATTTATTACCTTGTGTCAGGATGAATTAAAGGTAACTTGGTACTCATCTGTCCATGTGTAATTAATTTAAGTATTATTACCTTGAAAAGAGAGTAATACAAAGTAATGGTACTCACTGTCCATGTGTATCTACTTGAGTTATTTTATTATAGTAAAATTCATATGGGTCATGTAAGCATACTTACTGATATAAATTTAAAACCTAATTTTAGTTTTAAAATTTAGTCCTAATATTGTGCTAAAACAAATTTTTAACCTATTTTATCCTGATTATGATTATAGGTATAATACCTCATTTAATTTTTAATACGTCTGTAATTGTTTTATCCCATTTTATTCTGAATTGTACTAGTCATACTCTATGATGCATGTGTGTAGCATCTCTAGAAACACCTGTTATACATCACAAATATTTTTGTACTTCACCAACACAGAAAATGTTTAAAGCACACATGCACAGTGAAATGTTTAAAAAATCAGTTGGAAAAAAAAAATTGTTGTTTAAAAATTCTATCAATATAATGGACAACTCGGATGTCAACATGGATGTTGATAGCAAGGGTAGCAACATTGAAGTTGATGATTTGGATCATTTTGATAATATTGCCTTAAATGATTGGTTAGAACTGAATCAAGTTGATGAGAGAGGATGCATGGCTTCATGCACTTTTAGTCGTGATTCAGAGAATGGAGTGGACTTTGAAGGCTTTCAAGAGGAACGAGTCCAGGATTATTTTCACCTCAGTTGCAGCAATGATTTAAATTAAAGTAAGTTATTGCTGCCATAGCGATGATGTGGATCAAAATTTGGATGAAACTTGTACTGATTAAATACCTTTTTATCTTAGTGAAAGATTTCTAGGCTTAATTTATGACAAGTTTTCATGAGAAACTGCATGCTGAAGTACATGTTCTAGAATGTGAAATACACAAATTGTTCCAGGTGTTTTGTTGTCCAAGTTAATTAAAATTATTATAACATTTGAACTAACAGTGCTAAAAACTTCTTTTTTACCAAAATGAGAAATAGAATTATCTTTATTTTATTCCCTACTATTTGGAACATTTTTCATCTTCATGAACAAGAGATTCACTGAATGTCATGGTAAGTGTTTTAATTTATTTTTTGTTTCTTTTAAGTCATGTTTCAAAATAGTTGTGAGCATGTACATTGGTAAATGATGACCAAACATATCACTGTGTTACAAATTTGATTACATTTTCAGAGCTAGTTTTATATATTTCAAAAAAGAAATAACAATGTTACAACATTTGTAGTAAATATGGTCATCAGTTTCTGCTGCTGCTGTGTGATGCTCTCCATTTTACCACAATTTATTTAGAATTTCTTAGGAATCTGGCACTACAGTTGAAATAGGTAAACAGGGAAAAATGGATTAAAACATGACTTGAGTGATCTGACATTTCCTGATGAAAATTATCAATCACTTTCCTGATGAAAATTATCAGTCACTTTCCTGATGAAAATTATCAGTCACTTTCCTTATGAAAATTATCAGTCACTTTCCTGATGAAAATTATCAATCACTATTGACTTGCACAGTGGCAGTTCGGCATTACACTGCATCAAGAAAATTGATATTTGTTTGAACTAGTGCAGGGGTAATCATGTATAATCACATTAACAGAAAGTCGCACACATTTTCATTCATCTCCAATATGGTTGTTCAATTATGAATGGGATAGAGGAGTAGCATACAATAATTCTTTTTCTTAACTTAAAAATGCATCAATTTTCAAAATGACAATTTAGCATGATAAATTGTTCTTTAATAAATCTGAATATAAAGCTGTTTCTACTGTCTTTTTTACATGTATGAAGGAACAAATTTGTATTGGAAAAATAAATACTGTGTACGAATTAAGATGTGACATACCATACAGAAGATACATAGAAAGTTGCATAATTGCCTGAATGTATAGAACATGTGTGCCTTTTTTTTCCTGCTGATGTTTTCCCAGGCTTTGTTTCATAAATGATGACATTTGTTGCATCTGTTTGAAGTACTTCTTTCCAACTGCAGGTGCAATCCCTCTTACATCATAGCGCATGACAAAAACGGTTTAAATGGGATCACCCTACTTGCTTAACTGCCTCAAAATGTCAAAGTATGTTATAGAATTTGCAATTAAGCATTTATTTTAAGAATTTATGCAATAATCGTCAATGGATTTTTTTGATGGATAAGACACAAAATAAAGTGAATAAATGCCATTTAAAACTATTTGTAATAAAGTTGATTTTAAATGTTTTTAAAAAGTTCCAAACAGGTTTCAATTTTCTGAAATTTATCAGTCAGGATTTCATTCATTTTCTAGAAGTAGAATTTGTGTATCTGAAAACTGTAATAATTTGGATTTCAGTCTGAGCTTTTTAAATTACTAAAATGAGAAAATGTAAAGATTCATAACACATTCCAGTCATGCCATGTCTTTCCACATTATTCTTTGAAAATTAGGAATTTTGTGTTCAGTATTATTCAACAATTTTTATATGTTGAATTTGTTTTTAAAAAGAATCAAAAGCAAGTTAAATTCATATTGGATTCCCAATTATTATCCAATGTTTTTCTATTTGCTAACCAGAATAGCTCCTATTTTCCTGAATAGCACAAGACTTTCTAATACTTTTCTCCTATGCCTATTTTCAGCAATAGGTCCAGCATCTGCCATCTACTGGACAGATTCTGAAAACAAGACTGTGTACAGCTCCATAATCTCCCAGCAAACAGTTCAGACAAGGAAACAGATCATTGTAGATGTAGGTCAGTATTATCCAAACAAAATGTTGAGTGCACCAAAATACTATAGTAAAAACTATTCATTTCCTCCTATGAAACAATTCACCAAATCTTGCCATAATAGATGCAAACCATAATTCTCCCAGTAAACAGTTCAGTCCACCAAAAATTGCCATAAAGTGGACACTGTTCAGTATTCTCCCAACAAACAGTCAAGTGCACCTAAACGTCAGTTCTAGAAATGGGTCAGTTTTTTTTTACCAGCAAACATTTGTGACCCCAAATACCATAGATATTCAAGTTGGTATTGTTCCAGCAAATGGTTCCTTCACCAAATGTACCCTATTACTCATGGGTCAGTATTCTCCAGGCAATCAGTTCAGTCCACCAAACAAACCATAGTAGACACAAGTCAGTTTTATACATTCTGATGTGAGACCCATGTGATAGTCAAAATTTAAGCTTCTAAATTATGCATTTTTTTAATCAGAAACTTAAAAATATCTAAGATGTCACAACTCTTTCTATGGTATTATGGCATGGAAAGATAACCTTGTCAGTTATTAAAGTAAACTTTTCCCATACTGTCAGAATAGACATAATTTTCTTCTTGAGGATTAAAGTTTTGGTTGTTGTCAACAATTTTTTTCTAGCTCCAGATTTCTGCTGGTTAAACTCCATTTTCAACCACTAACATGTTAAACTTTTCAAATAGAGTAGTTTTAGCTTTCTAGTACTCTGGCTTTGTGTATTGGTTTGTCTTGGTGATAAATAATGAAGTTGCTATTAAGGCTGTTGGACACTACTATTTTAACAAATTCATAGGTTAACAGCTTGGAGTTTCTACAAGTCGGAGATTTGCTGTTCAGCAATGTCGGCAGAATTTATCAAGAAATAGCATTTGCTTTGTGGTACTGTCTTTGTCAACTCTTCTAGTTTTGATCATTTTTTTTTTCATTTGAATGTTGGATTAACATGCAGATCCTGATTGTAAGCTTTGGAAGGGAAATTCTTTGAGATAGAATTTCCTTTGCAAGCTGCATAAATGCTGCCATGGAATGCAAGTGCATGAATCATATAAAATGTGTATGAATTCGTGCACTTGAATGGCGACTTGTATAACTTGAGGAAGAAACTAGCATATCCCTGTAAAAACCAGTTTTTTCATGTACCTACTAGCCAAACCTGAGACTCGAACCTTTGCAGACCGAGGTGAGATTGCAATGATCAGCAAAGGCGAGTGCTTTAGACCACTCAGCCAACTGGTGCCACCCACTTGGAGGTCACTGATGTGCAAGAACTCCCACAAATTGCTGTCGAGTTGTGCATACAAAAATTACTTTGTTCAATATACAATTTTAACTGTTAGTAGCCTGTAAAGTGCTTGTTTCAAAAAAGTTCACACTGCTAGTAATGATCACAGCGCTTGTGTTATGTATATAGCAGCAGGCAGGGTGAACCCTACACAAGTTTGCGCGAGTCATAACAAAAAAAAGGTTCCTGCAGAGGATGAAAACAAATGTCAACAACGCTAAACTAAAGCATCTAACTTTTCTATTTCCATATGCATGACAAAGTCATGAGGTTAGCTCATTTTTGTTATATTATTGTTGACGTTTTTTTTAATGATTTTGTCAGGTGATTTTGTTTACTTGTAAAGCGACCCAATTGTTGTTCTTCACCCTGCCTGCTGATATTGAGAGTCAAGGGGAGTTTAGCCAAAGATTTTATCTAGACCAATCTACGAGCGTATATATAAATTAGTTTCGTTTCTCAAATCAATGATATTTCCATCCTGAATTGTTAGTTTGAAATTCATTCTTGACAATAATGGATTATGGACACGCAGGTAGACTTGATTTATTGGCTCAGATACAATAAGCCACCATGGAGGTGCTTGAATACTGGACGAATATATATATCCTTACTGATCCTGATTAGCCTTAGAAAGGTCAACATGATAGCTACTGTTAATTACATCGCATAATAGATTTAGTGCAATGGTAGCTGTTATATTAACAATATTAAGTGAAATATGACATCCTATTCCATATGGGTCATTATTATATCAGAACAGTTGGAAAAGGGATTAATTTTTTCCATGAATCACATATTCTTTCAAAGTGTTCATCAATAAGATTACTGTTTTTTTTAGTTCCTCAAGAGTTAAATCCAGGTATTATAAATGTTGGTAATTGTTCTTGCGTAATTTCAAAATATTTAAGAAAAACTGTTGTGAAATAGCGATAGGCTGGAACACTTCGAATTAAATCATTAATTATTCTGTTTTCAATAATTGTATTTCGAATTAGTGGTGGTAGTTCTAATCTTTTCTCTCTGTTAACAAAAACATTATTCATGAACTCTAGGTCTTAAGCAACTTCATTTAAATGTTGTATTGATTCAAATATCTGATTTTTTAACTCATCATTGTAAGAAACATTAATACTTAAAAGAAAATTTTGTATATTTTTAAATACACGTTCATGTTCAGATTTAATTGTATTAGCATAAGAATTTATAAAATCAATATCTAGTGTTGCTATTTTTTTTTTCTTTTTTCTTGCCATCAATTGTTTTTGTAAAATATTGTGGTGTTGGATCTATATAACGCACAACTCTATTAGTACCAGAACATAATTTTCATGGATATGCATTTTCTGCTTTTCGATATTCTGGAAGTTGTATAAATTTTTTAACATCTGTGACGAAGTCGGATCGCTTTGGTTCTGGTGGACCCTGATAAACAAGTGCAACTTCAGGCCATCCTAACACTGATCTAATCGAACTTTGATAAATATCCACAGCATAGTCAGGAGATTGTATTTCAATCACCGACGATAATGTTGGTTCGTAAACAGTGATCGCTGTCTTCGATTCCTTCCCACTAATAGACCTAATTCTGTGCTGGAATTCCTCATTAATTTGCTCTCTGATAACTGCCAGTTGGAATACTAACTACTTGCCAATCGGTAGTTCCATCAGATTTATTCTTATTTGCGAATACTAATGAATTCTTTGCCTGTAGTCCACCAAATGGTTTTGATCTAATATTAGGCCAGCTATAATAAACACGTAACTGAGCTAATACTATCTTTTACTGAAATTGCAGTTGGAAAGTTAACGCTGAATTCAGGATTGGTGGAACTTTTTGATATCATAGTAGTTTTTGAAGGAGTTGTATTAGTGACGATCTGTTGCAATAGTTCTCTTGAATCAGACATTATTATGTTTATTATTTAATTCTCCATCCTTTCGTTATTGTCACTAGATGATGCGTTATTTTCCATCACGAATGCTTCATCGTAGGCTTTCCTTATCATAACGAACTCATCAGATATTTTACCATCACTGAGGTACAAGGAAAGATGTGAGCATAATTTGGTATAGGCGGCTGTTGCTGTGTGTAATTTCATGATGTACTCGCATAATTATCGTTTGTGCATGTAGATATTTTCTTAGCAATAATACTGAGAATATCTGCACATGTTGTTGTCGTAGAAACGACAATCGTTAAAACCGCAGTAGCAGTCATAGCTAACGTTGATAATAATAATCCGGTTTCAGCAACAACAGCAGAAACAGTAAACTACTACATCGATAACAACCATGCGTCTGCGATATTTTTTACTTTCAATGTGTATTCGTCGATGATATTTTTTAGTTCAGTCTGACACTTACACGCCTGATTATATCTGTGACGTTGAACGTCAATGAGTGACTGTCATCGGATTCATTATACCTAATGACGTTGTTTAAATAATTAAAACGGGAGCTTTAGTTACAAATTCCAGACACCATCAGTAATTAGCGGAGGATAAACGTCTATCCGATGATTCCAACGTGAACGTTTCTTCAGAATCTTTATCCAACATTACAGATACTGTTCTAGATAATTAATTAGCTAATGGAGATGTGGTAAGTATATTAAATTCTTGAACGTTAAACACAGATAATCTATATATATATATATATATATATATATATATATATATATATATATATATATATATATATATATATATATATATATATATACACACACACCAGCGACCTCAGCGCTGTGTTTGATGGTTTTATTTCGTTGTGTCCATGTATCAGCGTCTGATCCGACGACGTACACTATGTTAATGATTTGTTTGTGAGATTTTAGTA
The DNA here is from genome assembly GCA_016746295.1 of Potamilus streckersoni. NCBI lineage: Eukaryota > Metazoa > Mollusca > Bivalvia > Unionida > Unionidae > Potamilus > Potamilus streckersoni. The sequence continues at coordinate 589,205 of JAEAOA010000482.1, forward strand.
AGGCTTGTTTTTCTTAACAATATCCGGAATTCCACTAATATCGTGAGTTTTGTTGTTCTTTTTGTTTTGTTTTTATATTATATATATATATATATATATATATATATATATATATATATATATATATATGTTTAGTAAGTTTTATATCAACATTTGGTGGACTTAAAAAAATTCGTTTTTAGTTTTGTTTATATTTCTACGAAAATTTAAAAACGTTTGTATGTGGTTAGAAAACTTAGTTCTAAATGCAGCAACTCCATCATTGATTGTCGTTAACGAAGTCGTTATTTTAATTTTCTTATCGACATATTTTTTTGTAGCAGCATCAAACTCAGATTCTGGTGTTTTTAAATTACTAATGCCATTATGGTTCCTATTGAGAAATGCACGCATTATACCACCGTTGGCTAATACATACTTAGATTCTTGATCGTCATATTTTTTGTTGTAGCATCACTATCTGTGGTTGGATATCCAAGATCTGTAATTTTATTTTTGTTCATAATAACGTCTCCACTAAATGCACCGCCAGTCGTTCTGACATAATCGTTAACTGACTTACCGGAATCCTGTATTTTACCCTAATCAGTAAAAGTTAAGATATTATTAGCAACTGCAGTAGGAATTCGTCCTTGTTTGTCCTGAAAAAACAACCACATCATTTTGATCCAAACTTGTAATATTTAATAAATTATCAATTTCATTTGAGTTGATTGAGGGTTGCATATTTAGATAAATCACCTTGCAGCTGTTCTTTACCACGAGCAGATTTTCCATAAATATTTACCATTATATTTACTGATGTCTGTTCAAATGTGACAATGTGGTATATTCATGCACGACTTTGAGGTGGCTTTTCTTGTGGTGCCATGGATACAGTATCAAGCACATTAAGTACTTCACGACCACATTAGTGGATCAGTTAATGTTTGTGTTGGTAGCGTTGAATACCAGATTGGAGCAGTATTATTACTGACATAATGAAGAAATTCTTTTGGTGGCGCTAATCCATATGAATAAAAATAGATAATTCCACGTGAATCAATTGCATACGCTACCCAATGCGTGCCAGGTCCAGATTTTTTATCGAGATTAATAATACCAATTTCAGTATTGTTAGGTTGTTTTGGTAATTGATCGCGCATGAAAACTCCTGAAGTTTTTTTTTTATATTTCGTTTTTTAGCTGCATAAAGTAAATCAAAATTAGACATAGGCGAGATCAGTAAACTGTCCCTAGCAGTCTTAGAACTTTTCTGTACCATGAAGGTGGGGTTCCTGGTAATCTGAGACCTTTTTCCTTTTTTTGATTCCACGTCCTGTTGCTTTCTTTAATGCCATTCCAGCAGCATTCCAACAGCGCCTAATGCAGCGTCTTTCGCAACAGCTGGGGCTGCTGCGGCTATTAATGCTGGTATAGCTAGCTGCGAGAAGGGGCAATATACCACCCGTTTTAAAAAAATATTTGACAGCGCCTGCAGAAAGACTGTTTTACGCCTTTATTTGAATTTTTTGCTTCATTAAAGTTTTTGAATTGACGATCGGTCAACGATAATTTATTTGAACCGCTCATCTGTTCTTTTTTCAACGATATTTTTATTCCACAGTTATTATTTGATGCTGATTGCAGTCTTTTTGACCTGACCAGGAGTCAGGGTAACATTAGCGTGATTGTATGACATTTATAATATTCATACATGATCTAATTACGTGTTACATGTTCTCTACTGGCGTATCAATGACCCTCATTCGTCCACCAACATTGATTTATCACTGAGTATAACGGCAATTGCTCTATAATTAGGGATAGCTCCAAGATCTCTATTGACACGAGCTCGAAAATATATATCAACTACTGACTGTCTGATTAAATGTTCTAGTGAAAAGTAATAAATCGGATACAGAGTTGTAAAATCTAGTTGTGGCATTTGTAAACCAGTATAAATTTTTTGATCACGTCCCATAAGCGACATAAGACGATGATATGCACGTGCCACATGATTTTGATCGAAATCTAACAAAATATCCTCGGATGGTTCTTGATGAGCATTTATCCTTAATGACACCTCAAACACCGAGCTTATCAAATATCATGATACTTTGTGTCTGATTATTTACTCGTGTAATATCTTGAAATGCAGTAAATGTGTTGAAGTGCAGAAACACCTTGTTGAGAGGCTATCTGCCATGTAAATAAACCGTTAATATTACTCTGGATATCATCTGTGGTCATTGTTAACCATGATAACGCTGATTTACCATATTGATCCATACAAGAAAGTAACCGTTCTTCAGATATCGAGGGGGACATCATTGACATCCACAGGAAAAGTTTTGTTAGTACCAATATACCAGGATCACCAGCGGGTCTCATATTGCATCGTCGACTGTGCTTTTTCGCACGAGTACAACTGTATGTTTAGCTCCGAAAATAACCTTTTGTACATGTCTGCAGAATCCAAAGCTATGCGACAGTGGAATTGCACATGAAAATGTTCTCCTATTTCCTTTTAACATCGCTCGACGTGATCTAAATCCTAAGTTGAAATCTGGATCTACATTAATAATCATACTTTGTACATCCGCATCGGCGTTTCTGGTAAAACTTCTTGGTCGTCCTATTTCATATTAATGGTATTCTGGAGAATTAGAGGTGTCTTTTACAAACATCATTGATGGACCAGCTGATCTTGAATAATCGTCATTGTATCTTGCAAGACCAAGTATTGTTGTAGCAACGTCAACGTCTTTCTGAATTGATTCAATATTTTTTTTTTGTTAGTCATGTATGTAGCGCTATCAAGCAATGCCATAATACCATTATTAATAAAACCAACACTAATATCGACTGCATATTCAATATTATGATCTTTTAAAATTTCACCATCAACTTCAATAAATGCTTCAGCGGGTAAGAAATATCTACTTGTATCTTGAACCTGTAGTTCGAGTCGTCCACGCTGATTTGGCATTCGGACGTCATAAGAATAATACTGAAAATCGCGCACAGACTCATCTTTGAGAACTGGTGCGTCCATGTCAAATGCAGGATCACTTATACGTTTAAACATATTTATTATAATTATTATCGTCTAAAACGAAAACCACCTAAGAGAAGTGAGACCACTTCCTGCTATCAGACTAGCTGTTATATTTTTCTCCTTTTCCGACATTGGGACATTAACTCCGCTAGTTTTTGATTAGCGGCTGGATTTATTATTTTACTTACTTGCGAGCATTACTTCAGTGCTGGGCAATTTCACTGGTTGAGGTCGGACTGCTTGAGGTTTGTGTATTAATTGTGCGATTCTATCTTCGATGGCCGAGAATGCTTTACTAGCAACATTACCAGCAACACCTATACCTTTTTCACGAACATCAATAGCTTCCATACCAAGCTGCTTTGCAATTGGTATTGCTTTTGGGGCTATTCTTCTAAACAGACCCTGAACATTATCACCTAGTCCATCTCCGTAGGTTGCTATGTATACTGGTAATCGAGTTTATTACCCTAACCATGGTAGGTCCACATTGAGCCCCATGCACAATCATTTTATTATTGACTGTCACTAATTGTCTCTAATCGCTGACTTAGTCACTATAATAATCATCGGCGATTTCATTAATGAGAGACTGATACACAATGTCCATGATACCACCACTAAATAATCTTTACAAATATCTACTGCTTCATTAATAATTTCTGTGGAATTATTACCAGCTCATTTTCCTACAATCAGAATTTTAATCGTTCAACATCAGCAAGAACATTATTGGTACAAGTAATAAGACCACTACCTAGACCACTTCCAGTTGCACCCGGAGAGGCTTGAAATACTTCTTCCTCTTCAGTTGGTTTCGGTGGTGTTTTTGGTAGTTTTTCATGTTGTCGTTTTTGTTCTAGTTCTTGTTGTTGTTCTTCATATTGTTGTGATTTTTTTTTCGCAGTCGTTCTTGTAGTTGTGTTACTGGTTTTCCTTGTGATGGTGGTTCAGACTATTGTAGTAATTGTTGTTGTTGTTTTGGGGGTAACTGTATAAACGAAATATATTCATCTATTTCAGGAATATACTCAATATATCTTGGAGCTTCATTAACGTTAGTGTATGCGAAATATCCATTGATACCAATTATTGTGACTTATATCATCATCAGCATATTCAGGTTTTAAATATTGTTTTCGATTATTATAACCTCTCACAGCAAATTTAGCTAATTGTTCTACATTTTTGATCTGTTTGATATCATTAATGGCATCTTCATATATATATATATATATATATATATATATATATATATATATATATATATATATATATATATATATATATATATATATATATAAACCCTACCTCGCATTTGTCCTGGTATTTGTTGAGTATCACCTTCTGCCTGGTCTATATCCTCGGGTGTTTCCGGGATTGGCATTGCAGCAGCTATTTCTTCTGGAAGGTTTTCAAGAATCTTTTTTGTTTTCTTAGTAGTTTTTGCTATTTTTTCAGTTTCAGCTGTTTTTTCTAACACGGGTTGAATACCTTTAGTGGTCTCAGTGATAGGTTTAAATAACTGTTTTGTATCCTCCTCAAATTCAACTTGGGATTCCTGACACAATTGTAATTGTTCCTTAACAAAATCACCAACAGGTAGATATTTTTTAATTGCTTTTTAGTCGCTCTCGAGCTAATTTAGCTGAGTGTGGTTCTCCAATACTCATTATTGATAATATTTATAATTGCTGTTTAATATATATGTATGCCTGTCTTCAATGACAAGGGGAGTTCAAAGATTTTATCTAGACCTACACGATATCTTGATCTTGGATCATGTAGATTTATCGTTGTAAATACAAACGGAACAGATTTTGCTTTAGAAAAGAAATTTTTTAATTTATTCATATCCATGTCCCCTGAACACCAGGTATAATAAATATTCTGCAGGGTATAATTATCTACTCCATTAAACACAACTAGAATATTAGTTATCTGATAACCTTAGGTATTTGAGTATATCTCGAAGTAACATAAATCGCGTCTGTATTTTTATGTCTACCTCGAGAAAATATTCTAGCTTGATTAGATTGTCCAACATCACATCATCATATACCACGAGATTATTAATGAATCCATCTAAGTCATCTACGGACAGGGCTTCATCTACATCTGTAACAATGTTAATAATATCGTCACCATCATAATTGATTTTGCTTTCTCTTTAAAATCTTTAAGTACTTCGTAACAATGCTGATCATCTACAGATGGTGCTATTAAATATATTTGGTTCCATCTCAACCACCTCATTATTAAATTTAAAAATAATTGTTTTTTCTGATCCAGATGGACCTATTATAAACATTCTTATCGAATTTGGTAATGGTGGATGGTGCTTCACTGGTTCCTGTTTTCGTGTAGCCGAAAAGTCAATTATTGTATCCATATTATTGAAACATGAGTCTATATTGTGTTCGATGTAGATCATCTACACCCACCACTGGATTAACAATAAACAAAAAGAAGACATGCATTAACAGGTAAATTTGTAAAATGTGGTACACAAAAATATAAATTTATCTCGGGAACAACAAAGATAGGTGGGGATATTGCTACTTCTTTAGGAAAATTACCTGGATTACCATGGGCTAAGTATGCTGGTGAGAAACACCTTCCTGGATATAATTATTGTGGTCCTGGAACTCGTCTCGATATCAGACTTGATGATCAAGATCGACCAAGACCAAGAGAGTATCATGACGTTGCTTATAAAAATCCAGATTTTCAACAGCGTCATCTCGCAGATGTGAAATTGATTTATGTATTAAATTCTATACCTAATAAATCTGTTAGAGAAAAACTCGCTAGTTTTCTGATAAAATCCTCTATGAAAGGTAAAATGTTAGCGGCTGGTAATTAATTGTATAATTATTTTTAATTGAATCCATTTATTATAGCCCAAGAGGGTATTGGAGAGGTAAAGCAGCGATGACTAAACTTGCTAAAGCAGCAAAAGTTCTGTTGCTGCATCGTGGTTAGCACGACAGGCAATATGGCAAATTTATCTACCACCACCAAAAAAATTCAATGCGCACATTTTGATGTCAGTGTTCCTAACGAAGGTCACCAAGCAGATATTTTTTTACCACACGATGCTATTAAAATACGTGGACAGAAGTCACGCACGTACAAAGTTAACATTAACTGTTGTTGACGTTGCAAGTAGATATAAAGAAGCTGAACCATTATTAACAAAGACAGCCTCGGAAGTTGCATCTGCGTTTGAGCAAATTTATCAACGTGGCGGTCTACGATGTCCACAGCTATTACAAGTAAATCCTGGCAAAGAATTTTATGGTGTAGTATTAACTTTGATGTAAAAACATAACGTTACAATCAGACGAGGGCATACTGAAATTCATCGTGATCAAGCAGCAATCGTTTAACGATTTAATCGAACACTTGCTGAGCGGTTATTTGGATATCAATATGCGAAGGAAATATCTGCTGACTTTATATCCGGTGAGCGATCTCGTGAATGGGTTGCAAGGTTACCAAGTGTGATGTCTGCATTAAATAATGAAATTACTCGTGTAACTTCCATGAAATCTAATGCAATAACAAAAACATATATAACACGTAGCGATAAATACGGACAACGAGGTTAACAACCAGTAATTTAATTGTGAGATATTTATACGAACCAGGGGAGTTGAAGGGTGGCAAAATACGAGTTATTGACCCTATTTGGAGTGTGACCACACATAACAATTTCTAGCGTGGTTAGATCCACTGGAAGTCCTGATATATACAGACTAGATTCTACAGCCCCTCAACATGGATTTGTGCGTGAACAATTGCAAGTAATTCCTACAGATCCACAATTACCGCCACCTTCACTTATGTAAATTAGCACCTCTGCGTCGATTGCATTCAAGTCAACATCATTTTCACGTGTGTGACCAAGATCACTATTTATTCTGTCTACGGTAAATTGTCTTGGATTGTTATTCGAATATTGCCATAAAATTATTGTTACAACTTGCACAGTTATTATTCTGTAGTTGTTTTAGTTTTATAAATAAATTCAGTATCAATATCAAAGTCACGTTTATTTTTTTTAGTCACATTACTTATAAGACGCTATTTTTTTCTTTATTACAGCATCGTCATTAGTAATTTCTTCTTATTACGTAATCTATAATTTCCCTATGTAGTTGAGTTATTCGTCTGACGGCGAGATACTGCAAGACTAAGTTTGACCATTAGATCTGGTCATCTAAAATCCAGATATTTGTATCAGATATAGTTAATCCCTGTGATGAATGAATCGTTGTAGCGTATCCTAACGTCCACGGTGATTTATCCATATTCATTGCTCCTTCAACTGTACTAATAGGTACCAAAATGTCATTCAATACCAGATTTTGTAATCCGCCACCAGGAATTTCAACTTCAATATTCTGTCATAGAGTATCTGCTGGGCGATAATATAATGGTACAGGTAAATGTGAAAATCATTCTTTATGTAACGTAACTAATTTCTTCTGCAATTCATCACGAACTATTCTTCTGCTTGCGACTATCAAATCAGATCTCCATAAAGTTTAAAAAAATCATTCATGGTAGTTTCTGGAATTGTCTCGCGCATTATCTCACATTGTATTTTATCTGGTTGTAGTATGATTAATCTTTTAAGTTCTTTTAGCGGTTCTTCAAAAGCTCTACGGTCAACATATATTTCTTCATAATAATCCACATCATTCTTTAGCCATTTATGTGGAGACTGTCCAACAAAAGGTGGTGGTTGACCATGATCACCACACATAAACATAACAGTAGTGAAATTTGTTAATAACCACTCAAGAAATATTTTTTGTTTCTAACGACACCATGTCTATCTCGTCCCATATAATATACTTGGGTATTTATTTTTCACCCATTCGCTCAGGAGTCCATGTATCTCCACACCATCTAAAAAAAACTGATATGTACATGTTTAACTCCTTTTACCTCTCTGGCTAGTTTGTGTAGGTGTCAAAACGATCATATCTTTATTGCTGTTCATAAATAATTTAATCGCACGAGTTGTTTTACCTGACCCTCCACACCCATTAAGATAAAGTCTTATGTCCAGCCACAGGATCGCACACGATGATTCTGATATTTGATTATTATTTCAGTAAAATATTTCCTTAATTTCAACTTCAGCAAATTCAGAATAACTGAGTATATTTTCTTGCTTTATCCTCCATGTTCCCCACTCACCATTATCGAGTAGCGGATTTAATAAATCCTTATATTTTTGTTTATATAAAATGAATCTGTAGCGACTCTACAGCGTAACGAGGAAATCTATTTATCATCAATAGTAGATTTATAGAAACAGGCTAGCATTGAGGATCTTAAATGAGTAAACTGTGGTGAGTCGCCCTCAAGATAGCTCACAATAGTACCTAGTTTGGTCCCATCCAATAAATAAGCATTATTTCGGCTTATAAATGTGTTTCTCTCTGTTGTATCAGCAATTATAAAATCTAACTCGGCATCATCCATAATCAATCTTGTACAGTGTCGTTTATAACCGTATGAACCACCCTGAGTAAACTTACCGATTATCTTTCTACCGAGATCTTTTGCACGCTTCTCATCGTACTCGTCTCTGCATTTACATATTTTAATAATGTCATCTTTGGCAAGATCAGGATATTCTTTCCTGACATCTTCTATATTAAATCTGTCCGGTCCTGGTAACCAAACTTGCTTTTGTGGACTATAGGATATAATTGCTTCATTTACCTTACTAATATTCCAACATAAGCATATATCTTAATAACACTATTGGAGTCCAACATTTTTCAAAAAAGTGTTTACCAAACCAAACATAAGTAATCGGATAGAGATCTTTTGCGAACTCAAAATGATTATATATAAGCAAATCCGGTTAAGTCAAAACCTGTTACGGGTCCATTTATTGAAACTGATCATGTCATGTGTGGGATGTCCAAATCTGTTAAAGTATTTAGAGCACTCGCCATATCCAAGAAAACTTCCAGGATAACATGCAGCCATATCGACTGATGCATCATTATAATCGTATTTAGTATTTCATAATCCGTGTCCATATTATATGCAACTTTTTTTGTATATAACAAAATTCTGATATGTAGGTTTCCATGAATTTTTTTTCCTGAGCAAAATGGGCTGCAACAGATGGTACGGTAAAACAATTATTCAGATTCAGTAGTTGTCTGATTATGTCATCGTCAGAAGTATATTTTAGTGCAAGATTTCTAATTTCTTCATAAAGAGATTCTGTACGATAAATACCACCATTGGGTCGTACAAATTGATCATGATAATCGTTTTCCAAACTCTGAAATAACCAGATACAGGGTCACTTTTACTAATATTTTTAATAAAATCAAATACATGACCATTATAAAATTTAATCATTCCATCTCGTGGAAATAGTTACAGCATCAGTCCATGCATGTGCATTATGATCAATGATTGTTATAGGGCTTCCATTTTTTTGTATATTTTGGTTTGTACAATATCTCTCCTGTTAGTGGTTTTACTGCTATTGGAAATCTTAATGACTTTTCTAGCTTAGCAACATCCTTAATAGATGCACCTGAATCTTTAACGGTCTCTATCCATTCACATTTTTTTTTTACATCTTAAGTCTTTTAAGCCCTTGCCACGCATCGCATTTGTAAAATGTTCAGTAATGCTCTCCGCTTAAGTTTATTCTTGACTCTGATAGTCTTATCGGTTTGAGATCCGCAATATTAGGTTTCATTCAGTAAAAATAATCCATATACCACAGCAGTAACTTGTTACTCTCGCTCAAAATACGGTTTATCAATACCAGTCAGTATTCTTGACTCTGATAGTCTCGTCGGTTTGAGATCAGCAATATTAGGTTTATCATTCAGTAAAAATAAATCCATATACCACAGCAGTAACTGGTTACCCTCGCTCAAAATACGGTTTATCAATACCAATCAGTATTCCAGGTTTGTATTTGTTACTTAATATCGTTTTATTATTTCCATACTATATGAACGGGTCTCCTTTATCACGAAATATCCAAATATCTTCTGTCTTCAAAATAAATTTTATTAAAATAAAATATTTTTGATTATCAAGGTGGTTAATAATTACATTTCCCTGTCTGTCGTTCATTACATTAATAACGTTTCCAACTCGAAAAGTTGACCATACATAAATAGCATTGTCCTCACGAAATTCCTTTTTGGCCTCGCGTATACGTTTGGTTATATCTGCGTTTGTTAAAGCTAGATCTTTCATCAAAACACTAAATTTATATTCTGGTAGTCTGCCAAGGTCAAATCTAGTAGTAGATGGTTCAATTGCTGATAATTCCTCCATCATTATAATTAAGACAAATATTCAAATTGAAATTTAGTATAGATAGATTCAAACAGAAAATAAGTGTATTGGACATTTCTTATTATGATAAACCATGCATAAACACAAACAAATACTGTAGTTACCATATGCAAAGTACTGGACCAAAAGCCCTGCATTCAATGCTATATTGGAGTTAGGGGGAAAACACAACTTTGTGCAAATTGTGGAGGTAAAATAGGGAACTTAAAACGCTATTATGACAAAAAAAGATGCATCGACAGGTAAATCCCCTATAAGGATAGAAAAGGATTATCTAAACAGATTTCAAAAATGATTTAGACAAATAAATATTATAGATATATATAAATGGAGCAAAAATTTGTTAGACTTCCAATATATATGTCCAAAGATGGCGTTATTAGAAACTGTAGACTAAAGAAACCAGTTGGTAGTATTGATAATGCTGGTTATTTTAGATTTAATATTGGTAACAATATAAGATATTTATCACATAAATTCATCTACGAATGTTTTTTATGGGGTCGTTAAAGATGGAATTGTTATTGACCACATTGATGGATCACCGCAGCATAACGAGTTATCAAACCTGCAAGCTATTACGCAAAGTCAGAATTATAGAGTGGAAAGACTGGTATTTCTCCTAAGACTTCTAAGTCGGTCATATCTACTAACATTTACTGATCAAAAAATAGTTTTTTATTTTATGTATGCAGCCACCAAATATTTTGGTATTTGCATATCTTCAGTTTAGTTTGTAGCTGATCATAAACTAAAATCTACATATTCAGTAAAGTATGACCAAAATTATATTTGAGTATGTATAATAACTGTGTACTCTTAAGAATATTATTTTGTTTTATATAAAGTTCGATTCTGTCAATCTTGCCAAGGATTCTGTTTTACTATAATCACATTTATGGGTCCGCCTTCACTGTCGCTTATCTCAATTTCGCTGTCATTTATCACAGAATCAAATAACATACAGTCGCATTACTCAACTGTATCATTTTTTTTCCTTTCGTATTCTTAAGACAGTGCACTTTTTATCTTTTTGATTGAACGCATTAGAGGCATGAATAGTACTTCTTGTTTGTCATCTATAACAGCTAAAGATTCTAACATAGAATTATAAATTGACTTAATAAATCTGTAGTTGGAATTTAACGTTGATTTATGTTAAAATTTTCTTTGTTGTAATAATTCAAAGTCATACATGATTTGAATTCCTTCATGCTTTAGTTTTTTGATAGCAGAAACAATATCAGCAATATTCTAACTGTTCATTATATATATATATATATATATATATATATATATATATATATATATATATATATATATATATATATATATATATATAAATATTTAATTTTTTAAAATTGATTCAACAAGTGGTTAGATATATAAAAAAGACATAACACCTGCCTGCAGATAAAATCTTATTCACAGTAGATTATTAACCTTCATGTAACATGTTAATGACCTGTATGCATTACATAACTACAACTACCTGCTGTAAACCTAACATATTTTAAGCTTAATAAAGTGTATATTTATCTGTCTGTTTATGTCTGTTTACTTATGTGTGTTTAGAAGCCCAAATCTATTAAGTCCCAATATTAATTTGAATAACAGTGATTATGTCACACAATAGCTGTTGTATTATGAGCCAGATTATATCAGTCACACAGATGTGAGCTGTGATTATACAATGTGTGTATAATATAATTGAATCCTTTTATATGTGCAGCAACTATATATCTTTAATAACTCACAAAATATCTAGATTCAATTATGAAAGTGAGAAATATAATGCTTAGAAATGTAATATCCTCATGTTAGTGAATAGCTAGCTATATAATGATTTCTCAAGCATGTATTTGTAACTGAATTTCCTAGCTCAGGGCAAGAATGCTGGATTCTGGTACTGAGGTCCCCAGTTCAGTTCCCATCACTGGCTAAACCAGTGGGTATGGTTCTGGATGTACCAAACAATATTTTATAAAGGTTGGGGGAGCGGGCAAGCCTCCAGTTTTGATAAATACCTCACTGCATCAACCACATGGTGAGGGGTGCATTTTGAATCCTTAACCCCGGAGTTGTTTCAGGGGGGTATTTATCGAAACCGCAATGCCTAAAGTCTTCTGAATTTCTAATATTTCACCTTTCATTGATTAGAAATTCGCCAGGGGATGTGTTTATGCGAAAAATACCCCCTTCCCTAAAATAATCAGTAGCATGCCTTGAGCTCTCTGCCCCATGGAAGAACCCTCAAAATAACTTAAAAAGAGTGCATAGCTGAAAGAAACAGCACATGTGGTGCCACATAATAAGTCAGAGACCATGTTAGGACATCATGAGAGACACAATGGCTATCATGGGATTCTATGAAGGGTAACAGCTAGGATGCTGCTGATTATATTTGATAAAAATTACATGTATACTATCAATAGCAGCAGGCAGGGTGAAGGACAAACAATTGGGTCACTTTACCAGTAAACAAAATCACCTGACAAAATCATAAAAAAAAATGACAAAAATGAGCTGCTAACTTCAGGTGTATGGAAATCGAAAAGTTAGACTTTAGTTTAGTGTTGTTGACATTTTTTTCAGCCTTTTTGCAGGAACCTTTTTTATTTATGACTCATTTTGTAGGGTTCACCCTGCCTGCTGCTTATATTTAGTTTGCATTGTTTGTTGGGTAGTATTTTTCATTGGGTTTTTTTTTCATTGTATGCACTTGTAATGTAATATTGTATGCTGAACTTAAATATCCAACATAAAGTTAATTTTCTATTTGACCTGTAATTCTTCAAACAACTGCTACATAGCTAAAATATTCTATATATTGGTTTAATATTAGGATTAATATTAATAGAAGTCAACATGTTGATTTGAGTCTGGATCAAGGTTAATGGATTACCCTAAAAAAATACCTGGCCTGCCAGACATATTACATATTCTACAATTCAATTTTAGTAGCAGACCTTCAAGTTATAAACAAGATTTTATCTAGCAAACATTGGGAGCATTTTAGAAGACTGCATTAAGTAATAATTTTTTTAGAAAATGCTAATTGTGATCTGAGGTCAGGTAAGGACTGTATAATATTGTTACTGGAAAAATTATTCATTCTTGCTCCAAGATCTTAGGAGAATCAATTGTATTATTGCTCTGTCCAGAAATTCATTTTTGGGTGGCTGGAATTTATTTGGATTATTTAATTCAAGTGGTTCTTCACTGGAAATACAAAATGCTCTTCAATAACATTCTTGGAAATAGACTTGAATTTATAGTGCAATTTAAAAAAAGACTTTAATTTTTGGATTGTATTATGATCTGAAAAAAAAATGTTGGCACATAAATATTACACAGGTCACCACAGGCACATTAACACTTGACATCAGATTTAATTTGGCTTTCACTAAAATTTATTCAGGACTTTAATTAGTAGGACTTGTCTGTAATTCTAAAATTTGGGATTTAATTCACAAATACCATTATTTTTTTTAATTTTTCACTTTTTATTCTAGGGAAATTGTTGAATTTTACAAAACTTGTTGCTTCTCACTATTTTTCAGTCTTATTTTAAGACCATAGTTGTAATAGTTACATGTCTTTTTTCAGATAGGCAACTGTTTACACACACAAGTGCTTCAGCTTGACCTCTATGGTTGTTAAACTTGATTGGCATCTTAGGCCTGGAATATGTTTTGTCATAGTTTGAACCCTGCATTCATCTAGGAAGTTTTACAAAAGCTTGTTTAAAATGAGATCTGCCTAGAAAACCTAATATGGCCAACTCCCAACATGGTTCATTTTCAGATTTCTTTTAGGAAATACTGGCTGATCATATCAATAATTACAATAATTTTTAAAGTTTTGAAGTATATCAGATTATTGGAAATTAAAATGTTAAAAATAATTAATCACAGTACTTCAGTCTGAACAAGGAGACTAGCAGTGATGGACTCCAAACTCTAATACACCGCATTGTAGCTGAAAGAAATCTGGCATAAGTCTTCCAAGGAATGATTCAAGAATGTGAAACTTTAGCAAAGCTCATATTGAGAATTTTATTTTGGAGCCAACATTACCAAGAGACAGTATACACCTTTGATCTGTAAAAAATAGTTTGCTTAAGCTAGCAGATGTCCTTCAGATAAAATTTGGGTTCTCAGCACAATGATAATTTCATCAACAGATAAGGAACAGATTAACTAAAGAAACGATCAGAAGGTTAATGCTTATACAACTAGAGAAGACCTATTTTTAGGATTTTGATTTCTAGAATTTTAACACCATGAAGCAGGTAGATTGATATTTGACGGCAGAGTAAATATTGAACTGTTTCCTCCCCCACACCATTGATTTTGTGACATGGAAGGAGCTCCCCCTTTTTGATAAAATCCCAAAGAAGGCAGAATGTTTGGACCCTGGCAAATTACCTTTTGTTTTTGGTGTGCAAGTGAGTTTTCAGCTGCATTTTTGTTTGTGTTTATTCATACTGTCAGAAAAAGTTTCAATTTTTTTGTCATTTAACTATTGAATAACATAATGTCAGTGTAATTCTTGAGATCCAACGTTTGTAAGGAGCATGACATGGTAATGTTTTTAGCATCTGCCAACACATTAGAGTAACCATAATGTTATTGGTACATTTGCCCACATCAAAGACTAACCATAATGTTATCAATACATCTGTCCACACTATATATTAACCTTAGTGTTATCTGTAGATCTGTCCACACCATTGATTAACTTTAGTATTATCTGTAGATCTGTCCACACCAATGATTAACCTTAGTGTTATCTGTAGATCTGTCCATACCAAGGATTAACCTTAGTGTTATCTGTAGATCTGTCCACAACATTGAATTAACCTTAGTATATGTGCATGTGTCCACACTATATATTAACCTTAATTTGATTTGTACATCTGTCTGTACTGAAAATTAACTTTGATGGTATATGTCCATCTGTCCACACTGGAGATTAACCTTATTATCTATACAAATGTCCACTGTAGATTAACCTTAATGTTATTTCTTCATCTGTCCACACCATATATTAACCTTAGCATTTAAGTTGACTAAACTAAACCAATAGCAGACACAGAAAAATAGGGCCTTATTTTGTTATTTTTATGGGTGTTTTAAAGTTAAGAAAAAAATGATACATATTTGCTTGGTATAATGATTTGCAGAACCTGAATTTTATATACTTTATTTACACTTGTGCTTTTTTTGTAACATTTTTATTTAACATAAAATGTTACAAAAAAAGCACATCTTTATTGTGGATTTACATATTTTGTGATTTCTTTTGTTCCTTTGTGTAGGAATCTACAAGATGTGTTAATATTTATTTCAGGTGTGGGATTTCCTGAGGGTCTTGTTGTGGACTGGTTGACTTCTAACCTATACATTGTGGATACCTTGTTAGGACACATATTGGCTTGCTCACCAAGGGGAGACGACTGTGCTATTATCCTAGAGAATCTTTACAGTCCAGTTGGTGTTACTCTGGATAGTTGGTCAAGGTAATAATGAAAAGACCATACTCATCAGATTGGGTTTTTTTCTAACTCTTTACTGAGTGCCAATTTTGGCTTAGAAGTTAAACATCTGCATTCAATATTTTTTATTTAGATTTTGAGTGCAAGAACAGAAGATTGAACTTGATCTGTCATATTGAATGGGACTTGATCTTCCATGTTGAATGGGACTCCTGTTTCATGTTGAATGGACTCCTGTTTCATGTTGAATGGGACTCTTTCATGTTGAATTGAACTCCTCTTTCATGTTGAGTGGGACTCATCTTTCATGTTGAATGGGACTTGATCTTTCATGTTGAATGGGACTTGATCTTTATGATGAATGGGACTTGATCTCTATGATGAATGGGACTTGATCTTTATGTTGAATGGGACTTGATCTCTATGTTGAATGGGACTTGATCTTTCATGTTGAATGGGGCTTGATCTGACATGATCTTTCATGTTGAATGGGGCTTGATCTTTCATGTTGAATGGGACTTCATCATTGAATGGACACAGATCGGACACAAAAATAAAATCGTTTTCATTCAATATACAAAATTATTGTCGAGAAGACAGTTATAGTCAATCATTTGTCTTTTCCTGGTACCTATAAATATTTTTTCAATCTTGAATATTGAGCAACTTTAATATCATGCCTTCACCAAGTACACAGCTATACACTTTTTGGTAACTTATTATCATGCCTATACCAGGTACAATGCTATACACTTTTGGGCAAGTTGAATATCATGCATTTACCTGGCAAAATGCTATACTTTTTGGGCAACTTGAATATCATGCCTTTACCTGGTACACTGCTTTATGCCTTTTGGCAACTTGGATATCATGCCTTTACCTGGTACAATGCTATACACTTTTGGGCAACTTTAATATGCCTATACCAGGTACAATGCTATACACTTCTGGGCAACTTGAATATCATACCTTTACCTGGTACACTGCTATACACTTTTTGGACAACTTGATTATCATTCTAATACCTGTTACATTGCTATAGTTTTTGGCAACTTGAATATCATGCTTTTACCTGATACAATGCTATACACTTTTGGGCAACTTTAATATGCCTTTACCTGGTACATTGCTATACACCTTTTGGTCAGCTTGATTATCATGCCTATACCAGGTTCAATGCTATACACTTTTGGGCAACTTGATTATCATGCCTATACCTGGTACAATGATATGCACTTCTGGGCAACTTGAATATCATGCCCTTACCTGGTACAATGCTATAAACTTTTGGGCAACTTTAATACCATGCCATTTCCTGGTACAATGTTATAAACTTTTGGGCAACTTGAATATCATGGCTTTACCTGGTACAATGCTCTCAACTTTTGGGCAACTTGAATATCATGCCTTTATATGGTACAATGCTATACACTTCTGGGCAACTTGAATATGTCTTTACCTGGTACAATGCTCTCAACTTTTGGGCAAGTTGAATATCATGCCTTTATATGGTACAATGCTATACACTTTTGGGCAACTTGAATATCATGCCCTTACCAGGTAAACAGCTATACTCTTTTTGGACAACTTGAATATCATGCCTTTACCTGGTACAATGCTATACACTTGTGTGCAACTTGAATATCATGCCTTTACCTGGTACAATGCTATACACTTGTGTGCAACTTGAATATCATGCCTTTACCTGGTACAATGCTATACACTTCTGGGCAACTTGAATAGTGTGCCTTTACATTGTACAATGCTATACACTTCTGGGCAACTTGGACATCATGCCTTTACCTGGTACAATGCTATACACTTCTGGGCAGCTTGAATATCATGCCTTTACCTGGCACAATGATATACACTTCTGGGCAACTTGAACATCATTCCTTTACATGGTACAATGCTATACACTTCTGTGCAACTTGGACATCATGCCTTTACCTGGTACAATGCTATACACTTCTGGGCAGCTTGAATAGTGTGCCTTTACATTGTACAATGCTATACACTTCTGTGCAACTTGAACATCATTCCTTTACATGGTACAATGCTATACACTTCTGGGCAACTTGAACATCATTCCTTTACATGGTACAATGCTATGACCTTTTGGGCATCTTGAATATTTTCTTTACCTGGTACACTGCTACACTTTAGGGCAACTTGAATATCATGTCTCTACCTGGTACAATACTATGACAACTTGGATACCTTGAACACTCTGCCTTTACCCGATTCACTGATGTAAACTTTTTGCACTAGTAATATTACACCCCAGTATAAATGTCCAAATTTAAAATTTTTGGATGGGAAGTGTCAAATGTAAAATGGATTGCCACTAACCCAGCAGACCTAACCAAGTGAACTGGTATAACACCTAGGAATTACCAGCAGTGGCCCAGTTTTTAACAGTTCATGACAAATCGTCTATTGATTATAACAGTTGCTATTGCATTTAATTTGTAAATAAAATATATACTACTGTTAAGAAATTGTTTGATAATGCTGCAAGTCTCATTCGATATTGTTTTCACATGAAATAATTTATAAGTGAGTTGGAATGAAAGACAAAATTTGTTTTCTTTCTTTCTTCCCATTCTAAATATAAACTAATGAATAAAATCTCAAATTGGTAATGGGTTAAATATTGAATTTATTAAACGTGAATAATGTCCAGCTTTTGCAAGCCATGGCTCACAAAAGCTGAACATTAATCAACTTGTCTCTTAATTTCAATATTACCCACTGGCTATATATGTATGAAACTTTATATTTATTGTGATAAAATAATTTCCTGTCAATAAATGAGCACTAAGTAATTGAGATATTTCCTTATGACAGGTCTTTGTATTGGACGGACTGGGGCCAAAAAAGGGACCTCAAGTCAGGTCAGATAGGTCGAGCGGGACTTGATGGGGTGGGAAAATTTGCCCTTGTTACAGGACTGTCCAGGCCCAGTGGCATTACACTTGACAGCTTCTCACAGCGGCTTTTCTGGGTGGACGAGGACAAACTCCATCCTGTCATTGAAAGTGTCCGTTTGGATGGAACTGATCGCAAGGTGGGAATCCTGTGCTGAATCATCATATTTGGGTATCATTACGATCAGCACATAAGCAGCATCAAATTGTCAGGACTTGTTTCTCACTAATGCATACAATAGTATGGTGTCATTTTTAATTTTTAAAATAAATCAAATTTGGGACATTTATTTTTAATATTTAAAATTATTTGATTTCAGTTTAAGCCTCAGCCTTTCATTTTTTAGACAAAGATAGCTTAAGACAGAAGGATTTTCCAAGGGACAGATTTATTACAAAAAAGAGACAATGAATGATAACAAAAAATATGTATATAGTGGTTAGATGCTTCTACATTTCCACCTTTTGCTACTTTTTCTAATGTTAATACAACTGGGAAATACATTTAAGAACTAAAATTATTTTCTACTTATGTTTCTTTAAAAATATTTACCTGATCACATTAAATGTGAGCAACCTCATTGGTGTGTCACTTTCCTTTTTATTAAATATATCAACAGCTGCCTAGTGGTGGCAATGGGAGGTAATTGGTGAGTTTATCCATGTCAACATGGTAAAGAAGAAATTTCAATCTTGGGAGAAGGCTTTATTCAGGAGGTAGGCTAAAGTTTATTTTCCTAATGTCATTTTGATTGGGCAAGTAATCTGAGAAAAATAAGTGTACTCGTCATGTTGTAGCCAGTTAAGAAAATTATTTCTCATATCCAGGTTGTTATATCATACATGTTAGACCAGCCATTCCGTGTTTCGGTCATAGCCAACACTTTGTACTGGACAGATCAGCAACAGAGAAGCATAATGATGGCAGACAAGTTCACAGGATTGAAACCCGAAAAATTCATATCAAACCTGATCCATCCTTCAGGACTGCAGGTGTATCATTCATTTCAGTTTAACAAGATTGCTTCAGCAGGTAAGTCCAGCAAGTGTATCATTTATTTCTTTATATCATTACTAGCTTAGGCAATGCCACCAGGTGGGAACCCGAGTGGCCAAGTGGTCTAAAGCACTGTCCGTTACAGATCACTGCCATCTCACCGGTTTGCGTGGGTTCGAATCTAGGATTCGGCGAATGTGGATATGTGAGAAAGCTTGCCAGTAGTGTCTCGTGGGTTGGTGGTTCTTTCCGGTGATTTCCAGGTTTCTTCCTCCACCATTAATACTGGCCGCCATGAATAGCCTATTGTGTGCTGAAAAATGGCGTTAAGCACAACAGCAAAAAAAAAAGCAATGCCACCAGGTGTTTTGTGTAATAAGATTACTGCATTAGGTAAGGCCAGTATCCTTTACACCTTTAGCACTCACCCAGACCTGCAAATAGTAGTCATTGTCACTTTCCTGTCAACATGCATTCATTGTTGAAATATAACTGATATACAATAAAACAGTTTGTAGTGCCTAGATTAAAGTGTGGTAATTAGAATCTGCATCAATGATGAATTTTGACCATTACAGTTTATCACAGTTGGATATATTTTACTTTTTATACTTCAACAGAAGTTGCAGATTTAATCCAGTTGTAAATTAACCTACCAAAGTGATAATTTAGCCTTATACAACAATAAACTTTGAAAGTATGTTTGGAAGGATAAGTCATGCGCTTCATGCAATATATTTGCACCTTATGACTGAATGGAAAAGAAACTAGTGTGGGAAAATGATGCAGTGAATCTAAATGCCAACATTTTCTTTTGAATACAAGGGGTATGTATATTCTCCTATATTTCAGATAATCCCTGTAAGAAAGCTTTTTGTAGCCATGTCTGTCTCCTTAGTAACAGTTCCCTTGGTTACAAGTGTGCCTGTCCAGTTTATCTGTCTTTAGGAGATGATGGAGTAAGCTGCCAAAGTAAGATTTAATTTTCTGTTTTTACTGGAAATAACATTAGACTAAATTTTTGCCAAGAGGTTACTTCAAAATGTATTTCAATTTTGTTGTCCAGCCCTTGTTAGTAAATGGATATGGCAGTTACTTTTCCACCAACAGCAGCACTGTCAGAAAATTTTTAGAACATTTGTCTTAATCTTAAAAACTATGACCATTGATTTTACAGTATGCTTGATTGCCCCTTTTACCCATCTCCTTTGAATAGATCACATTACCATTAGGAAAATAAGCCAGTTACCTCGCAAATCCAGCCCTACCTAAAGACTAAACTTAAGCCTTTTCTGTTTGTCATGTAGGAGAAGGGCAGTAACACTTATCCATTACCTCCCTCTGCTGCAGCTAGGTATTGCCAGTTAAACTATCATACAGCCAAAATCAAAAAGAAAAATGTGTCTAGAAATTTCACTTTATATTGTGTATCTATCATTCCTATCTGCTTGGTATAAATATATAAATATATTATAATTTATTCCTGTACATATGTAAATTTATTACTTTTTCAGACTAGGTCTATTTTGCCTGTATTCTACAATAGGACATAATTGATGATTATTGTGGTTTATTGTGGTTCATGTTTTTTATGCACACTGCACTATTGTGTACTCACCCAATTAGTCCCAAGTGTTGTTTTGCAACTTATTAACATGCTGTATTGGTATTCATTTTTGTGGGTTTTATTATCTAGTCATTTCATTGCAAGTGTCACAAACACAGTAAGTTCAAGGCCAAGGAATGTGTGACCTGTGCCTTGCATTTACAAAATGTTAAATCGGTTTTGTGTGCCATATGGTCCAAGAGTATTGGACTATGGTTCTTGCAAAAGTCAACCAAGGCAAAGAGTGACAAGAATACAAAATTTTTAATATGTACAAGTAATTATGGCACTCTGGGTGAATTTACCCCCTTTTTGGGGTAGTCCAATTGGCTCAAGAGTCCTTGCATTGCCTTGAGTGCATTGTATTTTTCACTGATCTGTTCTATACCACTTTGAGCCATCCACGAGTGTCCAACTAACCAAGCTCTCTCCAGCTTGTCCAGCCATCTCAATCCAGAGATCTTACTGAAAGATCCCACCATAT
This sequence comes from Potamilus streckersoni, assembly GCA_016746295.1. Taxonomy (NCBI): domain Eukaryota; kingdom Metazoa; phylum Mollusca; class Bivalvia; order Unionida; family Unionidae; genus Potamilus; species Potamilus streckersoni. The sequence goes on from JAEAOA010000482.1 coordinate 611,127, forward strand.
TGCATCTTAATGAAAGATCATTTTGTCGTACCATGGCAACCGTTGTGGATTTTAGTGATGGAACTGTCCAATGAGCCATGTCATTAACATGGCAGCTCATAATTCATTGGCAATGCATTGCCAGCCTCTGCCAGTCTCGACCAGATTTATCAGTAAGCGTGTTTTGAGCTCCACATCACTAAAGCTACATCACGACTTTTATGATTAAGTTTGCCATTGCTATTTGGAGACAGGCAATAAAGTTTGGAGGTAGCCAGCTCAATTGCCCACCACCACCAATCATTTAAAATCAAACTGTCCTTGCAACAAGAGCATCAATATGGGATATTTTGTTCCAAGTTCCATTCAGATCTCAAATTTGTCGTCTGAACCACCCTTACATAGTCCAATTTGAACAGGATTTGGATTTCCGGTCCACTTGACCAAAAGTTCAATACCATGAACATGGTATGATCATTCCTGTCAGAGGTGCAACTACATTTGGATCATCAGTGGAATTTTCATAAAGAAACCAGAGCCAGATATGATGTATACAGATGCTATTACATATGGTTGGTGAGAATACTGGTTACCAAACTTGGATAGACAGTAAAAAAAAAAATTTTTCATATCAACCTCCTCAGATGAAGTCTGTCATAAACACTTTTCAATTCTGGAAGGACCAACTATGAAAAGATAGTCCTGATTGTCAAACAACTCCATAGAGGTGACTTTCTTTGTCCAACAGAAGGCACCTTATTGGCTGACCTATTCATGCTTTTTTGAGTTCCTTCATTAATGCTGCCAGTCACAGATCAGTGTACAAACTAACACATACCCAGCAGACTGTCCTGGCCAGAAAGGTCAGGTTACTTGTACAGAATGGTACATTCATCCATAAATTATTCATATTTGGGGGTTTCCATTGATGTACCTTATTGCATCAAGTTTATACCATAAATTGCCAAGCTTTCTCGCAAATTCTGGAAAGAAGACACTTGGGCAATGGATGCAGCCTTAATACATAAAACGGGGAATTCACTACCACCCCACCACCCAGTCTGTTGTCATACCTGGCTTGCAAGAGAAGCTTGATTGTGGGGAGAAGCTTGAGTAAGAAGGCCCTCCTCTCCAAGGCCTTGTGATGGAAAGAGATGTGTTTTAAGGTGATGGTGCCAAGTCAACATTATACCTTTTGCGTGCCTCAATTTCTCAAGGGTTTTTTTCTCACTGAGAAAAAGGTTTGGACCAATAACCATCAAGTTCCATAATGACACCTTTATAATCATTTATGATAATTCTCTATTAGACCTACTAGCTAATTTTAATTTGAATGGACTAAAATCCCTCAAATTGGAATCTGTCTTGAGTAATAATAATGCTCAATTGAAAAAATTTGAGCCTTTAGCCTGGATATGACTTTAGTTCTTATCATACAAGTTTTAGCTTCATCATGCAGGGAGTTACATGCCCTTTCAATTGGCCTGAACTATCTTCAGTTCAGATAGAATGTTTCCATGATCCTGACAAAACCAGGTTTAATAGCCAAAAATGGTTGCTGTCAGTGGGCATGCAGGGAGTCATGTTTCTTCTCACCTATAGACTAGTTCAAGCACTACTTTAAGCACACAGGCGTGGTATCTTCATTGCTTGAGTTATGTTTGCCTCATTGACCTCGAGATTAGTCATAGAAAATTGGAATAAAGATTTGGGGTAAAGTTTTTCTTTTGCTTGTTTTTCCTAAAACCATATGAAGGATTTTCATATTTTTTGAAGAATCTATATGCAAATAAGATGACAGGCTCTGTCATTTGACCTTTGGGTCAAGGTTGCACATTTCTTAGCATTGCTTTAGTGAAAGGATTTATTTACATGCAAAGGCCTTTCTGTTCATTAATTCTCATTTCTGTTTGTGATAATCTCCAAGAAAGTGAGTGGTATCTTCCATTCTTGAAGTAGTAACCAAGTGTCTTAAAAAATAACTTGTTCCATTTTAGTTTTAAGCTTTCTCTGAATCTTTTCCATGCTTGAACCATCACAGAGAACATAACATTATCATAGACTTTTCCTCATTTTTGTTTTATCTAAAAATGAAGTAACCATGGTAACATTTTATATTTCTTGCTAATCTATTTGGTGTGTTTTGTATTTTAGTAACTTAAATATTTGCTGTATTTTCAGAAAACAGCCAGATTCCCAGTCTTGTCATCAGCAGTAGCACAGGAATCTATTCCTTCCCACTACAGTATATTGGGGATGGTGAGAAGCAAGGGAGATTACTCTTACATACAAACCTAGCAAATACAATTGATGTTGACATGCTGCTAGATACAGTTGTGTTTTACAACAAAGAGAAGAGAGAAATATTGATGGTACCCAGAACAATTTCTGCACTTGCTGGGTAAGCCATTATAATAAAGTTTGTAGAATAATAGGAAGTTCATTATTTAATGATTCTTTGATTTTAATTCAATGTTTAAGAATGACAGAATCATCAAAACCTTTCTTTCACCCCATTTATTTTATGTAATTTTGTCAAATTTTTATATATAGTGTAACTATTTCAAAAGATCAATGTCCATTTTGACTTGTGTAGCCAATCAAAGCTCAAACTTGTTATAATGTAGCTTAGTGCTGTTAACAGATGCTGTCAGAAAACAAGTACTGTTTTTACTTTATGCGCCTCCAGAACCCAGTTGCAACCTATAGATCTCAGATAAGCATTTGCATGTATCCATGCCTAAAGCACGTGGTACGTTTCTCCCATTTTTGAAATTCTCTTCCATTTGTGTCCATTTCTTGTTCACCATAACAACCCTGCACAGCCCCCACTCTTTGCAGGTTGAAAAAAAGCATGATTGTCCTTTTAGGGTATAAGTGTGGGGACAGATATCACTGGAAGAAAAATGTGTGGCACAATCCAGATTAGAACCCAGAACTTCATTATCCATAACATAGAATATCACCTCACATTTATTCCAGTTGTCCTTTTTATACATTTGTATTCTAAGTACTTGGCTGTTTTGCTGAAAATGCAAAGAGGAGACCCAGAAGTCAGTGGCTCCACCATGGCTGTAATAGGACATAGTTACCATTGTCCATCTGTGTGTCTGTCCATCACACATTTTTAAGGTTGTTTAAAGTCTTTTAAGGCCCTGATATGGAAGATCCCTGTTTTTATATATGCATTTGTTTTCACTTGCAGAACATAAATATGAAGCTGGAATTGAATTTTCAACAGCAGAAGGGTTATTACTTTGTTAATATGGTTGGCAGCTGTCAAATAATGCATTTAGCTGTATTTCACTATTGCATTTGCGTGAACTAACACTTAGTGGGAAATTTAGGTGGGAAACATTATCAGTGTTTAGCTTTGGACAGGCGTTAGTGTTGACAATGTCCCTCCACTAATTTGTATGCCTTTCTAACAATACATACATTGTCCCAAATGTTTTAGTTGGATGAAAAAAAGACAGAAGCTTTGCTCAGTTATATTTGCTCAGTTTTTAAATGTTTTGCACAAAAATCTCACTTTAAAAATAATAAAGATAAAGTAATGAAATTTTGCTCTGTATGTATACATAGATAACCTGATTGTTTTTGTTATGTTAAGCAATTTTTTTATATTTTGATTAAACTCATTGACTGTTTTCATCTTTAGTTTACTCACTGCAAGCTCAAATGCATACATTTAAGAGGCTGAGATTAACATCCTATATGTAGGTCACTGTGACCCACTTTTCTAAAATGAATTTTCAGTTTTGGGATTATGCAACAGTTCAGCATGTTTAAAAACTATGGCATTATTTGTATGTGTGACTTGACCATTTCACAGATTTACTTATGGGGTGAGCAGTAACTGTTATATTAGGGAAATGAGGAAACACCTAGGATATGTCTAGAAATTCTTGCACTATGAGCTTTAGGCTTGGATTTGGGATTTTGTTTCAACCAATCTTTTGTGAGAAAGCTTACCAGTAGCTTCTCATGGGTCAGTGGTTCTTTCCAGTGATTTCCCTGTTTCTTCCTCCACCATTAATACTGGCCACCATGTATAGCCTATCATGTGCTGAAAAATGGTGTAAAGCCCCAGAACAACAACCACCAATCTTTTTACCAAAAAATGTGCCTTTTTATTAGCTGATAGCAGATATTCAGTCTTAAACTATCAGTTTGAGTTCAGGTAAGGTATGTATATATTAACTTGTGTGTATATTAAAGTGTGTGTATGTGTATAAATGTGTGTGTGTATGTATATATAAATATATAAATTTCCATATAACCTATTTATCTTGTTTGTCATATTGCTTATATAATTGATCACTTAGAAACAGTATATTTAATGACATAAGCCATGATATTGGATTCAGTTTGAATTCAGTCTGATGAAGCAATGAAGTGAAACTGGTCAGTTCATATTAGCGTCATTTAGTTATTACAGTGAGTGGGAGGTGACCGGGTTTTATTGTGACTGAGTTGTTTGCATTGCAGTGAGAGGATTGAAATTGTATGAGAAAATATATATTAAAGACTTTTCTGGTTTAGAGATTCAAGTTTATTGTGGTTTAATTTTACATGTACTTGTGTTACAAGGGTGGGGTGACCAGCCTTTACAGGGATATTTTTATGTTGAGGAATTGTCCACTTTAAATAGGTTTTACAATAGCTGAGCTGTTGGCAATATGAGGAAGGGAAAGTGACAGGTTTAACTGTACTAAGTTGTTTGTTTTACAGAGAGGGAGAGGTGACCAGTCTTTATAAGGATGTGTATGTTGATGACTTGGCAGTGGACTGGTCAGCAAGAAATGTATACTGGACTGATTCTCACACTGTAAGTCCTTTCATTTGTAACAGTATAGATTAGTTATTATAAATTTCCTGAGACAAAATGTATAATTATGGGAAAAATTGATCTCATTACAGTAATTCAAGTGGCATCAACTGTGGTGTTGTCAAATGTGGAGCTCCTGTTCCCCATTTAGAAAAATGTATTTGCCCTAGTCGATGTTGTAGTTTCATATATATTTATATTTTTATTTTACCTATTATAAGTAAAGTTATTGCACTACCCCCATTGTCAGCATTGGTATCAACAGGTTGAACCATATACACATGTATATACACATGTATATTCCTCACTGAATGATGGCCATTCTTTCTTCTCCATTACCTTTTCCCAGGGGCAGGGAATAAATTTATACATGTATATTGGTTGTAAATTCTTGTTTAAATACTGCTTTACCTAGAATCACATAAATGGATGAATATCTGGACTAATACATCATCTCCAATGTAGGTAAATGTAATCTATACTTACTTCACTAGCTTTGGATTAATTTTGTGGGTTTTTTCTTAAGTTCTCAAGGGCAGGTTGTGATAGGATCATCAAACTTTAAATGTATTGACACCCCTTAGCACAAAGGATAGTCACTATTATTCATTTTATTGACATTTGGATAAGTATATGCATTCAGCTCATGACCAGTTTTTTTGCACCCTGTAGATGTTGTGCCTAGATGTATGAAAGTTAGCAAAGGAATGCATTTAGAGTGTACTACATCTTTATCACAATCATAAGCACAGGTCACTGTGACCTATATTTCATGATTGACTTTAGTTTTTCTCAAAACTCTGTTGATACTAGAATGAGATTTTCTCAATTATTACCACAACCTTGCCACAAAACTATGCATCTTGATAGTACATGTCAAAAAAGTATGTCAATTTGACCAATTTTAGATGCCTGTGGTTGATTTAATAGCATGCTTCATGCTTGAATCATCACACTAGATAACCATCTGCATCTCTTGATGCAACAAAGCATATTAAAATAATGCAGCATAAAATGGTTGTAAATTCCAAAAACACAATTATAAACACAGGTAATGATAAATGCTTTAGGCAAAGTTCTATATATTGTATTGTATTGTCTTGTTCATTTTTCACACACTGTAGGCTATACATGGTGGCCAGTGCAAGTGGTGGACTAAGAACCCAAATGAATCTTGGAAGATCCACTTGCCCATGGGAAGCTACTTGCAAGCTTTCTCACTAATTGGTTGAGCACATGACTTGAACCTATATTTACAGCAATGATTGGCAAAGGCAAGCACTTTAGACCACTCAACCAATCAAGGCCTCCTGTTTTTTTTTTCTTAATTATGTGCTCAGAAAAATTCCTATATAGCACCATAGTTGTACCAACCAGAACTACTCATCACATAAATTTTTTTTTCATGAATATGATGGCTATTTCTTAAAATTCATCTTGCAAAGTAGGTACTTTGTATAAATTTTATATTAAACATGATACTTTTTTCCCTGCAAAGCATATCCTACTTTTCTTGCCCTAGGGACTTTGCAGGGTTTTGGATTATGCCATGGCAATGCATGCCATACATATTCTAGTGAATTATTGTTCTACACTAAGGTATTTCATGTAATTTTTCCTACATGAAAAAAATTAATTTAAGAGTATGACAAAATTATATGTAAAATTATAATTTGGTAGTACTGATATTGTACGAAAAATAGTGATAGTACATGAACATGTATTACAGAACACACACTACTCAACAACCTAACAGTAGCAACTTATAAAGTAAATGTATATTTTCTGTCTCATTCTGCTCTCAACTCTAGAATCTAATTGCAACAACAAAAATAAATGAACTCAGATTTTTCTTGTTGAGAAAGAGAGAATTGCTTTCATTAGTGAATGAGAGAGGATTATTTCTCACCCTTTGCAACAGAAAAATCTAGCCGTGTTGCTAACTGTACTTTTCTTTTCTAGTCATCTCAGACCAGTCGTCTCTAAAGTTTCCATGGGCTCAGAACAACTTTTAAAAAAGTTGACAATAAAAAAGTTAATAAAATAATTTGCCTTTTGCTATGCCTGTTGTAGTTCTAATATCAAAAAACAACAACATATAACAAAAACATAGAAACTTAAGGTAAATCCATCTTTGAGGACACACCATACAAAATCATTGAGATGCACACAATGTCAAGCTTTTTGGTATTTTGCTAGTTCATTCCACAAAGCATGGTCAATTTTATCCTATATGAAAGCCTCGCTCAGTACATTTTGAGGTCAGCATCATTAAATATAGCTAAAGCTACCAGACTAGTTTTAAATACTTGGAAACAATTAGATGCATCTAATGATGCTGACCTTAAATTTGACTGCTTGATATAGGATAAAATTCTCATTGCTGTGTGAAATGAACTGACAGAAAAGTGATCTATCCACATAGACTGTAGACTATACACTTCATTGCCTCCCATCTCTTTAGCAACTGCAGAAAATTTAACAAGGAAATTTCAAGCATGCTTTATTCTAATTCTGTTAATCATCTCTATTGTGCCACTGTTCTATCAAAAATATACCTTCATTATTAAATGACAATGCATGTTACAGCCAGGGATCATTTATTGGTCAACACATTTATCTATTAGAAAATTTCACTGTAGCACAGAAAATTAAATTTTCAAAGAGTCTGTGATGTGACCTTGAAAGTTTAATACATGGTTTTCTGCAAGGTTTCATATTTGTGGAGGGGTTTCTATATGCAAAGGGTAATTTTACAATCAGTAATTAAGGACAACACAAGTATGTCACAAGTATATCAGTCACCTCCACCAAAGAAAAGTAGTTATGTATCATAGTGACACAGATCTCCAATTACCCATGAATAATCTAATGCAACATGTTATGTTTCATTAGTTTGTACTAACTATTACAGTAGAGTACTCAGCATCATTTCGTTATTTACAATATAACTTTTCAAAACTGGAACTGATGAAAAATGAGTTTCTTGTAATAATTATCATTTATGGTTAATGTCATACAAAACTTCATGTATTAAATGTGATAATGCCTGAAAGCTACGCAACTTTTTGTTATTTTAGCTCTCGCATAAAACTACAAGTGACACATCACGCAACAGTCTTCATTAACATATTTGTATTAATGCACTTCATGTAAACATTTGCACGTGAAATAAACTGCACAAGTAATGGCATTTCGTATTTTAAATGATATAATTGGGTGAAAAAAGAATCTACTTTGGGATTTGGACTGAGATGAGGAAATCCCAGTCATGGGTTTACATTGTACATCTCTCCATTGGGCAAGTTTCGTGAGGAGACAATGTAACCCCTTGACTGAGATTTCCAACATAGATTCTATAGGTGTGCAAGCTCCTCTGCATTTAAAGCATATGTAGCTATTATGTAAGGTAATGTTGGCAAAATGATTAAGACTGAACATGTATTAGTTATGGTTATTATTTATTGGTAAATTGTATACAGTGATGCGAGTCCACATTGTCATGAAGTTAAGTGAAACTGGTATTATTAAAGCAACAATAATCTTATCAAATTACAATTTTAAAAAAAAAACTTAGAAATTAAAATTTTAGTTAATGCACATGAATGTGTGTGTGTGTGTGCGAGAGAGATGAAACAAAATTGTCAGTATGCAAGACTGTATTTATCAGAGTGGTTTTCATTTAAAGCTTTTGAAAGAGAAAAAGACTATTTTCAGTTACCTGACAAGTGTGATAATCCTACTATATTCCATTATCAATTAACACTGCTATATCAATGATTCATTCTAGTTTTAATTATGATGCACATTGGCACAGCAATAACATGGCTGTGCAGTGTTATTTACACTGTAATTAAATATGGTTTTTAAACTTGAAACCAGATTAAGGGCAAGCATTGACCGAAGGTCAAATCAACAAGGCTACCAAAATGAGGCTCTCTTTAGGGGAAATGTAAATCTGTAAATGTGCTAATGAAGACGAATATCCATACAGCAGAAAGATAAATCATATGCAGTACTTGTTGTTCTAACTTGCCAATAAAGATAATAGTATGGTATATCATAGAATAGATTTGCAATCAAATGTTAATTATATCCAAGTAAAAATGGCACAAGTGGTGTGTGTATATATATATATATATATATATATATATATATATATATATATATATATATATATATATATATAGCAAAGTCTGAATTTTTCAAAGTTTTGATGGAAAATGTTTTTATATTGTTTGTATGAATATAAAGAAACAATAAGACTATTTGACCAATGCTCTGTGGTCATCATTTTACCATGTACTGAGATGTAATCTTTGTTGGATAAAAAAACATCAAAGGGCTGGTGTTTTGTTATGGCAACAAATGTAATAAGTATAACTAATTAACAATAATAATTAAAGGTATGGTATGTGAAGTCTTTTGTTACATTTGTTAATAAACACCAGTTGATATGGTTCTGACAATAAGATAGACTATGCACATGGTTGCTCGAAAGATTTTTGCAGAGGGTAAGGGTCAGTCAGTCATTGCCAGGAGAGTTGGTATAGTAAACGGTCTGAAACTAAAAAGTAATATTTTCTAAATGTTTTGAACATAATCATGTGTCATATTTTCAGCTTAATTTACATGTTTAAACTTGTCAGAATTTATTATATATTTGCAGTATGATTTCCAGAGGCTCACATGACCCCCACCCCCGATTTATGTTGCTGGTGCCAATGCTTTTGCATCAGTCATTGTATTTTCTCACCAACAATTAATATTTGTAAAAACAATGGCAATATGGTATTTTCAACTTTTTTGCAATCGTAAATCTTGGTAGAAATTATGTCCGATAATTTTCGAAAAATACAGTGATGTACGAAAAATTGATACATTTAAATAATTTTCAAAGCTGGATTGTATAAAATAAAATAAAAGGGTATGAAAAAACATTAAATACACTAATTTTTGTGTGTTTCTATGCAGAGAACTGTGCGTGTAGGACGTCTTGACAAACCTGATGCCACCATATTGATTAGTAGGGGAGTGTTCAAGCCAAGTGCAGTCATACTTGATGTAAATGCTGGGTGAGTGATTGCTGTAGTATTTATTCATCCATCCATATTTTCCTTTTTTTGTCCATCCATATTTTCCTTTTTTGTCCATCCACATTTCCCATTTATTTGTCCATCCACATTTCCCATTTATTTGTCCATCCACATTTCCCTATATATTTGTCCATCCACATTTCCTATATATTTGTCCATCCACATTTCCCATTTATTTGTCCATCCACATTTCCCATTTATTTGTCTATCCATGTTTCCCATTTATTTGTCCATCCATGTTTCCCATTTAGTTGTCCATCCACGTTTCCCATTTAGTTGTCCATCCACGTTTCCCATTTAGTTGTCCATCCATGTTTCCCATTTAGTTGTCCATCCACTTTTCCCATTTAGTTGCCCATCCACGTTTCCCATATAGTTGCCCATCCACGTTTCCCATATATTTGCCCATCCACTTTTCCCATTTATTTGTCCATCCACGTTTCCCATTTAGTTGTCCATCCACGTTTCCCATTTAGTTGTCCATCCATGTTTCCCATTTAGTTGTCCATCCACTTTTCCCATTTAGTTGCCCATCCACATTTCCCATATAGTTGCCCATCCACGTTTCCCATATATTTGCCCATCCACGTTTCCCATTTATTTGTCCATCCATGTTTCCCATTTATTTGTCCATCCATGTTTCCCATTAGTCAAAATGGCTTGTATATACATATCAGTACATTCATCTTCATTTATTTAGTGAAACAAGACAACAGTGTAGTGCTGGCAGTGATTAAACAGGTATGTTTCATTAAAAAAAAACTTGGCCCTACATCAGTACCCATGACTACTGTTGTATTTGAATGAACCAAATATGTCAACAGGTCTTGAGAACAAGTCCACTTAATTGTGACAGGATTTGATTGCATCTGCAAAATATTCAGAAACATTTAGTGCAGCTGAAGCAGTTAGACTTTAATCAGCATGGGCTGCCAGGAATGTAAGATATTCTTGAAAATTTGTCATCAAGTTCCCCAGTGAATAGACCAAGTAACACAATAGACAGGTTTATGATGGCAGTAACACATTGACTTGAGTCTATTATAAATGTCATGGTCCAATTTTACATTGTATGACACCTATCCCCTTTGCTTTCATTAAATTGTTATTCTAATATTAGATTGCCATTAGACTGCTGCAATAGATTTTACCATTGTTGGTCATTCTAAAAGTGTGGGATGGCCAATTATTCATCAAGCATATTTTTCTTAGCATGAATTTTTATCAAAACTTTATCAACACATTCAACTGCTCTGGTGGCCTAGTTAGAGCATCTGCCTTGGATGTAGGAGGTCATGGCTTTGAACCCTAGCAAAGTCATACCAAAGACATAAAAATGTTTATAACAGCTACCTCACTAGGCGCTCAGTGTTAAGAGGTTAATGTTGGTACTGGACATCATACTACATGTCTGCAGTGCTAGACATCACTATAAACTGAAAATGCAGATGTTGTAACGTGACTGAAAAATTGTTAAAACTGCATTAAAAAATCCAAATCACACATCATCCACACATTGATCACATGGTAAAGTTAGTCCTAAATGAATATTATGCTGCTACGACATCAACATAAGCAGCCTCTACTAATCTTCATTTGATATTTATATACTGTATACAAAATCAGAAATAAATCTTTAAGAAATCTTGGAATGAATTCATTTCTGATTAATAAATCAATTCAATGAATAGAATTTTGCTCCAGTTGACTAAACATTTTCCCCCAAAAGTAATTTGAGAATCTTTGAAAATTTTAATGTAGATTGAAGATTTATTTTAAAATGGAAACATCAACAATCACAATATTAATGATACTAATAGCAGTTTTAATAGCCTTGATGCATTATCTGTTAGTGTTGCCTTGTTTGTCTTTTCTGAAATGTAATTAACCTAATCAAAAAAAAAAAATCCATCCTCAGGTGGGTGCAAAGTTCCAGTACATTTGGAACTAGAAAGAACAGACCCAGTATGATCCCCTCCCTCATCTTAAGCTCATGTGCCATAGCCATCCTCTAGTTTTTAACTTGTTATCAGTCAGTGTTCTAATCTCTGTAGCAAACATATCCTCTTTATCTTAAGATGCTTTCCAACATTAAATCTTTTTTCCATACTGAGTGGTGATGCCATCAGTCCATTGCAAATTGATTGCTTGTATTATCTCACCCCAGATGTTGGGTATTTATTGTAGTTGTCTAAAATAGCAAGACCCAATCGGCTTTCAGTGATTAGATACATAATAGCATTTCATATTGGCATTCATATTATTGCCCAGTATCTTAAATAATTTTTAACATGGTTGTTTCTAAAATGTAAGGGTGAGTATCTTCCCCTTTCCACATCCAAAATTTGTGTGACTTCTTTTGCAACGTGTTTTGATAAAGTACTGATGGTACCAGAGTGTACAGTATTGTATGTTGAATCTACAAAATGTTTTGTGAAGGTCTTAATATCAGTATTGTTTCAAAGGTCTCACACCATTATTTATCATGGTTTTTTTATTACTCAGTTAAGTTTATTTGCTGGAAAAGTGAAACAAGTGGGGGAAAAGAGGTATAAGGCCTTACTAGACATTAAAAAGCCTTAATAGACATTAAAAGGCCTTAATAGACATTAAAGGGCCTTACTAGACATTAAAAGGCCTTACTAGACATTAAAAGGCCTTACTAGACATTAAAAGACCTTACTAGACATTGAAAGAAGGTTTTACTGGACATTGTTCCCTACCTGCATTTCATATGCATGCATGCATGCATGCATGGATGTGATGTTGCCTTTGGTTTGAAGAGGGTCAGGTTTTTGCTGAAAGAAAATGCACAGGAGACCTTTTTCCCCCCTTTCCCCTCCTGTCAATTCCAAGAGGCATAGAATATTAATATGCATTCTTTGACTTTTAAGAAGGCTCATTATTTCCTGGAAAGTATGATATCCTTGTCTTTAAAGACAATGTATAAGGCCCAATGTCCTTGGTGGTCGACCCAGTGCCAGTTCAGGTTTGATTTATTATCCCTTCCAGGGGAAGAAAAACATTGGGAGAGTTAGAGTACCCTTCAGATAGGGTGTGACCTGCTGGGTAATTTTAAGGTTCCTTGTGTCAGTTATTGGACCAAACCAGCTTGAGATAGGCAACCCTAGGGTCACCTCACCTCTCCTGCATTGCATCCCTCTTCTTTAATACAAGTAGGTTGGTGGGACCTTTCCATAGTGAAGGCGAATTTGTCTGCTCGACATTTCTAACAGAATGGTCTGTTTCAAGCATTTACTGGTCTCTATTCATTATAAGGACTGCTCCAGTGGCCTAGTGGTTGGAGCATCTGCCTTGGATTTAGGTCACTGGTTCGATCTCCAGCTGAGTCATACCAAAGACTTATAAAACTGGTACTTACAGCTGCCTCACTAAGCACTCTGCATTAAGAGGTTAGTGGTAGGATAATGTGACTGGGTAGAACATCATGCTACATGTATGCGGCTTGATGCCCCATGACTAGACAGCTCTATAAACTGCCACACTGCAGACACAATAGTGATGTGACTAAAAATGTTTTAAAGTTGTTAAAATCATATCAGTCATTCTAAGACAGAAACCTTTAGTGAACTTGTTTGCAATGAATCATAACAATCTTCCCATATTATGTTTCTGCAGTAGAAGACTAAAGAATATTGACATTGACATTTTCAACCAGAAATGGGTTTGTTTGTTCACCATGTATTTCTATCAGTCAGCTTGATAACACAAGAATTTCACAAAGTCAGGACAGCAGCTTTGTTTCACATACAAATCCTCATTTTCCATCTTCATGCTTGATTCAGCTCAAGGCTACATTTAGTAAAGTTGCCAACTGCATTGTACAGGCCTGGTAATATTCCATGTATATGGTCTATGATGCCAAATGGAATAGCTGCTGTTTCATGCACTAGGAAAAGCTGTCCCTGTCTTGCTGCAGTAGCCATTTTTCAATTCTTCTCTTTAAAGAGATTTTGTACAGTCTCCAAAAAAAGGGTTTTAGGAATGCCATTTCAACTGCACTTAGTCTCCAAAGGTCAGTCCATCAGTATAGATCCTTTTCTGGCAGATTTTGTAAAACCTTTGTGCTACAGAGCCTGGTGTTTCAGGTTTGAGTCATCCATGTCTTGTGTAGGCTCCAACTAAGAAAACTTATGAACTTCCGAGTCTTTCTATCTATGAAAATCTTGCATCTAAAGCCATCATTCTGTTGCATCAGTACAGAAATGTGAACTACATGCTTGATTAGTTGAGGCAAGTTTGTTTCCTTGTTCTGTCAACCTTGTTTGCAAAGAACCAGCTTCCTTCATTACTTTCATCCCAGATAGAGATCCCAGATCTTAGTTGCTGCTGTGCTGGGGACAATCAAGACTCCTTATCCCAGTTTGAAGTTCCATTTAGCAGTTTAACTGATGAGACAGAAGAAATAAGTTTTATCTTTACGAGGTTAAACTGATTTTTCAACTTCTACCATCTCCAGATGTATTTTACTCAGTCCATCAAAAGTTTTTCTGTTCTCTCATTCCTAAGAATGAAACTATCAATATTTTCTGGACCAATCTCAATTATTTCTTTTCACAAGAATGTCAGAAGGCTTCATTTTGGTTATCTCACATGACCTCATTTTAGATTCAGTTCTTATCAAACCAGTACCAAGCTTATTTTTTCAAAGAGACTAATTGTTGCTATAGTGACTTAGACTGCTGCTTTTAACAGTAGTCTAGTGGCTAAGTTAGTTATTTTTCACTTTTACTCTTAGTCCATTAGCCTTCTCCGTACTGACATATTCAGCGTAACATTAGTGAAGGTAATGTTACAGACATTAAAATACAGTTTTGTGGGGAGTAGAACTAATTTTAATTATGTAATAATATAGTTTGGTGGGGAGTATAACTAATTTTAATTATGTAATATTTACCCATCACTAACCGTCCTCCCAGGGAAGATGGTCAGTTGAACAGATGGTACGAGCCTACTAACCCATTGGTTTGTACCCCCTGCCGATTTCAATAATGAAAACCTTTAATTTGATAAAGAGTTCAAAGAACTTAGTCAATTCATTCATTGATTTATATTTTCGAACCAGACTGTAAGTAAAATGGCCTTAACACTGTCATTGCGTGTTTCATGCTTAACGGAAGTTGTCAATATTATTGATAGACATGCCTAAGACCCATTTCCAGTTCCTGGACAAGTCCATTTTCAGCAATGGGGTGTATGCATGACTAAAGGTGTACATACATATGTCATCTGCTTCAGATATTTAGTGTTGAATCAAGCAAAGGAAAAGAATGAGAAAAAAATTGCCTTTAGTGTGAATTTAACAAGTGGTTTCATTAATATGTTCCTAACTTTTTATTATATTGAAAGTAAAGGTGAACCTCTGCTGGAATTTAGGCTAACAGATCCCAAACCCAATAAGTCTATACAAGAGTATTGGTACCTATGTTCAGTAATTCTACAATACAGTTGTCAAAAGAAATGAGAATCTTGAACACAAAGAAAACTGGAAGAACCAGCTTGCCGAACACTTGAGGGATATCCATAATCATAGATTCCCCAGTATCTAAGCATTTTAATGTATCTGACCCCAACATTGTGCAAATTATCAAATAAAAATGATCCAAATGGAGAACTTGTTATATGTATTAATTATGAACTCTATGGCCAAGTTCAGGCATATTTAACTTATTCCCTGTTCCCACCCAGCTCTGATGTCCATCACTGCCATTTGAAAAAATGAGGACAAGCTATTGTGCAAGGAGTATTACATAGATCATGCTTGGTTGATGTATGTATTCTGGCAACAAAGGAATCGAGTATGAACAAGGTTTTTGGAAGGAATAAGCATTATATTGTGCATTAAAATGTTATTTTACTACTTCCACATGACCACAACCAAGCTACTTATTTGATTCATAATATTTGTTCAGAAAACAAGATTGATAGTTGAATCTCCAGACAGGTCACCTGTGCCAATGTAAGTTTTAATGTTTTACAAAGGCATCTAAGATGTTTAAACAACATTTTTCTTCCTGCAGTCTTTGTTTCCTTAATTCAATATTCTCATGTGCAGCCAAATCTTGTTGACAAGCATAAGCATCCAAACTTTACAAGAAATTGTGTCAAGTATAAGCAGAACCTGTCTTGATAGACCACTCCTCCTTCCAGAAATCAATGATTTTTTAGACCAAACTTCTTTCTGAACATTAAATATATTTTCTGCATCTCAAAATGCTACATATTAATGAAACAAAGTCTCTTCCCAAACTGGTTTCCAATATTCTTTCCCCAAACCGGTCTCAATTATTCTTTCCCCAAACCGGTCTCCATTATTCTTTCCCCAAACCTGGCTCCATTATTCTTTTCCCAAATCTCTCTTCCATTCTTTTCCCAAATCTGTCTCCATTATTCTTTCCCAGATCTCTCTCCATTATTCTTTCCCCAAATCTGTGTCCATATTCTTTTCTCAAATCTGTGTCCATTATTCTTTTCCCAAGCCTGTGTCCATTATTCTTTTCCCAAATCTCTATCCATTATTCTTTCCCCAAATCTCTCTCCATTATTCTTTCCCCAAAAAGCTCTCTCCATTTTTGTTTCCCCAAATCTCTCTCCATTATTCTTTTCCCAAATATCTCTCCACTATTCTTTTCCCAAATCTCTCTCCATTATTCTTTTCCCAAATCTCTCTCCATTATTCCTTTTCCAAATCTCTCTCCATTATTCTTTTTCCAAATCTCTCTCCATTATTCTTTCCCCAAATCTCTCTCCATTATTCTTTCCCCAAATCTCTTTCCATTATTTTTTCCCTAAATCTCTCTCCATTATTCTTTCCCAAAATCTCTCTCCATTATTCTTTCCACAAATCTCTCTCCATTCTTTCCACAAATCTCTTTCAATTCTTTCCCTAAACCTGCAGTAAGAATATTCAGCAGGCAAATAATTACTTGGTGCTGTGATGGGAGTATATGTAGAACATTTATTTTACATACAGTCCCACAACTTGTGATAAATTGTTTTATATACAACTAGTGATTAATTTGGCTTTTGTTGCATTTTGCTTAGTCTGATGAATTGTCATAATTGTCCTTAAAAAAATAGGCAGATATTGATATAATGATACATTGGCTTTCTACGTCTTTGTCCTAGTTATTACATCCAGAGTTATATCCCCTTGGAGAAATGTTTATACTAATTTTTTAAAATATTTTCTCAAATGTTTCCCAGTCATATTTGTTGCATCAGCCTTACATTTCAGTCATGTTTACATCCATGTCATCCATAGGTCGTAATGTCTCTATATCTGCATGGCTAAATTATAATCATCACCCTGTGTGAAATTAATTGCTGAAGTATATTAACTTCCCTTATTTCATTAGGAGTTTAGCCCACCCTCTGTGAATCTGTAACATAGCTTGCGGCCAGGCTTAGCATGTAATGTAGGTCAGGACTACTGTCACTAAAATTGCCATAGGGGGAGAAGATTGTAGCCATTAAAAGCAGTTTGATTTCCATGAAGAAATGAGATGGAAGATGGGCCAGTTTAAATTTGTTACACCCATGCCTCTCATGAGGTTGGGGTATAAATGAATCCTCTTGGCTGTCTAGCCTCTCTTCAGAATGCTTCTTATGAACCTGGACCTGGTCACTAGAGGCAGTTGGAGAGTCTGAGACAATGCTGGTTGTATAAATGGCATGTCTCTAAGTTGGGGAAAGTGTTCCAATAAAAATATATGATCTAGGACAGAAATAAATGTCACCAATAATAGACAATGTAATAAGTGAGCTCCAAGCTTATGTTTCAGTGCAGATGTAAATTTGCCTCCACAAGATGATGTATCAAAAAATCAGATGAGCACTATATAGCCCACTTGGGTCTTGTGTTTTTGACTAGATTGTTTCTTTGTTGTAGAATTAATGTGCAAAAAAGGTGGGAGTTCAATTATATGAGGATATTGCTCCTCTTGCTATTTTAGGATTACTGAATCAGTTCTCTGTACCTTCCAGATTTATCTACTATGCAGACCATGGTCATTTTGCAATTTTCCGCTGTCACATGGATGGGACAAATTGTATTTTAGTAGCAGAGGTGGGAAATATTACCGCCTTGGCTCTGGACCACATTGAACATAGACTGTACTGGACCGACTCTACAAACCAACAGATCAATTCCATATTTGTAAATGGTGCTCACAACAGGAAAAACATTACCCTTCACACAGTCAGGTACTAAATGTAGAAACTGTATTTTCATAAATTATCTGGTTTAGTGTGAGCAATCAAATGTAGTTTTTTAGTGTAATTTTAATTATAGCCAAACAGGAACCAATATCAAAGATGTATCTGTATCAGTGTCAGAATGTTTTGAAATACATTTAAGGTAGAAAACGGCTATGCACCCATAAGGTGTATCAGCTGTAAGAGATATTTTTCCAAATGTATATTTTAGAGCAACATGTGGAGCCTTGTAGAGTGTCATGAACTTTACAAAATAATGTTTTTCAATAGCTTAGGAACATTTTGTATTTTTTTTCTTCAGTTATATACTTTTAAACAATTGCAAATCATTTTGCCCTATTGGAACCAGATGTTTTACTATATTATAACCAGACTCAAGTACATGCCATTATCAGTGGTGTTGAGGTGTACATTTTATTCACAAAAAAAAAAACTGGATTGCAAAGATAAAGATGGCAGAAATCTGAATCAAAATATCATTCTAGGACCAAATTTTGAATGTGATCCCGGCTGTACATTTTCCAAGGTTTCCTAGGAAACCTAAGAAAAATTTTCCTAGGAAAAACCTCGGAGTATTGGTTATTTACTTTCCGAGGTTACAGTGACAGTGACTAATTACAGAAAAAAACTTTTGATATATGTCCAAGGATTATATACTCAGATGTCCAAGGTTTCCTAGGACATCGTCCAAGGTGTCCTAGGACATGGTCTGAGGTTTCCTAGGACTTCGTCTGAGGTTTCCTAGGACATTGTCCAAGATGTCCTAGGACTTCATCCTAGGTTTTTATACTCAAATGTTCAAGGTTTTCTAGGACATCGTCCGAGGTTTCCTAGGACATCGTCCGAGGTTTCCTAGGACATCGTCCAAATTTTCCTAGGACATCGTCTGAGGTTTCCTAGGACACCTCTGGCAAAAAATGCATCAGATCAACAATTTATAATGAAGCAAATGATTATTACATTAATTTATTTTTAATTTTTTTCATCACAAATTAAATTTTAAAAAATATATAGAATGCCCATCATGTTCCTTTAGTGCCAAATTTTACATTTCGATCTGAAATGTGCATCCATTTCAATGTGTACTAATCACAGAGGTATAAGTATTTATTCCTATTATAAGTGGCAAAACAGTGATTTAGGCATACAAAATTTAAGCTATATATTACATGCTAGAATTACAGTATGTATAAAACATATTTTCACTACTTCCATGGTTCTGCAGCTGGTCAAAATGCTTATTACAATGGACAAAAACCACATGGATTTGAACCAGAATGCAAATGTAACATATACTGAAATATTATTTATATTCAGCATTCACTTCAATTAGTACACTTCCTTAACTTTTACTGAATGATTGTGAACTTGAAGTTTGTAATGATCATGGCCAGGTGCTCAGAGTGCTGTATTTCATGACTCTCATATTCCTTATCTTTTCCTTTAAAAAAATTATACAGACGTAATTATGACATCCAAGGCAAGAAATAATTTATTTAGAGAAGGTAACTGGGTTACAGAGCTAATCTTCTGTGAGGCTTTTTGTCTGTTATGTAAAATATATACAGTACATACAACATGTGAAGAATCTGGCTTGACACTAAATAAGTGATTTTAAAAATCAATTTTCAAGCCTGGAACATATGCACAGACATATGTGAATGCATAAACATTTAACATATTATCCTTCATTGAAAAATTCAACTGTAAAAAAGATGCAAAATTACAGAAGAACATCCATTTGAGACGTTAATAGTGAAAAGAATAAATGTTAGGATCCTGCCTTATGTCACTGTTGTACTGCAGACTTGATGTTTGATTAATATACAAAATGATGCTATTGTGGTGTCTTGAATTAGTCCTTGTTCCATAAACGTTTATCATATAATTGCTCGTTTTACAGTGAATTATAACACATCTAGAATATTTTGATGATATACACAATAATAACCACTCATGATATTGAAGGAGGATTCTACTTATGGGCCAAACAAATTCCGCAAAGATATGGCTATCTTTGATAGACATGGGTATCTGGCAACAATATCAACAATTCTCACCAGTGATCTATTCTTTGTCCCTTCTTAAAACCTGGAAGTTAATCAGTTTGGAGTTATATAATTTTGAAATCATCCTGGTTGAATTCCTTATCACATTTAGCATGTTAGCCGCTATTGTAAAGCTCTTTAAAGCAAAAGCTAGTCCTGAATATCCCACACCAAAATTGCAAGCTTATTTTTAAGGTTGTGGCAAGCTTATTTTGTAAGTTTGCAGCAAGCTTAGATTTGAAACCGCTGCTAGCTTGCATGAGCTTGCCCATTGCAAGCTTGTGCAAGCTAGTAATAGGAAAGCTTGTGACAAACTCACTACTAATTAGAAGATTGTGCAACCTTGCAAAAAAAGCTGACCTAAGTTGCATCAAAAGAACTGATATGGCATCTTTTGAATTATTCTATACATGGTCACATACCTCCATTTTTTTAGCTCATGATATGCAAAAGTTATGTAATATCAAATATTAAAATGAAAATGTTAATATGTGGTGAACATCAATTAAAATGAGATCTTACTGTCACAATAAAAAAGATTGAAGTCATCAAATCATTTAATAATATTTAATCAGATGAAAATAATAGCATATGATTGGGATCTGTGTGTGCAAATTCCTTATACTTTTGTTATGTATTGCTTTGGAATGTTACTCTAATTTACTTCCATGTAGAAATCCATTTGGGGGGAGGATGGTGTCAAATAGATTTCCTCTCATCTGTCATGATGATAAACTATTAGGTGAAAACAAGAATGTCATTAGAATTACTCTGAATCACTTCAATCTGCTAAACAAAATCCTGAGAATAAAATTCTGCATCCACATCTGCTTCTTGTGTGATTCAGGTATCATCCTCTGAAATGTACTATGTAAATCGAACATGTACTATGTAATCAGGAAAATATAACAAGTATTTAACAAGTAACAAGCATTTCAGTTTTAGTTCATTATTCCAAAATCACTTATCAAGTCCAGGAATCATCAGAGTTATTCAAGATCATCCTTTAATTAGCCCTAAATTTTAGTTTTACTATTCATTTTGAAAGGTCTACAGCACGTCAGATGAATGGCACTTGTGAGTTTTGAACAACAAAAATCCTTCCATCTTCTTTGAGGATGAAAAGAATTGAATATAAGAACCTCTGAACAATTTTTTATTAGATATGCAAGAGGAAAAATACCCTAAGAATAATTGAAATAAGATTCCTAATTGAGCATTTGACTTTTATCATATCGTAACCCTATATTGTCGATAACTGATAGCACTTCATCAATTTAACAAGTGTAGCAATAAATAATAATGATCTGCAGCGTTAACATCTCAGTCATTGGGTGAAGCAACATTACAAAATCATATTTTGACATATTTAAATCATAAAAGTGCAAGAACGCTACTGGCAAACTAAAGTCGTGAAAACTGGCAAAATATGACACAATTTTGAATTTACTCACCGATATTGTAACTCCGTGATTTCAGATTATCTCTCTGATTATAGGATCGGTTACTGCACATATAATGGTTCAGCGGGCAATGAAATTTACTAAATTAACTAGGTAAATTGTAAAAGTTCAACCTTGAAAATTGCACCATATTGAACGGGATGCTATAATGGTTTTATTGTCTTCTTTTTACTCAAATGTTACGTGTATATTTGGGGCCCCGAGTGGCCAAGTGGTCTAAAGCGCTGTCCGTTATGGATCACTGTCATCTCACCTCTGTCTGCGTGAGTTCGAGTCCAGGATTCGGCAAATGTGGATATGTGAGAAAGCTTGTCAGTAGCTTCTCGTGGGTCGGTGGTTCTTTCCGGTGATTTCCCGGTTTCTTCCTCCACTATTAATACTGGCTGCCATGAATAGCCTATCGTGTGCTGAAAATGGCGTTAAGCTCAACAACAACAACAACAACAATGTGTATATTTACAGTTCGTAAACCAGTTTGCTAACAAAAAAAAAACAGGGGACGTAACGCTTTTTATGACTCTATACCAATTAAATCTGTCATGGAAAGCCACACTTCACCTTGCATGATTTTATTTGAATTCTTTTTAAACAAGCAAAATTCACAAAGCTCATTTATTCATATAATGCAGGAAGAATGGGATGCACCTCTCTCTCAAAGGAAAACAAAAACTATATATTTGTAAATTTCATTTAGTAATTAAATAACTGACAACTATTTTCTTCTGGCAGCAGATTGTCATTAAAACAAATATGTGAGAGTACTTTGAAAAATTCCTCTTGCAAACTCATGCAAGCACCATTACTAGCTTGCACAAGTTCACTTAGCTTGTCGTCAGCTTGCAGCAAGCTTGCTGCAAGCTTGTCATAAGCATGCATTTTGGTTTGGTGTATCTAATATTATTATCTACATGCAAATGAAATAAGAAACCAAAATCTGTGTTCCTATTTGGCATTGCCTGAACTGAGATTGTGAAACGTTTATGTCAAATCAATCAATCAACAATAATTCAAAGTTTTTATTTAATTCAAATTGTAGACTTGGTAATTGTTTTGGATGAAAAATATTATTCATTTTAATAAACTGTAAACAAATGTTCTGAATAAATATCAAAATTCTCTTAGTGCACAAATAAAACACACCAAATCCATGTCATAGCTGAAAATTTTCTAAGTCCACATTTTTGAGTGATGTCCGAGATAATAAATGACAAAGTCCTTCTTTCCTAGGTTTTCCCGAGCTAAAAAATGACTAAGTTTTTATTTCCTAGGTTTTTCCGAGCTAAAAATGTACTAAGTTCTCGTGTCTAAGGTATTTTCTAGGTGTATTTTTAATGTACGAGATGATGTCCAAGGTTTTCCTAGGAAAACCTTGGAAAAACCTCAGACGTCCGAGGTTTTTTGGTCAAATATTCAAGCAAACCTGGGAAAATGTACAGCCGGGATGCCCCATCCTGCCATAAAGCTACATGATCAGATAGTAAAAGGGTCTATATCTTTGTATATTGCCTGGATTGTACTGATGTGTCAATCATACGCGCACACACACACACACACACACACATGAAACATGCACATTCATACTTTGTATTACTTTATATCAACAGATCCTCATTGGGGTTTCACCCATATAGTCTGGCTATTACTGACTGGCTAATATTCTTCACTGACATTAATTCACACCGGCTTCATTACATAGAAAAGGGTGATACCTCTATTGTCCACACTTCAAGATTCCAGACTGGCAAGATGAATCATCTTGCCCTGTGGGATCCACAGCATTTTGAAGGTAGGGAACTACAAAATTCATCACATTTCCTTTTATATATGTACCGTTTTATGCCATATTATATTGAATAATGGCATGTTTTATGCCATGTTGTATTGATAAATGGCATGTTTTATGCCATGTTTTATTGATTAATGGCATGTTTTATGTCAAATTGTATTGATAAATGGCATGTTTTATGTCAAATTGTATTGATAAATGGCATGTTTTATGTCAAATTGTATTGATAAATGGCATGTTTTATGCCATGTTGTATTGATAAATGGCATGTTTTATGTCAAACTGTATTAATAATGACATGTTTTATGCCATGTTGTATTGATAAATGGCATGTTTTATGCCATGTTTTATTGATTAATGGCATGTTTTATGTCAAATTGTATTGATAAATGGCATATTTTATATCAAATTGTATTGAATAATGGCATGTTTTATGCCATGTTTTATTGATTAATGGCATGTTTTATGTCAAATTGTATTGATAAATGGCATGTTTTATGTCAAATTGTATTGAGTAATGGCATGTTGCATTGAATAATGGCATGTTTTATGCCATGTTTTATTGATTAATGGCATGTTTTATGTCAAATTGTATTGATAAATGGCATGTTTTATGTCAAATTGTATTGAATAATGGCATGTTTTATGCCATGTTATATTGATAAATGGCATGTTTTATGCCATGTTGTATGATAAATGGCATGTTTTATGCCATGTTTTATTGATTAATGGCATGTTTTATGTCAAATTGTATTGATAAATGGCATGTTTTATGTCAAATTGTATTGAGTAATGGCATGTTGCATTGAATAATGGCATGTTTTATGCCATGTTTTATTGATTAATGGCATGTTTTATGTCAAATTGTATTGATAAATGGCATGTTTTATGTCAAATTGTATTGAATAATGGCATGTTTTATGCCATGTTATATTGATAAATGGCATGTTTTATGCCATGTTGTATGATAAATGGCATGTTTTATGTCAAATTGTATTGATTAATGGCATGTTTTATGTCAAATTGTATTGATAAATGGCATGTTTTATGTCAAATTGTATTGATAAATGGCATGTTTTATGCCATGTTGTATTGATAAATGGCATGTTTTATGTCAAACTGTATTAATAATGACATGTTTTATGCCATGTTGTATTGATAAATGGCATGTTTTATGCCATGTTTTATTGATTAATGGCATGTTTTATGTCAAATTGTATTGATAAATGGCATATTTTATATCAAATTGTATTGAATAATGGCATGTTTTATGCCATGTTTTATTGATTAATGGCATGTTTTATGTCAAATTGTATTGATAAATGGCATGTTTTATGTCAAATTGTATTGAGTAATGGCATGTTGCATTGAATAATGGCATGTTTTATGCCATGTTTTATTGATTAATGGCATGTTTTATGTCAAATTGTATTGATAAATGGCATGTTTTATGTCAAATTGTATTGAATAATGGCATGTTTTATGCCATGTTATATTGATAAATGGCATGTTTTATGCCATGTTGTATTGATAAATGGCATGTTTTATGCCATGTTTTATTGATTAATGGCATGTTTTATGTCAAATTGTATTGATAAATGGAATGTTTTATGTCAAATTGTATTGAGTAATGGCATGTTTTATGCAAAATAGTATTAATAATGACATGCTTTATGCCATATTGTATTAGATAATGACATGTATTTTATTGTCTGGCAATATCATTTAGCCATGTAATGCCACTCTATGGAATATTGGTAAGCATGAATTCAACAGATTAATGCTTATCCAACTTCCAGGATTTTGATGATTTGAATTCTACATTTAACTGGTCAAGGTCATTTCCAATATTTGAAAGTTTGAATTCAGCATGTAACTGGTCGTGGTCATTTCAAAATTTCAATAATTTGAATTCTATAGCACTGGGTCAGACCACTCTGATGGTTTAGTGAGTAGAGTGTTGCCTCTGATGCAGGAGGCCAAGGGTTCGATCCCTGGCTGAGTCATTCCAAACATTTGAAAGTATTGTACTAACAGCTGCTTCACTAAGCACTCAGCATTAAGAGGTTAGTGTTAGGACTGGTTGGCCTGGTGTCAGGATAATGTTTCTGGGTGGAACATCATCTGCAGCATGATGCCCCAGTGCTAGACATTACTATAAGCTAACACTGCAGACATTATAGCGATATGACTGAAAATTTTTAAAGCTCCATTAAAAAAAATCCAAATCACACATAACTGGGTCAAGGTTTTTCAAGCAAGCAAGTCATTCCTCCATGTTCCAAAGCTGTATTAATTTGTCTTGTGCTGTAATTGTAGAACTTCATCATTGGATAAAATCACAAGCATGAAAATTAGTGTTGGTTTTTCTGGGGATTTTTTTTGACATTGGATGAGGTATTGGAGGGGGGGTAAATTATGCAAGCATGCAGAAAAAAAGCAAGATCAACATTGGACAAATACCATATCTTTGCAGTCTTTGTCTCAACAATGTCATTTGGTGGGCAGCATGAATATAGGAAGCATGTTTCAACACCTAACCACTTTAAATCAGTAGGATTTAATGTTGAGAATAATTTGTTGGATAAAAAAATTTAAGTATTTCTATCAATGTTAAGATCCTGATCTTTTTTAAAGTAGACATTCCCATTTGAAATTGGAAGTATGTATTCTGTGAGCATATTTGTGACATTTGTTTATTATGACAAAATGTACAAAAATTGTTTTTTTTAATTTATAATAATAATAATTTAAATTTTTAATTTACAACATCTTTGTTTCATGACATCTGCATAATAATAATAATAATAATAATAATAATAATAATAATAATAATAATAATAATAATAATAATAATAATTATAATAATAATAATAATAATAATAATAATAATAATAATAATAATAATAATAATAATGTTTTATATAGAGTGACTCCCTTATCATACCAACATTAATGTTCTTGGAATATATTTATAGATTTAAGTGTGCAGACTTGTATAGAGGATTGCTGTTCAGCAGAGTGGTTGCATGCATTTACTTATCATTAGAATACATACCCTGATGACAATGTTTGGAAAAAAAACTTTGCTACTTCCTAATCCAGCCCTCTTGAAAGATGAATGTCATTTTATTCCATGTAGATAAATGGAAGAAACTAATTACCTCCCCTTGATAAATAAGTGTTGCTAGTTTTAAGCTTTTGCTGCAGTAGTAGTCATGAAGACCAACCAAATTCATTTGAATATTTTTGAGATTTGTCCATCTATCCAGTGTGCCAATCCATTAGAACATAGTAATAATGGTAAATATTTCGTTTGGATTTTGGTAATAATTTTGAATTTTTATGTCATAGGTACAGCATTTATTTTGACCCTGTGCTCCAACATAGTGGTGTTGGTACCTAGTTATTGGTTGCTAATAGAGAACATTGCATATATTTTTCCATATTAAAGAATAAGATGTATTGTTCTGATTTTGTCAATTTCAAGGCTATTCATTGAGGGATATATGTAATCATATAGATTCCCTGGTGTCTAAGCATTTTAATTTATCTGACAAGTGTTAAAAATCAAATAGAAATTATTAAATCTGATAAAGAGCTCTCTAGTAGCACTATTTGTAGACGGAGAACTTAATTGGATATACCAGTTATATACTCTATAGCCAGTGGAGATTAACATCTTGGTCTAAATAGTTGTCATTTTTAACAATTTTGCAATAAATTTTATTACTAACAAAACATAAATTATGATATTTTAGCACCAAATGGATGCTCCCAGAATAATGGAAACTGCAGCCACATTTGTCTTGCAAAGCCTGCAGGTCAAAGATCATGTGCATGTCCCATTGGATGGTTACTTAATGTGGATAATAAAACCTGTTCAGGTAGGTAACCTTCATTTATTTTGCATTCTTTTGATGAAAATGTTACTTTGGTGTATGTGCTGTGTCATTTAGTTTACATGATCTGCTGGCTAGTCAAGATTGCTAGTTTAGTGTGTTGGCATATCACTTGCATAGCATAATGTGATGACATGTTACTTGCATAGCCTAATGTGCAGGCAGGTTACTTGCATAGCCTAATGTGCAGGCAGGTTACTTGCATAGCTTAATGTGCAGGCAGGTTACTTGCATAGCTTAATGTGCAGGCAGGTTACTTGCATAGCCTAATGTGCAGGCAGGTTACTTGCATAGCCTAATGTGCAGGCAGGTTACTTGCATAGCCTAATGTGCAGGCAGGTTACTTGCATAGCCTAATGTGCAGGCAGGTTACTTGCATAGCCTAATGTGCTGGCAGATTACTTGCATAGCCTTGTGATGGCATGCTACTTGTATAGCCTACTATGATTGCATGTTATTTGCATAGCCTAATGTGCTGGCATGTTACATGTATAGCGAATCAGTTAGCAAGTGTAATGAGCTGGCAGGTCAGTTAGATAGATAATGTGCTCACAGGTCTGGTGTACAGCATAATGTGCACAGGTCTGGTAGAGCAAACTGTACTGATAGGTCAGTTGGATAGCAAATCTGTTGATGCTGACAGGTCAGTTAGTGTAATGAGCTGGCAGGTTATTTATATAGCAATACATGCAGGCAGGTTATTTTGATAACAAAATAAGCAGGCGAGTCAGTTAAGGTAACATAATAGCCAGCAGTCAGTTAAATGGAATATTGTACTGGCATTTTAGTTGGACAGCATAATGTGATGTCTGTTCAGTGGCAATGAAAAATGTCAAACAGCATGAATCTGGGTCTGCTGGCAAATAAGAGATTGGCAGACATAGGTCTATATACCGATTATATTTGTGTATATTTTCTGAGAACAAAACGGAAAGTTCAGTAAGTACCAAACAGCCACTAATAAAAGAAAAGATATATATGGATAATTTGAAGAATGGAGTGGAGCCTGTTCTAACAAAAATACAAAAATCAAGCCTTCTTTACCTTGGACCAAGACAGAGTACCAATCCTGCTTTCACAGAGAGCAAGACATGGCATTAACTCTGCTCTAATAGAACAAGACAATCTTGCTCTAACAACAAGACAAGGCTCAGAACTGCTCAGGGGAGGAAGACTAAGTATCATTAGTCTAATACAGCCCATCTCAAGTGAGATGCATGACAAAGTATCAAGTCTGCTCCATGTATTAAACGAGACAAATTATTGAGTCTTTTCTAATAGAGCGAGACAAAGTTCAAAGTTTGCTCCATGTAAATGAGACAAATTGTTGAGTCTTTTCTAATAGAGCAAGACAAAGTTTGCTCCATGTAAATGAGACAAATTGTTGAGTCTTTTCTAATAGAGGGAGACAAAGTTCAAAGTTTGCTCCATGTAAATGAGACAAATTGTTGAGTCTTTTCTAATAGAGCGAGACAAAGTTCAAAGTTTGCTCCATGTAAATGAGACAGATTGTTGAGTCTTTTCTAATAGAGCAAGACAAAGTTCAAAGTTTGCTCCATGAAAATGAGACAAATTGTTGAGTCTTTTCTAATAGAGGGAGACAAAGTTCAAAGTTTGCTCCATGTAAATGAGACAAATTGTTGAGTCTTTTCTAATAGAGCAAGACAAAGTTCCAAGTTTGCTCCATGTAAATGAGACAAATTAGTCTTTTCTAATAGAGGGAGACAAAGTTCCAAGTTTGCTCCATGTAAATGAGACAAATTGTTGAGTCTTTTCTAATAGAGGGAGACAAAGTTTCAAGTTAGCTCCATGTAAACGAGACAAATTATCAAGTCTTTTCTAATAGAGGGAGACAAAGTTCAAAGTTTGCTCCATGTAAATGAGACAAATTGTTGTCTTTTCTAATAGAGCAAGACAAAGTTCCAAGTTTGCTCCATGTAAATGAGATAAATTAGTCTTTTCTAATAGAGGGAGACAAAGTTCCAAGTTTGCTCTAACAGATCAAGATAAAGCATTATGTCTGCTTGAACAGCAAAACAAAGCATCAAGTCTGCTCCATGTAAATGAGACAAATTGTTGTCTTTTCTAATAGAGCAAGACAAAGTTCCAAGTTTGCTCCATGTAAATGAGATAAATTAGTCTTTTCTAATAGAGGGAGACAAAGTTCCAAGTTTGCTCTAACAGATCAAGATAAAGCATTATGTCTGCTTGAACAGCAAAACAAAGCATCAAGTCTGCTCTAATATGGAGACAAAATATTAATTCTCCAACATCAATAGAAGCAAAAACTTAGTCTTTATTAAAAATTGTAACTGAACACCATACATAGGATACTAACAACTACATAGAGTGTACCCAAATATGAAAAAAGATATGGGATAATATAGGGGGGTTACTGGATACCATGGGGGGGTACTGGATTCCATAGGGAGGGTTCTGGATACCATAGGGATGGTACTGGATACTGCATGGAGGGTTTGGAATGACACGGAAAAGGTAATCTATATCACATAGAGGGTGCTGAATACACAGGAAAGGTTCTGAATCCCATAGGTAGGCTACTGAATCCCACTGGGTGGGTATTGCATGTTGTGGTTCATGGGTAAGATGCAGCATTCATAGGAACAGTCTGCATTCTAGTCAATGGGTAAGATGCAGCATTCATAAAAACAGTCTGCATGCCAGTCATCAACAATGTCCATTTACTGCATACTGGATTTGCTTACTAACTTCCATGATAATGGTGCCAATAATGTTGGGGTTGGTTTGATAGATACCGTGGTGCTAATGTGGGTTTGGTCATGTAACCTGTACTGCATGGATGTACAGCAGTTGATAACTCAGTCCAAACTTTTGAGGCTATTGCCATCTGATACTACACATTGTGGTGCATTACCTTTTTAATGAATTGGCAGAACATGCATGTTTTCAAGAATAACAATTATCAGAATTTTAGATTACTAGTGTGCAGTCATTTCATGTGTAGAAACAACTCCATCTCTATTTGGATAAAACTTTGGACTTTCAGAGCCAGCCAAATAAGCTTGTGCAAACCAAGCCACAAATAGCACCATCAACAGGAGTCACCACAACAACTACCTCAGCCACCATTGTCCAAGCATCCACACCACCACAACTACCCCAGCCACCATTGTCCAAGCATCCACACCACCACAACTACCCCAGCCACCATTGTCCAAGCATCCACACCACCACAACTACCCCAGCCACCATTGTCCAAGCATCTACACCACCATAACTACCCCAGCCACCATTATCCAAGCATCCACACCACCACAACTACCCCAGCCACCATTGTCCAAGCATCTACACCACCATAACTACCCCAGCCACCATTATCCAAGCATCCACACCACCACAACTACCCCAGCCACCATTGTCCAAGCATCCACACCACCACAACTACCCCAGCCACCATTGTCCAAGCATCCACACCACTACAACTACCCCAGCCACCATTGTCCAAGCATCCACACCACAACTACCCCAGCCACCATTGTCCAAGCATCCACACCACCACAACTACCCCAGCCACCATTGTCCAAGCATCCACACCACCACAACTACCCCAGCCACCATTGTCCAAGCATCCACACCACCACAACTACCCCAGCCACCCAGAAAGACAGAAACCAATTCCACTTTACTAAATCTAGTGACTCTAAAAGTTACATTTCACATCCATCTAGACATTCCAACAACTCTTCCTTTGGAAATTACTGATTTTGACACTTCTGACAAAGCATTGAAATTGAACCAAATTCAAGTCAGAATTCTGACTTTGACTCCAGTCCAGGTCAGAAAATTGTGGATTAGCTTTGTCTGCAAAGTTCTGAGACTGTCCATAGACATGAGACTGTCCATTTGTCCATTTGTCCCACCTTCAAAATCAGAGACACTGGTATTGCTTTTCCACTGGTGGCATCATTTTTAAAGTTTTGTACAAAAAGCATCTGTGTTGAAATTTTTGCCAGACAGATGGGGGTGTTCAGTGGAGCTAGAGATACATCAACACCAGCTTTAAATGAAAAAATTTCTTTATGAAAGCAACATTTCATTCAGATTGGTCATCATCCAAACTTCAAATTGTTATGCCATTCTTAAGCAATTAAATTTTATAAGATAATTACATAGTTGTTACAAAATAATTACATAGTTGTTACAAGATAATTACATAGTTGTTACTAAAGTCCAATGGATTAATCTCAAATTTGTTTAAAATATTTTAATCAGATTTTCTAGGTCACCATTTTCCACTGACAGGAATCCTAGGTGCCCGAAATTGGAAGTATGTGTTTATGCAATTACTTCCATGTCAAAGAACATCCCAGGGTTATCACAGTCCCTCATTATCAAAGAACATCCCAGGGCTCTGTCCCCCATAATCAGATGAAAATTGGGGGCTGTTACAGATCCAGGTAGTAATGGGTGAAGAAACAAACCCCCAGGCTCTGTTTCCAATAATCACAGGTGAAAACTTGGGAGTGTCATGGACCCATATAATCAAAGGTAAAGAAACTCTGGGCTCTCACATACCCACATAAGTAACAGTGTTGTTGTTGATGTTGTTGTTGTTGATGATGATGATGATGATGATGACATCTTAACACTTTCCCTATACATTTTTAGCACATAACCTAAATAGGAATATACAATTGTTTATCATTGTATACTTTCAAAAGAAAGATGCACTACAGTAAATTTTGAACCTGAAAGTTTTAAATGTGCATTTATTAAAGGGTTATTTTTCTCATACATTCTGTAGGATACTATTAACTGATGGAAAGCAGTCCTGTTTATTATACATTGTTCAGTTTAGTACCCAGCATGCATAATTATCTTTAATTAAGAAGTTAGTACTTTCAAGTAAAAGATTTTTTAAACATTTATATTTTCAAATCATATACATTTTTGTTTTGTAGAACATAAGCACTTGAAAGCAGCATGTCCACTGGAGTGCGAGAATGATGGAGTGTGCTACGTTGTTGAAAAGCAGGCCTACTGCAGGTACTTTCATCATCCTTGTGTATTTTTTTATCCAAACTTTTGCAGATATGTAATTTGTGTCAAGTAGCATCAATTGGTCAGTTCTTTGTAGCCTCAAGTATAGTCATTCAAGTACTGCACCTTGAATGACCTTGAAATTCAAGTAGCACTAAAATAAAACAATAACAGGTCATATGGCAATATTCACTTGAGATACTAGCTAATTTTAATTTTGATAATTTTGATGAATTCTAAGTTTTTGATTTAAGTAAATGTGTGATTTGCAGTCAGTATCCTATTAAATAAAGGACTCCTTATAATGCTGTCATAGTATACTACATTATACTATGTTACTGTAAAGCACATGGTAAAGTATAGTGACCCCACTATATTAACTTGATGGTTGGGGTCCACTGAACCCAATCGTGTTATGTGCAGAACTACAAGCCAACATGAAAGAAGACCTGACAACAGTGAGTGCCACAAGATGCTGGCAAATAAATCTTATTCATATCTAACCATGGAATGGATTAAATTCACTTTCAGGCCACCCTCGAGGTATCACTACCCAGGACAACCCCATTTGGTCTCAGTTGCTTTTTAGAGCACAAATCAATTTGGTTCAGAGGCATGCAGATCAGGAACATTCTTGCAACTCATTGCTCCCAATGCAAAAATGTTTGGACATACCCAGTACATTCATCATCTCAAGAACAAGGGATTTCTTTAGTTAAATGTCTGCCAATATCAATGACAACCCAATGCCAGGAAACCACACCCTGATCAACATAGGAGGCAATCACACAAAGGCAGAAAGAAATTGAATTTCTGCTTTAAAATCTCCAAACCGTGAACATTAACATACCCTCCCCACTCTGCAGACAGCCTACATGTCAGCAGATCAGAAGGAAGCCTTTCTACAACAGAAGATATGGTCACTATAAAAAAAAAAAACAGGCAGCGTGGATCATGCAAAAGCCTGTCGCTGGGGTTTTATTCAAGGCTGTTTCTAATTTGTAAAGCAGACAGCAAATTGTGGCCCATCATTGACTTGAGACCCCTCAATTGATTCATTGCACCTTCCAAAGTTCCCATGGAGGCAGCAAAACCAATCCACCTCCATCTGAAAGGGTGAGTATTGTCAGTTTTGACCTCAGACACTTCACATCTATATTGACTCTATATCCTACAAATTTCTCAGTTTTGGTTACCGTGACACCATTTATATATATATATTATTCTATCCCATGTCCTTAATATCAGCCCCTTGGCCTTAACATCATCCCCTTGGCTTTTAACCAACTTATGGATTGTAGTCTCCCTGTTCCTGGCTACATCAACAATAATGATGCCAGTATACCTGGATGGAATCGTACAGAAGCACATGAAAAGTACTATCCTATTCCAGGGCAGGAATGATCTTGTTAGATCATCTAGGCTTTCTAATTATTAGTATCGTGTGCATCAAACAAGGTTGACTTCACCACGACTCTGTCCTGTCTGAAAGTGGTTTAGTTTGGTCCACAGATGATGGGGAAGGATGAAGACCACTCTGCTCAATGCTGATATCAATGGACCCGACCAGATTGGACATCTCAGTCAAGCGGACTGCTGGATGTAAGGTGATGTCATTGTATCGTGGAAGTTTCTCACTGGCATAGACCTTAGCCAACATTTTTGTAGTTGCTTCCTAACAACATATGTGGAGGAGGAATATTGCTGAGTACTGGCAGCCATGGTAATGGAACAGGATGTAGTGTTCCAGAGATTATGTGCATTGTTGTGTTGAGCTGGACATCAATTACCTTGTATGGAAAAAGTCAGACATCTGTCCATCCCAGAACTTTGTCTATCTGCCAGTCAGAATCTGGTGTGGCTTCCTTGTGTTCACATAATCAAAATCATTGAGCTTATCAGGTACGTTTCCAACAGGACTTGGATTTTGAGCTTTTGCAACTCTTTGATTCTGTTCAGCAGTCTTTTTATGCACCACTTACAAATGACAAGGCTGCCCATTTTCAAGTTCCTTCATCAAACAATCATGATTATGCATTCCTGTCTTGGTGGCACAACCCAGGTTGGCTGATTAGGGGAATCCTGCTGGAGAAGCCCCTGTGAAAATAAGTGTATTGACAATATGGTTTATGGCTGGGGTTCCCACCTGTTGCTAGACTTTACTGCTGTTAGTTTCAAATGGCATCCAGGGGATGGCCTCTGCACATCAACATTCTGGAAATGAAGACTATCAGCAGCACCATTCACTTTTGGAAAGATTGACTCTCACACAAAAATGGCTCATTATTTCCAACAATTCGTTAGTGGTGACCTATTTCTTCAAAAAGGTGTCACATAATCACTTAACTAGTTTATGACATTGCAGTTTTTACATTGATGTGACAATCTCCATATCAATGGCAGACTCAATTTCTTGGTCAACACTCTATCCAGGAGAGGTTAAGTCCTTCACAGAGAATGGTTTTGATCAGTCTGTGAACTTTAGGAGTGTCTAATGACCTGTCAACATTGTGACAGGGTGGTACAGGGTGGTATCAAAAGTTGCCCACCAGCCAGACACTTGAGCCATTAATATATTGTCAATCATTTGGGAGGGATTGTGGTCCTTTACCTATCCTCCAATAGTCCTGATAAACCCTCTCAGATGGGACCAGTCCTGGGTACCAGCTTACTAGATCTAGTATAGATCTGCCCAGGAACATCCATCCAGTATGAATCTTAAGCATCCATGGTCACCCGTGTTCTATTCCTGTCCAGACTGTTTTTCTTCTTCATGCTTGGCTCTTATCAGAACAGCATCGCAAGACTAAAGTTTTAAACTTTTGATTATGGAGAGAATCTCAAGAGCTGGAAGGCCATTAGGCTTATGAGGGAAAGTGACATGTTTTCAAGGACTAGTGCCTGACTAATAACATCATCCTCATCCTTCTGAGTGCCTCAATACCTCAACTAGTCAACTTTTCTCTGGCTCTGAGTAAAAACAGTTGGCCACCATTACAATCAAAGGCTACTGCTCTGATATCGGTCATCATGGCAGATATGACATTGAGCATGATAGTCTTCTCAGATCTTTTAGCCAGTTTTGATCTGTTAACCAAAATCTGTTTCCATAATGGAACCAGTTGAGTTTCAACTTCACCCAGTTTGTTTAAATTCGAGCCTCTAGCCCATGTGTTGCTAAAGTTACTATCATACAAGACATATTTGCTGATAGATTTAATTTCCACATACAGGGTTTACAAGCCCTTTCCATTAATCAGGTTGGTCCAGTGGCATCAGCACAGTCTGTCAGCTTCATTGGATTTGCCATTGAATTTTTGTAGGTAAGATTTCAACTTCATCTTCTTAAGCATGGATCAATTCACCCCAGACTGTTTTGCTTATGTAATTTGGAGAACAGGTTATCATGCATGTGGGGAACCCAACTATTCTTATCTAGGATACCAGAGGTAGTAGTTGTATGCTCAATATCCCCTCTAATTCTCCTAATGTAATCTGATTGGGAAACATTTTTTAGTTATTTCTCTCTGAGAACATTTAACCTATTACATTACTTAAAAATCATCCCAATCATCCTGCCATGCAAACATCTTCATTAGTATCTTTGCTCTGCTAAAATCTAGTGATACCTAGAGTGGGGAGGTAATGTGCAAGAGTTATTTCCCTTTGTATATTTGACTGGGGAAAGACTATTTTGGTCTTTATTATGGATGGATGTGCGAGTTATCAGGATAATATTCCTAAAGTAATGTGATTGGGCAAGTATTCTTGGAGAAACATGATGTACTTAAAAATTTGCCTTTTTCTGGGTACATTTAAAAAAATAATTAGCCACTGTTTGGTTGATTGTAGCTGGGCAAAGTGTTATAAAGAACTCACCTTTTGCCAGTCACTGTCATTTCACTTAGTCACTTTGACAGTCTGAGAAAGCTTGCCAGTAGTCTCTCATAGGTAGATTGTTCTTAACAGGATTTTATCAGGTTTTTCCTCGAGTTATACTGGCCACCATGTATTGCCTACCTGCAACAACATAAATGAGGTGACACTCATTACAATATTTACTTGCCATTTAATCAAAACAGTGTTCTGATGAAGACCTTGTAATAAGAAAGTGCTGTATAGTGAGTATAAGGAGGATGTGAAACAAAGTTCCTCTGGATATAGATTACAAAAGGTAAAATGAAGCATTCATGACAAGTCTCCTTCCTAACTCATGAATTGTCAATTCATTTCTTTGGACATCACTATCTTTACACCCTTGGTTACGTTGGTTGTAACCTTGCACCATGCTTGTTAATGATAAAACTAAGCTGTTACTTTTTTGGCAGTAATGACAATGGCAGCAGTATTCAGTTTGTATTAAATATTACAGTATAAGGCTGTTCATGACACCCATGGGAGGACCACTTTATAGATGTGGTCACATTAGACTTAAGTACTGTATTCATGATTACATTAAACAGAATGGTATCAATGAACATTCCCACCCTTGTACAAGGGTCAATGGCACCACATGAATTTCCCGGTTAGACAAAGGTGCTATAATTCATATACAGTACCCCTCTATCATTTATCGTTTCATAAATGCATTCAGAATCAATGTTTATAACTTTACATTTTATTTATTGTCTCTGAATGCATTCAAAATTCACGTTTACTGCTTTTGTTCATTGTTTCCTTTTGATTGTCTCAGAAATACATTCAGAAAACAAGTTTACTGCTTTTATTAACTTTTGTTTTTAATTACATGGAATAAAAGGGAAATGCATTTATGGAAGTCTGGTTTTCCATTTTCAAAGTCGTAAGAGAGAACTATAGCTTTCATGTCTTGGGTTATTAAAGTGTTCTGTAATGAAAAAGAAGCTGAATGAAATTAAAAACAATTGAATTTCTGACAAAATACAACTGCAATGGCGTTTCATGTAAATGTATCAGTGTAAAAAATTTGTCAACAATTTGTTTATTTTGAACAGATAAAGACTATATATACAACAACTGGTGTCACCATATCACTAGCATAATGTCAGTCTGCCTTGACGTGAATGTCATGAAATGTAGAGGGGTGGCACATTTCTTGTAATGAATCTGATCCAGGATTACGATGTGAAAAGACTTTGATCATGAAAAATTGGCTGAACTTGAAAATGTATTTTTCAAATCTGTTCATGAAATGCATAATCTGTTTGCATTTTTAATTTTTGTTATTTCTTTATGCATCTTGTTTTACACTTAAAATGTATATATTGGTTTGTATGCATTCAGTTTTCTTTCACTTTTCACTGGTAAAATGAACTATTTGTATGTGTAAGTTCACAAATATGACATGATATTCAAAGAAGTTGACAGGTTCATCTAACACAACTAATCTGCATAAGTTGACAGCTGTTTTATGTTATTCAGACCGATACCTGTAAGCTGACAGCAAACTTATGATGCCATTAGCAACTGATTTATGCACGTGGACAGCTACATTATGATCTTCACAACTCATTGTGTAAGCTGACAGCTATGCCATAACTGTTCTCAACTGATCTATAAACTGAGGCATGTCATGGTGTTGTTCACAACTGATATGTATAAGTTGACAGCTATTTCATAATGTTTACAGCTGAAGTTGACAGCTATGTCCTGATGCTGTTTATGCCAAAATCTGTAAGTTGTCAGAAGTCATAGTAATGATATTACCCCTGATTTTGTCAACACGTTTCACAAGACCTGAGCCCCATAGTAATTGGTAGGTTTTGTATGCCACTATCAGGATCAGTGTTTTGGAGGTCAGTACATCAAGACCTGAGCCCCATAGTAATTGGTAGGTTTTGTATGCCACTATCAGGATCAGTGTTTTGGGGGTCAGTACATCAAGACCTGAGCCCCATAGTAATTGGTAGGTTTTGTATGCCACTATCAGGATCAGTGTTTTGGGGGTCAGTACATCAAGACCTGAGCCCCATAGTAATTGGTAGGTTTTGTATCCCACTATCAGGATCAATGTTTTGGGGGTCAGTACATCAAAATGTAAGGGTCACAAGTGGTACCCCAGATGTGACCTTTGAAAGTGTGTTAGTCTAAATGGAATTAAGTTTTATCAATGTTTCTACAGATGCCCACCTTTCCTGACGGGGGCATACTGCGAGTTCAAACTATCCAAGGAGGCCCTAGAACAAGAGCGAGGAAACCGTTCGGAGATAATCTCAAAGATCTCTCCATCTCCTTTACATGTACATGATGGGTCATCAGAAAAGACAGCATGGATAGCTGGAGTCTTGCTGTGTATGGGCATAGTGGTTCTGATAGTAGTGGTGGTGGTCATCATCAGGAACTCAAGGTAAATTTTATTTCATCTGATGTGTCTATTAAGTATAGATAACAAGTTGGTGGTTCTGTAGCTATACATGTAATTCTTAATAAATAAACAGTGTGTATGTTGCAGTTATACTCAAAGGAAAGACAAAATGCATTAAATATCCATAAATTTTAAATGCTTTTAGATTGTACATTGCATATATAGTTTAGAAATTGTTTCAGCAAGAAGGTTGATCATATTTTGTTGTGCTACTGTCTTTCACCACTTTTGTTTCAAAGTTTGTGCATGGCTTGCACTTGGGTAAGAAAGAACCCTTTCTGATGAACTAAAATGTCAAAGGTTAAGGTCACTGAAACTGGAAATGAAAAATGGTTTCTGCACAATAATTCATTCTCCACCAGCTACAGTTGCAAGATCTTGATGACCTGCCCATGTTGTAAAATTTAAGTTCTTGACTAAGTACATGTTGAGTAAGAATGAATCTTATTGATTTAGGAGTGCAACGCCTAGGTCATTGACTGAAAGCAGGTGAGACTCCTATGTAAAGATTTATATATTGATTTAAGTGCTGGACCAAACATGTCAGTGATGTACACATTGATAATAGTCCTAATCTGAACTCTTTTAAATCTTCTGTGCATTGATACACGTCCTGGTCTTAACTCACTTAAATGATTTACACATTGATACAAACCTTGGTCTGAACTCTTTTAAATGATGTACATATTGATACAAGCCTTGGTCTGAACTCTTAAATGATCGATGCATTGATACAAGTCCTGGTCTGAACTCTTTTAAATGATCTACACATTGATGCAAATCCTGGTCCGAACTCTTAAATGATACAAACCTTGGTCTGAACTATTTTAAATGATCTACACATTGATACAAGCCTTGGTCTGAACCCTTTTAAATGTTCTTCACATTGATACAAGCCTTGGTCTGAACTCTTTTTAATGATGTACATATTGATACAAGCCTTGGTCTGAACTCTTTTAAATGATCTACACATTGATGCAAGTCCTGGTCTGAACTCTTAAATGATGTACATATTGATACAAACCTTGGTCTGAACTATTTTAAAATGATCTACACATTGATACTTGATACAAGTCCTGGTCTTAACTCTTTTAAATGATCTACACTTTGATACAAGCCTTGGTCTGAACTCTTTTAAATGATCTACACATTGATACAAACCATAGTCTGAACCCTTTTAAATGATCTACACATTGATACAAGCCTTGGTCTGAACTCTTTTAAATGATCTACACATTGATACAAACCATAGTCTGAACCCTTTTAAATGATCTACACATTGATACAAGTCCTGGTCTTAACACTTATAATTAATGTACACATTGATTCAAGCCCTGGTCTGAACCCTTTTAAATGATCTACACATTGATACAAGCCTTGGTCTGAACTCTTTTAAATGATCTACACATTGATACAAACCATAGTCTGAACCCTTTTGAATGATCTACACATTGATACAAATAATCTGAACCCTTTTAAATGATCTACACATTGATACAAACCATAGTCTGAACCCTTTTAAATGATCTACACATTGATACAAACCATAGTCTGAACCCTTTTAAATGATCTACACATTGATACAAACCATAGTCTGAACCCTTTTAAATGATCTACACATTGATACAAACCATAGTCTGAACCCTTTTAAATGATCTACACATTGATACAAGTCCTGGTACTAACACTTATAATTAATGTACACATTGATTCAAGCCCTGGTCTAAATCTTATGATTTAAACATTGATACAAGTTCTAGACCAAACTCTTATAACTGATTTACACAATTATTATAAATGATTTATACATTGAGTCACGTCCTACCAAACTCAATAAATGATTTACACGTGTCCTTGTCTAAACTCTTAAAAATGGTATAAAAGGATCCCAGCATGCTATTGGCAAAGTCATAGTAATGTTTTATTTTTCCATTACCTTATATCTGGTTTCTCAATACCATTGCTATGAAGACTGGGCAAAGTATAAAAATGTAATAGCTAACTATAAGAATGTACATTACACCCAGCTCTTTCCCTTGAGGTAAATCGTACCAGTGTCCAAACCCATATTCTTCAAGTAACTTGTTTTAATTGTGAAATATCATTTTACAAGGAGTGAGAAACATTTAATTTTGTTGTTTTAATTATCTGAACATTTGAGTGTAAACTAGTTTCATGTACTAGTTGGAAGCTTTATTTGCAGTAGTTTCATTCATTTCTGCTGGAAATTAAGACCCGTTGTCCATCTAGACTTAAAAATGTAAAGTGACTGGAAATTAAGACCCATTGTCCATCTAGACTTTAAAATGTAAAGTGACTGGAAATTATAAGACATGTTGTCTATCTTGACTTTAATAATGTAAAGTGACTAGAAATTATGACCCATTGTCCATCTAGATTTTAAAAATGTAAAGTGACTGGAAATTAAGACCCATTGTCCATCTAGACTTTTAAAAGGTAAAGTGACTGGAAATTATAAGACATGTTGTCCATCTTGAATTAATAATGTAAAGTGACTAGAAATTAAGACCCATTGTCCATCTAGATTTTAAAAATGTAAAGTGACTGGAAATTAAGACCCATTGTCAATCTAGACTTTTAAAAGGTAAAGTGACTGGATATTATAAGACATGTTGTCCATCTTGACTTTAAAATGTAAAGTGACTGGAAATTATAAGACATGTTGTCCATCTAGACTATAAAAATGTAAAGTGACTGGAAATTATAAGATATGTTGTCCATCTAGGCTTTGAATATGTAAAGTGACTGGAAATTATAAGACATGTTGTCCAGTCATACTTTAAAATGTGAAGTGAACGGATTATAAGACATTTTGTCCATCTAGACTTTAAAATTTAAAACGTAAAATGACTGGAAATTAGGACCCATTGTCCATCTAGATATTAAAATGTATCGTGACTGAAAATTATAAGACATGTTGTCCATCTATACTTCAAAAGGTTAAGTGACTGGAAATTATAAGACATATTGTCCATCTTGACTTTAAAATGTAAAGTGACTGGAAATTGTAAGAAATGTTGTCCATCTAAACCTTAAAATTTAAAATGTAAAGTGACTGGAAATTAGGACCCATTGTCCATCTAGATATTAAAATGTATCGTGACTGAAAATTATAAGACATATTGTCCATCTTGACTTTAAAATGTAATGTGACTGGAAATTGTAAGAAATTTTGTCCATCTAGACTTTAAAAATGTAAAGTGACTGGAAATTAAGACCCATTGTCCATCTAGACTTTAAAATGTAAAGTGAATGGAAATTATAAGACATATTAACCATCTAGACTTTAAAATGTAAAGTGAATGGAAATTATAAGACATATTAACCATCTAGACTTTAAAATGTAATGTGACTTGAAATTAAGACCCATTGTCCATCTAGACTTTAAAAATGTAAAGTGACTGGAAATTAAGACCCATTGTCCATCTAGACTTTAAAATGTAAAGTGAATGGAAATTATAAGACATATTAACCATCTAGACTTTAAAATGTAATGTGACTTGAAATTAAGACCCATTGTCCATCTAGACTTTAAAAATGTAAAGTGACTGGAAATTAAGACCCATTGTCCATCTAGATTTTAAAATGTAAAGTGAATGGAAATTATAAGACATATTAACCATCTAGACTTTAAAATGAAATGTGACATGAAATTAAGACCCATTGTCCATCTAAACTTTAAAAATGTAAAGTGAATGAAAATTATGACATGTTGTTAATGTAGACTTAAAACATGTAAAGTGACTGGAAATTAAGACCCATTGTCCATTTAGACTTCAAAATGTAAAGTAATTGGAATTTATAAGACTTGTTGACAAACCAAAGTTACACCAAAATCTTATTCAAAGCAGTTTAATGTGAATAATACATTTCTCTAACAATTTCATGCAGATTGAATAGTTTGTCAAGTTCTTGAGACCTCAGCTTGCCATTTGTAGAAAATTATGATTTTGTTAAGCTAAAATAAAAACTTAAAATGGATCAATGATCTTAGTTAATCAGTATTCATGATTTTAACCTATATTATGATTATCCTTTCTTGAAAGTTATATGAATATGTGCTGGTTACACAATTAATCATGCAATCTTTTCATATAGATTATCACTTTATAGGGTCACGTATTTGACTGAAAAACAGTTATTTGTGAATGCATGGATCAAAGTAAATGAACCAGCTATGTATAGCTGAAATCTATTCTGGAATAATGTGATTGGTAAAATTAAATAAAACTGAATCAGTATTTTGGGGAATAAACAAGGATTCAAGTGATGCTAACCACAATGTACACTGTGAAAGAGCTGTATTTTATAGAACAAGATTCCTGGGTAAACTTAATCTGGATTGTGAAGTCTGTATTTACCTATGTTTTATCTCCTGATGGAAAAATTGAAAAAAAAGCAGCAAAAGCATGCAAAATAACCACAAGAATCATAATAGTCAACACTAATTGAACTGATCATTGTTGTGCAATGCATCTTTCCAATTTTGCCTTTGATATTTTTGGATATTAGTGTTGGGACATAAAATGCCTTTTTTTACATGCATGTAAGTTTGGACATGAAAACAATTGTCCCAATATATGGTTAGTATGGGCTATCTTCACTTGACCATCTGAATGACCTTAAAATGTGGTAACAAACACATTTTCATGGATATACTTGCATTATAGCATGTGCTAAAATAAAGACATTGCTTGAAGAAATGGCTGTTGAATGAAAAAAGGTTTAGCAAAAATAACTTTTTGGGATGATTTTAACAGAACACATTAAC
The DNA here is from genome assembly GCA_016746295.1 of Potamilus streckersoni. NCBI lineage: Eukaryota > Metazoa > Mollusca > Bivalvia > Unionida > Unionidae > Potamilus > Potamilus streckersoni. Next base: position 654,627 of record JAEAOA010000482.1, read on the forward strand.
ACCTATTGCAACATTTTGTCAAGTGACAATTGTTCCTCATTGCTATTAATTAGATTATCCAAGGATGACCAAAATAACCAAAATTTCACTTTCTGTTCAATTTTTTAATAAAATATCACATGCTAAAGTATTTATCAATAATTAGGTAAAGAAACATTACGAAATCAGATCATATGTTAATGCCATTTCATTTACATGCTACATCAGTGGAGATGTATGAGTATGATGTTTAAATTAAACTTTAAAGTGCTAATTCAGTTAAAATATGGTAAAGATTTATCATGTTAAATAATCATGCAAATAAATAAGAAAACTTAAAAATAGACTGTTACATAGATAATTTTATCCATAGAGTATACTGAAAACAAGATATGTTAGATATGAACAGGTCATAACTCAAAGTACAGTAGAAAGTCATTCCTATCCAAGTCTCACTCACGTGCACTCTTTTAAAGCCACAGAGTTAATAAGAAAATTATGAAAAACTGAAACAAACCTACAAAACAAACAATACTCCACCGGTCTGCAGAAGGGTTTCCTGTGGTAGTAAATTATATATTTAAGAAAGGAAGCTAACTATCCTTTAATTTATAGCAGCTTCTGCCATGAATCAAACCCTACACCACTTGCCCCAAAGACTGGTGCTTAAACACATAGGTTGTTTGTTTACTGGAAGCATTGGGGAGAGGATACAGATAAGAATCTAATGCATCAATATTTGCACAAAGTCAGGTACATAAATCTACTACTATTATTCTCTTTTTGTAAATGGTCTGCCAGGCTTTGACAGTTGTATTTTCAAAATCTCAGCTTTTGGAATGCAATTTGGTTTGGGAAAACATTGTAGAGTGGAGAAAAATCTTTAGGGATGAAAACCAGTGTATCCACACTTTGGTCCTTTTCAGCATTGTGCTTATTTTCCTGTGTGCAGATTTCTGGAAAGTTTTGAAATTCTGTAATTCATTTGCAGTAATTCTTGGCTTTTGGCAGACATCTCTGTGCTATCAGTCAATAAGTGTAAATGTGATACAGTAGGTAGCTTGCCATTTAATACACATTGGCAAACATTTCTGTACTATCTGTCAATAAGTGTAAATGTGATACAGTAGGTAGTTTGGCAATTTAATTCAAGTTGTCACACATCTCTGTACTATCTGTTACTAAGTGTAAATGTGATACAGTAGGTAATTTGGCAATTTAATTCAAGTTGTCACACATCTCTGTACTATCTGTCACTAAGTGTAAATGTGATACAGTAGGTAATTTGGCAATTTAATTCAAGTTGTCACACATCTCTGTACTATCTGTTACTAAGTGTAAATGTGATACAGTAGGTAATTTGGCAATTTAATTCAAGTTGTCACACATCTCTGTACTATCTGTCACTAAGTGTAAATGTGATACAGTAGGTAATTTGGCAATTTAATTCAAGTTGTCACACATCTCTGTACTATCTGTCACTAAGTGTAAATGTGATACAGTAGGTAATTTGGCAATTTAATTCAAGTTGTCACACATCTCTGTACTATCTGTCACTAAGTGTAAATGTGATACAGTAGGTAATTTGGCAATTTAATTCAAGTTGTCACACATCTCTGTACTATCTGTCATTAAGTGTAAATGTGATACAGTAGGTAATTTGGCAATTTAATTCAAGTTGTCACACATCTCTGTACTATCTGTCACTAAGTGTAAATGTGATACAGTAGGTAGTTTGGCAATTTAATTCAAGTTGTCACACATCTCTGTACTATCTGTCACTAAGTGTAAATGTGATACAGTAGGTAATTTGGCAATTTAATTCAAGTTGTCACACATCTCTGTACTATCTGTCACTAAGTGTAAATGTGATACAGTAGGTAATTTGGCAATTTAATTCAAGTTGTCACACATCTCTGTACTATCTGTCACTAAGTGTAAATGTGATACAGTAGGTAATTTGGCAATTTAATTCAAGTTGTCACACATCTCTGTAGTATCTGTTACTAAGTGTAAATGTGATACAGTAGGTAATTTGGCAATTTAATTCAAGTTGCTGCTCATGCTCTTCCAATAAATGTAAATGTCATATATCAGGCAATAAATGTAAATGTCACATCTCATGCAGACTTCATTGTTTCAGAAGTCTTTCACCTCTGTTCTTGAGAAATCTATTTCTCCATCAAGTTGCTTGAATTGTGGAATTTTGTGAAATTTTTGGTTGAATATTTTGGAGTTAGTTGTTCTTCCTGGAAAATGATTAACTTTACCAGTCTATTTGTATATGTGCATTATGAATAGCAGTTATGAATGCAGTTATCACTATTCTCAATGTGACCTTATTGAAATAATCATTTGTTAAAGTTTTTGAATTGCACACAATACTGTTTCAGGTAAAATTCAGCTTTAATTTTGTTAATTTTTTGCATGCCTAAGGTTAGAACAAAGATGTGTTAATTTTCATGTTTTATGTGTTGGTATGTAAAAGAAGCCTTATTATTTATGTTTATAGGCAGAAGGGCAGCAACAGCCTGTTGTCATGGATACACTACCACAAGGCCAACAAGGAAGATGACTCTGAGCATCTGATAAGCAGCTTGAGCCTTTGCAGCCGAACTTCAGGCAACTTCAGCAGTGCAAGTGTTGACCCCAGACTCAAGGTTTTCTAACTGAATTAAGGTATTCATGAGGAAATTCTCAAACTTTAAAGCTGCATCATTTTTTCTTAAGATTTTGGAAATCAAGAGTTAAGCTGTATACATGTAAACCAGAGTACCAAAAATTCTAATGAAAATTTTCCTCTAAAGTTAGTATTGTGGCCCAATATTTGAAGCTAGACATAAAATTTTAAGAGGCATAAGATTTGTGCATTTGTTGGTTTTAACAGCACTTTTAACATATTGTTCACTTTATCATGCTGAGGTAATGGGACCTAATGCCATACCAAGGATACAGCAAGTAAATTCACACAGGTAGACATGTATCATACCCATGGCAAATAATTTTCAGTTTCAGATTTGCTTTTTGCTTCAGTTTCAACATGGTCTTTCTATACATCACCAATTTTCTCAATTTTTATAGAAAAATAACAGCACTGGTAATTTCCAGGGAAAATGCATTACTTTGAATTCAAATAAAAATTCAACTCAAACTGGTCAAAAACACCTTTGAACTCTAAAGGTTTAGAGTAAGACTGGCCAAAATCAGTACAAAAATGAGTTTTAAGCCTAACTACAATGCAGGATGGATATCCATATGGGGTCTGGTGATCTTTCAAGCAATGTAAAAACATTTACATGCCAACTATCATGTATTCTATGGATGAATTTGATTCTACTATAAGTTTGAACAATAAAACATTTTAAAAGGTTGTTTACTCCAGGCTTATCATTGCTCTGTTGTACTTATCACTTGCTCTGTTGTACTTATCACTTGCTGTCATTGCTGTGTTGTACTTACTGCTGCCGTCATTGCTGTTTTATACTTATTGGTTGTTGTCATTACTATGTTATACTTACTGCTTGTTATCATTTGTTATATTTACATTTGACTTGTTTTCTTTACTGTGTTTGACTTGGTGATTGTTGTTGTTGTCACGTGACAATTATTGCTGTGTTACACTTATTGCTTCTTATTTTTGTGTTGTACTTATTGTTTTTATCATTGTTAAATGTATTGCTTGTTTGTTATTGTTGTTATACTGATTGTTCTTTGTTGTGTTGTAATTATTTCTTATTACTTGCTTTTTAGGACCATGTTGTACTGTTAATGCTGCATTATAATTTATTGCTCATCATTGCCATCCTTGGGACTATTGAATGCACAAAATGATTTGTGACCTTGTGGTGATATAATAATTCTAATTTTCATCTGTCCATCCTTCCATTCATCCTTTCCTCAGTCTGGTACCCCTTATTGTCGTTTACTGTTGATAGCCTTGAAATGTCATCAAATATTATGATCATCAGCCAAGATGCACATTTAACAAATCACTTTGCTCTTGCAATTTGTCTTGTAGCAGTGGATAATAGTCTTGTAGCAGTGTATAATAGTCTTGTAGCAGTGTATAATAGTCTTGTAGCAGTGGATAATAGTCTTGTAGCAGTGTATAATAGTCTTGTAGCAGTGTATAATAGTCTTGTAGCAGTGTATAATAGTCTTGTAGCAGTGTATAATAGTCTTGTAGCAGTGTATAATAGTCTTGTAGCAGTGTATAATAGTCTTGTAGCAGTGTATAATAGTCTTGTAGCAGTGGATAATAGTCTTGTAGCAGTGTATAATAGTCTTGTAGCAGTGTATAATTGCCTTGTTTCCATAGCAAGTCCAGGTTTTGAAGTTTTGTAATGAAATTTGGTAAATACTACATCACATTTAGACAAATCATTCTGCAACAGTACATTTTGTTCAAAAGCAATCACATTTTTTCTTGTATGTCATCTCGTTGGTACAAGGAATCCCCCAAATGTTGATTGATTGCTGTGGACATGAATCAAAGCTGCACCGATCTACCACTCACTTTTTGCATTTTTTTTTATTGGCTATTTTTTAAAGATGTTATTACAGTACAGGAGTCTTGTTAATGGGATTAACCTGCCAGTGTATTAAGGATTGCCATGAAACTTGACAAATGTCAAGATCCTAACTAGATGCCCATATTGATAAATTACTTTGCTTTCACTAGTCTTGCTTGAGTTATTGCCCTTGTGATTTTGAAGCTTAATGCAGTGCATGATGCGGTCTTTTCCCAGTTAATTTTTATTTTTTTATGCAGCAGGATGAGTTGCATGACATAATTTTATGAATGCAAATACTCCAAATATTTTAGATTGCTGTAAAACAAGGCACTATTATTCAGGAGAAAATATGCATGTGGACAAATCATTGTACTGGCTCTTTTCAGCATAGCTAATAGATTCATCTGTCAGGTGGTTGGGTTGTGATTTTGGAAGGTAAGAGTTAAAAGTTAGGTGATCAAATTGTTTACCTACCTGGACTATAATCTGATTTGTCCATATCCAATTACCTTTATTACACAATTCTATTTCGCATTGAATTTTGAAGTCATCTTAAAATGTAGCTAAAGTTGCCAAATTCATTTCATGCAAGAATGATTTAAACATAATTCATATTGACATACAGCTCAGCGCAATACATTTGATACAAGTTTTAAAAAATCTTGTCTATGTACTAGTTGTCTGTTGTTTTCCCCAAGTTCTGAAAGAGACCATATTTGATACAGAAAATAAATGAAAGGAAGACAGATAAATTGGATCCTATACAGTTAATGATACACCAAATATATGTAAACAGATTACTGTTTTAGCATATTTTTAATTATGCTCTGTTGGTTGGAACAGAATTGAAATACTGTGTGCAAAAGAAATTAATTAGTTTTAGGTAACATGAACATTGTAAATGATATCTGCATCTGCAATGTTTTGCCGAATGAAATATAGGATTTTTTAATCTTGACACAAGAGATGACAATTAGCCTTCATTTTTCTTTCAGGTGGGGAAATATTGATTCACCAGTTCATCAACCTGGCTGTGCAACATGGGCTGATTCACCATTCATCAGCTTTTATTCTAAATTGTATTTACTTTAAGCTGAAAGTATATGTAATTAATCTTGATATCTAGTGTATTTATTTTCATAGCTATATTATTTTGATAAAAAAGAATTGTTTGCATGCTAATTTCTAATCTGAAAATTTAACTGTTTCAAGTGTCGAATGCAAACATTGTTCTGTGGATTCATGATTGTGAAAAATGGCTCACAAGGAAGAGTTGTGCAAAATAAATATGCTTACAAAAACATCTCTTAAAGCTGTATCATTAGGTGAAATGGATCCTGTCTGAGCTGCACATCTGCAATAAGCAACTCTAAAACAGTTTGATATGTTAGTACAAGTTTTATCAATTAGGTTAATTACATGAACAGTTTGATATGTTAGTACAAGTTTTATCAATTAGGTTAATTACATGAACAGTTAAGCAAATTAAATTGTTATCATATTTGTACTGATGAATCAATTAGATTTTCAGGCCATTACAGCAATTCTTAAATTTATTGCACATTTTTTTTGGGGGGGACTTGGTCACTTTTATGAAACATTTTCTAGAATGGTGACAAGACCATTTGAGGTAAGCAAGAAATTTGGAAGGTCTGTTTGTGTACCCATATAACTTACAGGTTTGTATATATAAATGACATGTTTGTTGTCATATGTAAATGACATGCATATATATGTAAATGACATGTTTGTATGTAAATGCAATATATGTATATGTAAATGACATGTTTGTATGCATGTTAATGAGAGATCTGTGAATGTATGTAAATGACAAGATTGTATACATATGTAAATGACAAGATTGTATACATATGTATACAATGACAAGATTGTATACATGTATACAATGACATGCTTGTATACATGTATACAATGACATGCTTGTATATATATATATGTATGCAATGACTTGCTTGTATACATGTGTTTACAATGACTTGCTTGTATACTTATGTATACAATGACTTGCTGGTATACTTGTGTATACAATGACTTGCTTGTATACATGTGTATACAATGACTTGTATGAATATGTAAATGACCTTGTATGTATATGTAAAGACCTTGTCCTTATGAATATGCAAATGACTTGCCTGATCAGATTTGAAACTTAAGCTATGATAAGAATCTTGAATTTTTCAGTTTCTCAACCTTTCTGGACTTTTTGTGTGCAGTGGAGCATTTCACAAACACAATAGTTGGGGTGCTTTTAAATTCTTAACCATGCAAAGTAAAATAGCAGATGTATTTCATATGATACAGATGCACCCCTAGATATTTCTTCATATATTAACATCAGTGGCAGCTATAATTTTGCTTTCACCTTGAGATATATTCTGCAAAATTAGATCAAATTTGTAGTACACATTAACCTATTAAAGACAATGCCAGTTTTTTGTCAGCTGTAACTCAAAATATTCTCTCTCTCTCTCTCTCTCTCTCTCTCTCTCTCTCTCTCTCTCTCTCTCTCTCTCTCTCTCTCTCTCTCTCTCTCTTCTCTCTCTCTCTCTCTCATATTTATAAATGTACAGTTTTTTGTCCGCTATAATCAAAACATTTTTATACCTGTTTATATATGTAGTTTTTTGTCAGCTGTAATCAAATATTTTTATATCTTTCTCTCTCTCTCTCTCTCTCTCTCTCTCTCTCTCTCTCTCTCTCTCTCTCTCTCTCTCTCTCTCTCTCTCTCTCTCTCTCTCTCTCTCTCTTGCCTGTGTCATGTGATCATGTCTATCAATCTATCAATGACAGAAATATAGTCATGCAAACAAATGGAATGGTGGAACTGGAGTATAGCAACAATTGTGTTCATTGGTAATGTTAATTAAATCATAATGAGTTAGATCAAATGACACACAGAAAAGGGTTATGCAAAGTTCATTCATTCTATTTAATCTGTCAATACACAACTGATTGCAGTAAGTCTTAGCTGCATTGGAAATGCAAGTAGGTGTATTGTATCTGATATAAATAAAATATAACAATAGTGTTTTTGTGATAACTATTGTGTATGACAGCCCTATCTTGTCAAAACATTATAATGCTTATTACATCTGACCAATAGCTATTCTAATATTCTAACTGACAAACATCAATTTTTATGGCAAACAGTAAATTTATTTATTGATAGTAATTGTTATAACTGACATGTGCCTATTTTAAGTGTGAACACCTGTACTGACTGACAAGTATCTATTCTAACCAAATCATATTCCAACTGACCAACACTTATTTTGACCAAACTATATCTATATATATATATATATATATATATATATATATATATATATATATATATATATATATATATATATATATATATATATATGACTGAGCATTACCTGTTCTGTCTGACCAAGACCTATACGCAGTCTTGGCAGTTTGCCAAATCTCACCATCCTAATCCTTTAAACTTAAAAATTCTGATTCGATTTTCATTGAGTAATAGGAAGGTTGAATACATTTTATGAAAGTAATTGCAACAATTTTTCTACAACAAACAGGTTCTAAATTTGGCATCTGATGTCATATTAAACAAGAAGCATAAACTAAAGTATTTTCAGTCACAGTTCGAAGCCCAACCATCTTACCAAAGACTTAAAAAATGTTACTAACAGCTGCATTGCTAGGCTCTCAGTAAGAGGTTAATGTTAGGATTGGTCAACCTGACATCGGAATAGTGACTGAATGGAACATGATGCTGTGTCAGCGTAATGATGCTGAAGTGTTGGACATCACAAACTGCCACACTGCCGACAGCATAACGATATGACTGAGTTTGTTAAAGCTATGTTAAAAATCACAATATTTCCATCATTGAAGTATGTACATTGGTGGAAATTAGAAAACTACATTATTTGTCTTGATATTATAGATATGTGTTAGTAAGCTAAGTTATGGATAGCTGAGTTTTGGTACAATAGATATTGGTCAGTCATATTAGGTATTTGTCATGAGGATAAGTAGTTATCTTTTATTAAGAGTCTGACTCGTTCTATAAGTTACTATTTCTTTATCATGAAAGCATGTAAATGACCCAAATTTGCGAATGTTGCCATACAAACCCAAAAATAATATAACGCATTTCTCGAACATAGTGTTTCACTAATGTTATTATCCATCGATCCACAGAGCAACTTGAACCCAATGTTAAAATCCCATACTTATCCTAGTCAACGCAAGTGGAATATTAACATCTGACAACGTAGTTTAAGTTGTTGCTTTTTACTCAAACAGAATTCAATTGGACAACAAGCTGGATTACTGTAAACATAGAACACAGCCTCAAACCCACCCCAGTCTCCATCTTCAAAGTCTTGTGATCTAATTCGGCTCCAAAAAGCATGATTTCATAATGTACACTTTTTTAACTGAACACAATGATGCATTGCTTTATCAGACCATGCTTTTGAACAATTTAGATAAGTGCCCCAGTTCATCGCTAGCCAACAGTCATCAGTATGGTAGAACAAAAACTACCATTTTGTTCAACACCAAGGTTGTTCAGGGGTACATAATAAATGGCAATCCCTGATGTGGCAATGATTATTAAAAAATGTACCCAGGTAATGTTGTAAAGAGGGAGTGACCCTAAACGTTTTTGTTAGTTCTAACATGTGATGTATCCTCTACTGAGGAAAATATGTTCACATTATCAAAAAAATTTTATTATAAAAAAGTAACAGGAATAGGTTATTCCATTTGAATCAAATAGTACTAATTAAAGGTGTTACTACATTTCAAGGTCGAATCATAGGGTATGAATAAGTGGATACATGTCATTTGACTGATTGTAATCAAGGTGCATTTGGATGTAACTAGTGGAATTCCCTCAGTATATTAGGTGTATGTTCTTGCCATTCCTGCAAAAATGGGGCAGATAAGCAGCCTGAGTTTTGGTGACTTGTTAGTGGACATGTATTATTTAGATTAGCATGAATAGACAAATGAAACTGATAGGTATTGTGAGTCCGTGTGGAAAGAGCAGAAAAAACACTACAGCATTGTTTAACAAGATGGCTGCCTCTTTATCGAGCTGAGAACTACTGCTGGAGGAGTTTTTACAAACTTATTTTGAGAAATTAAAAAACAGGTCTGGGGCCTAAAGTCGGAAGTCAAAATATGCAGGTTAGAGTTAATCGGGTACAAAGGATAAAGTTCATTGTGTTGAGTTATAAAAAGAAAAACATGAAAGTACATGGAATAAAACTAGGAACATCAAAAAGTCGAAAATACAAGCTAGTACAACCCCATATATATCGCAGCTCTAAAAGTTGAGCAAGTAATACCCCAAAGTTTGTCACAGTAGCCAAGACACAGAAAACAGCCAGGAAGGAATGTGTCTTAGAGAAAGGTAAATCCTGGAAACCTGTTTGGGGCGGAGTAGTCCCATTTTCAGTCAACATCAGTTAGAGGGACTCAAGAAAATTCAGTTATTGATTAAGAGTTATCATAAATGGAGCTGTTTCACTTGTTGTCTATTGTTCACGGTATCAATTTTAACTGCAGCCAAATCTACAGCATGTATTGCAACACCATGGATGCTTTTATTATAGATATTATTATTTTGTGTGAGTATGTGTGTGTGAAGATGTGAAAACCATGCATATGATAAATTCAAGGTGATAATTCATACATTCCTGTACAAGAACATGTATATGTAAAATTTCTACCGCTCTCATGGATAATAACGCTCTCATGGATAATAACGTAAAAATTATATCTGAATTTTAGAAGCCTGCAAGGTTCATTTTTTAAACGAAGGGATATTTTTCACTGGGTAAAACAAAAGAATGTATTGATGGTATGCTTGTAAGAAACTCAAAGTACAAAGAACGATGAAATATATTGGGCAGCTGAATGGAGATAGAAATGTATATTTAGCCACGGCTCTAGTAATAGTGCTGGGGTTGCAATATTTTTTTAGAAATACGTTCAAATTTGTAATTCATAAAGAAAGGTGTGACAGTCAAGGAAGGTTTATTATTTTAGATATTACAATTAACGGCAACAGAATAACTCGTGAATTTGTATGGTTTTAATGAAGATAATCCTAGCTTCTTTAGAAAGTTAAAGGAGATTTTATTTCTTGAGAACTCGTCAATTATAATGTGCGGAGACTGGAATGCTGTTCAGGATTTAGACTTGGATACTTATAATATTTTATATGACAAACACCAACAGTCTAGAGCAGTGATCCAAGACCTAAAAAATAAATTTGAACTAATTGATCCCTGGCGAAATTTGAATCAAGACTTAAGGATGTATACCAGGAGGCAAAAATCTCCCTTAAAACAAAGTAGATTAGATTACTTTCTCCTGTCTGAAGACATTCATATGATTACAGTTGATGCATGTATCTCACCTGGATATAAGTCTGATCATTCAGCTGTTGCTCTGAGTGTGGCTTTCTCAACATGTTCAAGGAGAAAAGGATATAGGAAATTTAATGCCCAACTGTTGAAGAACATTGAGTATATTGATTTAGTCAAAAAGTGTATAGCTGACACTGTAAATGAATATTATGTAGGGGGAAATAAAGATGACTCCCTCCATGTTTCTCTTTCCTGTAATGACCAAATGTTCTTTTAAATATTGAAAATGAAAATAAGATCTGAAACATTATGCTTCTCTATTAAAAAAACGAAAGAGAAACGGGAAAATTTTTAAGAAATTGAACAAGAAATAATAGAAATTTATGGGGAACTGTTGAATAACAGATGGGGAAACTTTAGAAAAGTTAGAGGAAAAAGCAGCATTAGAGGAATCTATGAAAAAGTACATAGAGGGCTTTATCTTAAGATCTAAAGCCAGATGGTATGAATTTGGAGAAAAAAGTACAAAGTACTTTTTAAATCTTGAAAAAAAGAAATTACGTCAATAAGACAATAAAGGAAATTATTTTAGACGATGGGACAAAATTATCTGATCAAATAGCTATTTTAGAAGCCCAAAAACACTTTTATATGGAATTGTACAAAAGTAGAATTGTTCAGCTTGATGACGAGGGGACTCGAGAAATTCAATAGATTATCTAACTAAAATAGATTTGTTGATCATAATATTAAACCCAGTCAAGAGGAAAGAGATTCATGCGAGGGTGTGCTTACATTAAATGAATGTGGTTTGTCTCTAAAAAATATGGGAAACGGAAAATGTCCTGGCTCAGATGGATTCACTGTAGAGTTCTATAAATTCTTCTGGAAGTTTTTTTTGGGATTCCTTTGTAGATCAATAAATTATGGATACTCTGTAGGAAAACTCAAGATTTTCAGACTCAAGGAGTCATAATATGTCTACCAAAGGAAGAAAATGATAGAAGATTATTCCAAAATTGGAGACCTATATCACTTTTAAATATTGACTATAAGATCTTATCGGGAACCATTGCAGCCAGGATCAAAAAGGTTCTTCACTCAGTAATCAGTGATACCCAAAAAGGGGAAGATTTATTGAAGAAAATACCAGGCTACTGTACGATATCATGAATCGACTTGAAAATGAAAATAGATATGGTTCATTATTAATAGACTTTGAAAAAGCCTTCGATTCAATTGAATGGACCTTTGTAGAAGAAGCTTTACAATCTTTCAATTTTGGTGATTCTATTTGTAAATGAATCTAAAAGTTGTTATAAATAATGGGCATATGTCATCTTTTTTAGACTAGAAAGAGGATGTCGTCAAGGAGATCCCCTTGCACCTTGTTTATTATTGGGGTTGAGATTTTAGCTATAACTTTAAAGCAAAATGTGGATGTACGGGGACTGATCTTTGATGTCAATGAATATAAATTGGGTCATTATGCCGATGACGCTTTTATTCTTCTTGATGGATCTCAACTTTCTCTTAAAGCAGCTATGAATATCTTGCAAAGTTTTGTTTCTCTTGTCTGGACTTAAATGTAACATAACATAAAACAAAAGCCATTTGGATTGGAAACAAGAAATTTTCTAATGAAAGAATATGTCCCGATATCGGCATAATTTGGCCCTCCTCAAACTTTACACTCCTTGGCATAGATTTTTCACCAGATCTACAACAAATGGTGGAAATCAATTATATGAAGAAAACTAACAAAGGCAAAACGAATAAAGGCAAGCTGGAGTCAAGAGACATCTGGCCGTTGTTGGTAAGGTAATTGTTGTGCAAACCCTTGTTCTGCCCATATTTATACATCTTTTCTCAGCACTTCCAAATCCATCAGCCAAAGTTGAATCAGAACTAAATCGTACATTATTTAAATTTGTATGGAGTGTAAAGGTAGATCGAATTAAACGCGATATATTAGTAGCCCCAGAGAACGAGGGAGGACTCAATATGATACATATAGTCTCATTTATTATGTATATTAAGATAAGATGGATAAAAAGATTGTTGGAAAATGAAAATGGAGCTTGGCAGAACTTAGTCAATACAATTATACTCAGAAATGAAAAGGATAATTGTAACTTAGGGAGAAGGAAATTAGAAAAATTTAGTAAGCTTATTAAAAAGTTTTTGGAAAGATGTCATTTTGGCAGTATCGTATTGGAAAAAGGAACCGCAAAGTGGAAATGAGTTCTTATCCATGAGAATTTTTAATTGTATCCCCCCTAGAATGTTCTATCAATACAAATCCTGGACAGAAGCCGGTTTTGAAATTTTGAATGATCTAGTAGATGATCATGGCAATTTATTACCTTTTGAAATGATAAAACAAAAAACTATAAGAGGTGACTTCTTGAAATACTTCTCCTTAATATCCAAAATTCCAAAAGCATGGAAAGAAGCCATAAAAAAAAACATTTAGTACATAATTTTGAAAGGCAGGAGGATAAAATAAGGGATCTGAAAAAAATATAATTCACTCAAGTTTGTTTACAAAGATCTTTTAAAAAGGGTTAAAAGGCAACATACTACTAAGCAAGAATCTTGGATGCAATTATTAAATACAAATATAAGTAGTGAGGAGTGGTCTGAGATTTATAGTAGGGCGACATTTTGTTACAAGGATACTAAATTGATCTCTTAACTTTAGATTAATCCACAGAATAATCGCTACTAATGATTTTTTGAAAGAATAAGCATATTGGACGACAACAAATGTACGTTTTGCAAGAGAGAATGAAAGTATTGAACATCTCTTCTATGATTGCAATATTACTTAAGTTCTGGTACAGTTTTATTGATCATTTCGCACCATATTGCCCAAATATTGTACATTTGTCAAAAAAAAATACTTTTAGGAAGTGAACAACTGGACAGTTTGTATAATTACTTACTTATTTTGGGAAAATATTACAATTATACTTGCAGATTCAATATGCAAAATCCTTCCATCTATGTTTTTTAGCAGAGAGTTGTAATGTATAAGAATGTTGAAAAATATGCTACTAAGATAAACAAAAAAGGACCAATTTCTTAAGAAATGGTCCTCAATAGATCAATGGGTAACTTGAAACTGATCGGATGGTAAACAGGAACAAAACAGTATTTTCTAAAAGCTTATGTCACCTACATTGTGCCATGTGCATGTGTACATGAGTGTGGGTATGTTTGTGTTTTTATTTTTTTTTCTTTTAATATAGATTATATTTACTATCCCTAGTTTATCTGGAAACAAGAAATTTTGATTGTAAGGTGACATTTGGGATGGTTCCCCGACCCAATGGTCAACCTAATACGGGGATAATAAAATTTTGACATTTAAAAAAAAAATTCAGTTATAGAGAGGATAATAGTGTGTACAAGTCTGCCTTCCCAGATGTTTGGCTTTTTTCAGATCACGTCACTGCATTACTTAATAATCATATCGGTAACATAATTCAGCAACAGGATGTGTCTATGATCCAAAAGATTGGAATTATTAAAACAATTGCTGGTCAGACTCAAAAGGACTACAAAAAGAATCTCACGGAAATCGAGTACATGGAGGAAGTAGAATGATCTATTAAAACGGGTTCTGAAACTGGGACAAATATGGCAGAAAAGTAAGCTTTATGAATGTAACCTTTGAGTTCTATAAACACCTTAGAAACTATGCAAGTGATAGTGACTACATGGTTGACTGTTTTTGGGGCGCTCATTATTAAAGGAAAACAATAATGAATAATGATCGTTCCAAACCAATGTAGTTGCTGGTAACTGGCAAGATAACTCCGAAGCAGAGTTACTGAAGTTCCAAATGGACGATTGAATCCAGAGATTTTTAAGAGTTGTAAAGCAATGAGATTTTGTCGGTGAAGTCGATAATGCAAATAGCCATGAGATATCCAGCATTATATAGGGAGTATTTATTATTTCACATTCAAATGCTAGTTCTAAGGTGTTCTCGTTTGTTGCAGAAACAAACCCCTCTCAAATCACAACCTTTTTGCCAGGTGATACCTTCGAAACAGTACAACTTGCGAAAGCGAAGGGAGGAGATTGCTTCAAGAGTTAAGAGAGCTGCTGAAAACTAACGACCGCCTTACTGACAGTGTCTCAATGTTTGGTAGATTGGTTGTATATATAGCTGATCAAGGAACTTTACGTTAATTGCTGTATCATTAAATAGCATTTGTTGTGTAAAAAAACTCGCAAGAAATAATTCTCTCTCTCTCGATCGATCGATCGATCGAAATAAGAGCCTCCGATGTTTTACTTTTCAGTTGCAGAATACATAAATTGCATTCTTTAATAAATACAAATATGTTCATTATTTAATAATCAAACAAACTCTGAATTGGAGTTAAAACAATATTAATGAACATGAATACTCTGGTCTTTTTTCTAAAGGTTAAAATTTGTATAAATCATTTTGTAGATTTTCCAAAATTAGAAATTTCCACCACCAAAGAAATCTTTTAGAGAGGTGTAAAATTTTATATAATTGTTGTGGATTTAACTACATTTCAGCACACGATAACTTTCATGGCCGCCGGTTTAACTGGGAGAGGAAGAACGCGGGAAAATCCCATTAAGAAGCTCCTACCCGCGGGAAGCTACTGACCCGCTTTCTCGCGTACCCACATTGGCCGAGCTATAGACTCGAACTCACACGAACAGGTGAGCTGAGTGATCGGTGAAGATGAATGCTTAAGACCACTCGAGGCCCCATGTATGCATTTCTTTTGAGAATTATCTTAAGGTACATCAAACCTAAACAGTCAGATATCTAATGACGTGAAAACATTAAACGGTGTATAAAAAATAAAATTTTAGACAATAGTATCAAAAAAGTCTCAACATATTTCGTGACTAATACAAGAATACAGAAATAGCTAAACGTGTTTAAATAATGGCGGATAGAAAGTGACTTCCCGTTAGATTCTACATTAAAAAAAATTCGCTTTTGTGAGATTAACAAAGTTTATATTACTCCTTTTCGATCAACAGAGCAATAAAAGTTATAACCATTACGCCCAGTTTTTGTTAATTTTATTTTTTAATTCTGTACTGAAAAGCACCTTAAATCCATAGTACATGGAACAAATAAAACCAATCACCCAATTTTCAAGTTTTGAACGATACAGGGTTTTAATCTTTTAAACATTTTGTTGTAGCAAACACAAACGATGTTAAGTATATGTTCGAAATTTTGTATGCAAAGGTGTGGTCTGCATTTTGTCGGCACTTGAACGTTATCAACATCCACTTGAACTAATTCAACCAAACCTTCTAAAATTCTTCCCTCCTTACATCTACATTTGTTTTGTAAAAGCAAGATATACTAGTAGTCTACTACATATAATTTTCATAGCTGTTTATGTACTCTACTCTATATAGTTTTACCATGCATTTCAACAGGAAATGTAGCATACCCATGCAGAGACTATTCGATATTAAAAGGTTAATATCTTAAGGCGAATTTGTGCACCGTTGATGTGTATTATATTCCTTGCCAAATTAAGAGATAATTTTATTCGTCCGGGGTAAACAATAATGCAGCTAGTCAAAAATATTTTGGAATATCCTTGCGCAAGGCACTTTAATCTTCATTGGCTTGTTTCGTCTCGATGTTCAGTCCTTAGTTTACAATAGCAAAGGTAAAGATTACTATAGTTTAATTGAAAGTACGCACGCATTTTCTTGTACAATTTTCAAATTTAAAGTTAATTGGTCTCTCTGGTATCTAACGCAACTAGTTGTCCCATCGGAACTATCAGCCAATAACAAGAATAGCCTACTTTAATAATAATAAGCATGTGCTTTGTGGGTAAATTGGTGCAATGTCTATGGCCGGTACTACAGTTCGTGCCAGAACCGGTTATCTTGTGGCAGCCATTCACCTTTTAGCGTGTACTGTCATATTTAACTAGTAACAATGTGTGGCAGTTTCTCCAAAGTGCTGATTTGGAAACTGTTGAAATACATGGCAAATGTTTGAACACGCAAAATGTGTAAAATATTACCCCCGAGCACGTCCAGATGTAAGGGTTTTAATCTACTTGACATTTACAAAATTGGAGAAATTTGAATTCTATGGTCGTTCAAGAGACATCAGATTTTAAATGTAAATATACAAGTGTATATGAAATTCAGAGCCAAATAAATTTGAAATTAGATAACACACCACGACTCGTATATTCTTCAGAAATCGACCTTTAAGGGTTCAAACAAGATTAGCCATTCGGTTACAATATCAGTCACGGCCAGGATAGTTAGTATAGTAAGCAGTCTGAAACTGAAGCTAACATTTACTAAAAGTTTTGAAAAGAATCTTGTGACATACTTGAAGATTCTGTAATGTGTCGAATTTTAAAGATGTACTGAATCCTAAAGTGAATAAATTGCGCATTAAAGTTATCATAGTCTCGACAGAAAAGAATTGAGAAAGTTAACTGATATTTCTCTATTTCATCTTTGAAACAAAAATGGGCCTACGTTTCAGCTTCAGTGAAATTGAGTCATTGTAACGATGTAATGGCAGAGAATACATTAGAATTTCCGACTGTAACAAATGAGATGTTTAGTCAAATAATTGATCTTCAAAGAAAAGTTAATTGTATAGTATTCTAGGCTGACAACAAACTGATGAAAGACATGATTGATTATTTGGAGAAAATTGAGAAATAATTGCTTTTGATTGGTCAGTTAAAATTAAGGCGTATACTTTAAAAATAATAGGAAATTTAAGGTAGCGGTTTAGCTCAGAATTTTTGTGTTCGATTTTGCCTTGTGAGAAGATAAAAGGTCCGGCTCCTCTGGAACCTAAAAGAAGTTTCCCTCGTAAAGAAGTAAAGAAGCCAGAAAGCTGTTTTGAAAGGAAGACAGACTATAGAGTTATGATGCATGATTGTGTGAAAAAGAAACACCATTAAAGGAACAGCTTTCTGTATCCTTTCTCGAGAAAACGATGAGGACAATCCAAGAAGGAATTCCGCAAATAGAGGGCTCAGGACATAAAGGGTCAGAAGAAGACCAATAAATGCACGCTAGACGTGGAATATACCATGTTTACGAAAGAACCAAGTGATGCAAGACTGTGTGAATATTGTACTTTTAACCACTCGTTACTATGATGAACAGATTCATAAATTGAACACTGCTATTAAATTCCATTAATGTAAATCTGCTGGATTGAAATTGCAATTTAGTTTTAGTTTGCATTAATCAATTAAAATTTATTTTGTTCTATTGTTTACGGGGGTCTTATTTATTTCTTCTCAATACTCTCTCTCTCTCTCTCTCTCTCTCTCTCTCTCTCTCTCTCTCTCTCTCTCTCTCTCTCTCTCTCTCTCTCTCTCTCTCTCTCTCTCTCTCTTAGTTCTATCAATATATTCTATCTACTCAAAGTGGGCAAGAACATCGAAGGATGTCTTTCCTTAGATATCCCTCGATAACTATCGCCAAATCAATTCAGAAGGCACTAAACACACACCGCCTTACAGTCACGTGACCCTTCCCCTATGCTGCAAACGCCCATGCTCTTGCGACCACTATGTTCCATTTCCTATGATGCAACACGCCGTTGTGAATATACCATCAAATCACTGCTGTTCGGGGGTAAGTATCCAAACTAGCTGTTACGGGAGCGATGTAGTAGTCCGATATATGAACCACCCACCTCCCACCTCATCTAAGTTGATGCTGATATTCGATATGTGGGTGTGATGTCACCGGTTCATTAAAAGGTGCAACTTTGCTATATCCAAATCTTTCCGGAACAAATCTGCGTACACTTTCGACATACCATTAGTTGGTACCAGCCATATTGAGCGCGAAATTCAAAATGGCCACAGGATAGATGGTTGTGCCATTGCACCTGGATTTAGGATGTAACAAACAGAGGATTCGCTCCGGAAAAATAATGCAAATGTCATCAAATGAACCATTCCGCCGATGTAGCTTCACAAAAATGACAAATACCGGTAAGTGTATAAAATGTACGCCGATGTGTGCAGGCAAAATTAGTTGCAGAGCTTTGCAGCTTTTAATGAATAGGCGATATCAGCCTCGAAACCGATAATAAGTATCAGGGGTGATGGGCTGAGTTATCGGCCTATCTCTATTTTATAAAGTCACTGACTGAACAACCAGAATTCAGATTTGCTACTTACTAGCCTATGTAATGTTTTACCAAATTGGGTAGAGTACCAGCTAAACTGCTGATATGGCTGCTTTATGTACATTTTTGACAACATTTTATTGTAAAGCAATATTGGAAAACAATGTTGAAAAGTGGCATTGACATCGGTAATTATTTCAATAGCAGATAATCCGATGACATCGGATAGCTTTGTGATTGGAGATAATTATTTTTTGTTCCTGGCTGAAAGATGCCAGAGTAGACAAATTTAAAATGACATGAACAGTTTTATGTCAAAACAGTAAATGCTTGCATTACCAGAAAACTTGCAACTTTATTCAGTCCAATAGTGTGACACTCTACAACCAGTCTTGCAAGCGATGAGTAGTTTTTTCTGCTTGCTAATGATAGCAAAAACCGTCCTCAAGAAAGACTGCAACAAAGGCATAACACTAAGATAAAAGTCACGTGTTAAAAAAGAGAAGCACATAAAGAAAAGAAACGTAGGGATAAATCCCAATCGCAACTTTGAAGTATGTAGATACCTGCCATTAGGACCATCCTGGCAATATAAGAAACAATAACTGGCCAAAACATTGCTAAAGTATGCAACTAGTTTTTAATTTGGAACTTCTCAGTCAATCCTAGGGATAATCCAATGTAGAAATAGCAGACGTAGTCCAAATATATTGCGGTTTTTTTCTGCAAAAACATTTTTGGCTATCAAGATGTATGCATTTCTGTGCAAATTACTTTACTGACATACACCAGAGACATAATTTTGTCTAGCAGAAACAGTCAAGGATAAACCGCTTGCATAAATCTCTGCAAGGGCAAAAGAAAAACGAAACATAAAACAAAACAAAGAAGAAACTCAAGAAAGTGTTTATTACTTCTTTACAAACAAGACGAGTTTGTAAGAATATTTAATATCGAGCTAAAGCTGCGCCTTTATTACCCACATCTCTCGATCGATCCATCGATCAAACGCTCGATCGAAAACAACGGTTACGTCTTGATATAAAATTAGGTTACGTGATTGGTAAACTAATAACCTATAAGTCTATGAGGTAACCATAAATCATTGTATTATGTCATATTCGTGATTTGAAGGAAGTTATCTTCTTTCAGCCTTGTAAAATAATTTCATGTGTACTATTTCAAGGTTAACCTACTGATATGAGATAATTCACTACTACGTGATACGTGGCTTTCAGGACATTTTCAGCACGTGATAGGTTATATATGGCCACCAGAAAATTTTGTGGAGGAAGAACCTGAAAAATTCCACTAACCCACGGGAAGCTACTGACAAGTTTTCTCACATACCCGCTTTGGCGAGGCAGAGATCGGAGCTCAGGCAGACAAAGGTGAGATCAGAACGATCTCTAAAGTCGAGCATCTTAGTCCATTTGACGACCATGGGCCCCACGTGATGAGTGAAAGTTAATCAGATTGTAACCCACTACTAGGTGCAACGAAACTTTCTGACTAGAAGAAAGTAAATTTAGATAGAAGAAACTGATATACCTTTTAGGCCAGTGACTTAGGTGTTCGTGGCAAAC
The DNA here is from genome assembly GCA_016746295.1 of Potamilus streckersoni. Lineage (NCBI taxonomy): Eukaryota > Metazoa > Mollusca > Bivalvia > Unionida > Unionidae > Potamilus > Potamilus streckersoni. The sequence continues at coordinate 675,235 of JAEAOA010000482.1, forward strand.
AGCGCGATATTTCTGCGGTATCACCGGAAGATCTTAAGTTATCAGAAAAAGGATTACGAGGTATTCATGGAGAGGAGAAAAAAAGGAGTTGCAGCACAAATTTATTGAACAAGTAGGAGATCCAGCCGCACGACAAAAAAATTGAAGAGCCGGTTAACGGTAATGAAGAATATGTGATTAGATTACGAAGAGCGATTAATAATTTGATGATAGAAGTTATAAAATCCAAAAGAATTTACTGAGTTAAGATATTCTGAAAAAATAAATGTTTTGGCGCAGCTAAAATTACAGTTGGTGATGTAAAAAATGTGTTCTAAAAAGATAGATAATTGCATTGAATAAGCTCAAAAGAATCTACTAATTACGGTGACGCACAAAATTATTTTATTACGCACCGAGATGTTCCTATTGCTGATCTTTACGATATTATATTATCAAGCATAAAAAGAAAAAGGAATTAATTAGAAAGGATCGTCATTATATAAATTAGATGAAACAATTTGATGACGAATTAGTAAAAGAGAAACAAATACATCTGAAAATCTTTTACTCAACTCCTGAAATAGTTGACCGGTTGACGTTACTAATAGCGCCAAAGAAAGCCGTGAGCACAAGCACAGAAATTGTGAACGAAATTGTTAAAATTTTAGATACTCTCAGACCAAAGGGCTAACTAGCAAAGGACGAATGCTATATTTTACACAACACTCCTATCCGAGGAGAATTGATCTGCTAAGCACACAGCACAAACTATTAGCAGTTTTATCTATCACAGAAAATATGAATGTCATCCGCTACATTTTGATTGATTCCTCACAGACAATGGCGGACAGTGCAAATTTTTCTATTCCATATAATCCACCAATCACGCTAACGCCTCCGATGCAATATGAAATAGGAATTGTATCAGCTACTGCTTGACAGGCTATGACAAATATCAAAATTAATTTCAATCCATCCAGGCAGCCTGGCGAGATTCGGCTTCTGTTAAGATACCACAAGGCGCTATTAATTTTACAGACCTAAATAAAGCAATAAAGTTGAATCTGCATTAAATAATTTTGAGCTAATTCCAAACTATAATACACTGCGTGCCAGATTTACTTTGACAAAAAGTTTTTTAATTGATTTGAGTACCACAAATAGCATCGAGCGGTTATTAGGTTTTGCTCGAAAACAATACTGTTCTGAATCGCAGGGTACTTAAGTTTCGTACTATGACGAGTCACCCGTCTATAGAACAGAAGTTAATTAATAAACTGCTCTATTGCCAGCGAGTCTTATACAGCATGTAGTAGCAAAAGTTAAGCTAGTTATTCTTTTTGTCCTGATATACGACCAATGCAAGTAAATTCAAGACAGATAATCTACTATCATGTTAGTGTTGAAAATAAAATATATTCTATCACGTTGACACAGACTGATCAATACGGCCGGCAGCTAAGTCTCAATATCGAAATTGTAACATTATCTACATTCAATGCCAGTGAGCTCTGCTCACCTCGGTAACCGATCTCGCAGATAAAAAATCACAGTGAACTAGCTCACCAAGGTCAATCTCACCAAAGTCAATTTTTATCAAACAGTTTTGTACAACTAAATGAAACAGCGAAACATTTATCCTATAAATATTGTAAGGGTTTTCTTTACAAATATATTCTCAAAAATAGTTAAAAGTGTACCTGTAATTGCAAAAGGAAAATAGCGCCCATCGTGTTAGACGCATCAAAAATTTTGTCACATCATTGTCATCTGCGGCAGGTTCAGCTGTTGAAAAGAAGATTGTTGATAAATTAAGGTCAGACCAGAAACTAGTATGCCAAGCGATAGAGATACAAAATAAGAATTTTTTTAAATGCCACCTACATCAGAAACTATTAAGGCACTGATTACAACGAAAAATAACTTATCTTCACCAGGTGAAGCAATTATTAGAAAATTAGTAACTAAAACTAGACTTCTGAGTGCTATGACTCGATTTGATATGTTGGTGTTCTTATTTTAGAAATTATTAGAAAATTAATAACTAAACCTAGACCTCAGAGTGCTAGAACTCGATTAGATATTGTAACTTTCTTATTTTTAAAAACTATTTTAAAAAAATTAATAACTAAAACTAGACCTCGGAATGCTAGAACTCGATTAGATATTGTGGCATTCTTATTTTTATAAGACAGTTAGTAACTAAAACTAGACCTCGGAGTGCTAGAACTCGATTAGGTATTGTGGCATTCTAACTTTTAAACATTATTAGAAAAATAGTAACTGAAACTTTAACCTCGGAGTGGTAGGACTCGTTTAGATATTGTGGCGTTCTTATTTTTAGAAATTATTTTTAAAAAATAGTAACTAAAACAAGACCTCGGAGTGCTAGAACTCGATTAGATATTGTGGCTTTCTTAGTTTTAGAAATTATTAGAAAATTAGTAACTAAAACTGGACCTCGGAAGCCTAGAACTCGATTAGATATTGTGGCATTCTTATTTTTAAACATTATTAGAAACTTAGTAACTATAACTAGACCTCGGAGTGCTACAACTCGATTAGATATTGTGGCGTTCTTATTTTTGTCCAACATTAACACAAAAAGATTGTCAAAAGTTACCTAGACCTGAGCAAGAAAATACCGACAGATGATAGCATTTTAATACGTTGATCATCTCGATGAAAACCCAAACGAACCTAATAAAACTGGCATTCGAACTTTTAATACAAGAGATAATGACGTATTTTTGCTACCACACAAAGCCACACCTGAAGTACAAGGTAGTATAATGACAGCACCAGCTTGTAATATTGCAGGTGTTACACAAGTGACACTTGTTAATAACGGTTGAAGTTTGTTTAGAAGTGCCAGATATTAGCTAGATAATCAAACAGTAGAAGATATTTCAATGCACTTACCACATAACATAGATTCATTCAGCGACATTTACTTGAGACATGTTGCAACAAATATAATGCGGTTAAAGGACATCAGAACTGAAGAAATTACTTCATTCGAATTTAATTATCTTAATGCAATTGCAAATGGTGTTGATGCTGATGCTGATCTAGCTTTACTTCAAAAAACAAAAATTCTCATACATTCTTTATCTCTTGGAATTACTGCACCATATGCAGCCGCAGACACAGCTACGAGAAGGACTTATATGAGAGCAGATTGTAATTTTCTTAGAACTACTGCACCAGCTTTTGCAGCTGATGGAACTGCAATGTTAGCCATAGTTAACAGGATAATAAATATAATAAATATTGTAATGAGGTGACTATGACGAAGGTTATGATAAACGAAAGACATTTACAAATAATTCATATCATATCACAATGATGGTTCCGTTTAGCACAATATTCTGATTGTTCAGAGACTACAATTTCGTGGAATAAAACAGACACTTATACTCGACCAAGCTGATCAAAACGACTGTCTGATGCGAGCTGGTGATGATGCTCAATTTGTAATTTCACGACTGGCGCTGTGGATGCCATGTGTAGTTTCATAGATCGGTAAATCAATAGAAGTTCAGATGATGCTAACAACATTCACAAAAATGTTGCATGTAGAATAAAGTTTATCATACCGCAATATCGAATTCGATTGATAACACATGGCTGATAAAATCATATACAAGTGAGCAGTTAACAAGACATGTGTTTATTGTGTTTCAGGGACAGAATATACATGGAAGTCGGCTGCAAAACCATTATGTATCGTTAAGAGTCTGTTAGATACAAATTAGCACGTAAGCATAATAATCAAAACCTCGAGCCTGTCCAAGTGTCCACGTGACCTTAATGTCTGAATTTAACCCGATAGCTCGTTTGCTATGTTTACTAAAATTAAAATGAAATTTCATATAGTGTTCTAAAGTCGGAGATCAGTTTAATAAGCATAGAAAAACTAAATATTTATATACCATGTGTTTTCACGGATGTAAATTCTAACATGTAATTGATAAGCAGTTCGATTACTGATCTAATGTGCAGAAAATATATGTGCCTGGTGAAGATTTAAAAAAAAATATTTATAAATTACAGACCAAGGATAAAAGTGCTTTTAATGCCATGCTCAGATTTGTTTATTTAACTTCCAGTGCAAGGAGCAGAAAATAACCCTGATAATCTTCGACAAGAAAAATGCAAGAGCATTTTCCTTGCGGAGCCGCGTATAATGTCGTTTGTGCTGCTGACAAATCTTTTTACAAAACCTGTAAGATTGTATCGTTGAAAGTATCCCCTGTCTGGTTGCTAAGAAACCTTATCGACAAGATGGATGCTATTATGGTGTTACTGGCTAAGACGGAAAAAATGAAGCCACTAATAGATAAATAAGAATCTGATTTTAATATAGCAAATATGTCATATTTCTGATGAGGGCTCTTTTGCCTCAAGATAGAATAAAAGATTACTGTAATATTATTGGAAAGTATTCGATAATAAAATACATATAATTTAAAACATACCTTACCGGATTTCGCTCCTGTTATATTCATAATTTCAGAGGATATGACGCTCATATTATAGTTGAATCATTCGGTAATAAAGATATAAAAATAATAACAACCACTTAAAAAAATTTTAACAACAATAAAAAAGTGCATCCCAAATAACACCGAAAAGTACATGTCAGTGACATTAGGCAAATTTAAATTTATGGATAGTCGGCCATTTATGGCAGCATCACTGGATTAATTAATAAAAGGCTTAAGTAAGTTTGATAATTTGACAGAACATTTTAGTAATACATCAAGCTTGCTAACACGAAAAGACACAGATAAGTTTTATTCTAGGTTAAATCTTGAAAGTGTTAGTGATTATAATTATGTTTATGCTCGATCGATTTGGGACTTCTTCAGCTGTAAATGTTACGAGATTATCATAATTTATATCTTGTCACAAATATATTTGAAAATTTCAGAGATATCAGCGCTAATAATTATTGACTCAACCCAGCTTGGTACTATTCTTTCCCCGGACTAACGATGCAATACTCAAGCATAGTAAAATAACATTGAAGTTATTAACAGGCCCAGATATATTCAACTTTATAGAATGTGGAATCCGAAGCGAAATAACTGTCTTAACAAACAAAATATAGCTGGGCTAATAATAAATATCTACCCGACTTTGGTAGTACAGCAAAAATACTTTTACAGCCTATTAAATGCAAACAATTTATATGCCTATGGGATGTTGGAGTGTATGCAGTTTGGTCAGTTTAAGTTGATCAGCGAAGAATAGTTTTTCAAAGCAACTGATACAATCGTAACACTGGATTATATTAGTTATTTCATGAGCTTGACTATCCAGTTAATCTTCATTATAGACATAACGAATATCCATTCTATCCAGAGTCGATGCTGATCGATTACACTTTATTATATGATGAACAGAGTAATTATTAGTCGAGTGCCAGTACTAGTGGTAAATAAATGTTACAAGTTAGTTTCTAATCTGCTTGTCAAACCGAAATACGTTTGTCATTGTAAAATTTTTAAAGCAATTGATCATGGCCTAGAGCTAAGAAACTTCATCGTTTGCTAAACTTTAATCAACCACCGTGTATTAAGAGTTATATAGACTCATACAAAGCACGACGAGAAACTACCAAAACAGAATTCGAAAAGAAAAGATCTTTTTCAACCTTATGAATAACTGCGTCTTTGGCAAGGCCATGGAAGACATCAGAAAGCAAGTCAATATTGAGATGTTCAAAAACGCGGAATGTCGCAAAAAACTTATTGTATCCGTTGATTTTGTTAGTATAAAATATTTTAATGAAAATTTAGTTGTCATTCAACTAAGACAGACAAATTTGAAGTTTTTAAAAATCCATTTTATATCGGTATGAGAGTACTCAAGATTTCAAAATGGCTAGTGTACCAATTTCATTACGATTTTGTTAAGGTTAAGTGGCTTGATGCTAAGTTGTTATTTACATATACTGACTCGCTAATGTACAAGATTAAATCTGATCATATATATCAAGAGTTTTATTTAAAAAAAAGGAGAAATGTTTCACCTTTCAGATTATCCAGAACATTATCCAGAATTAGCTGATTTCAGTGCAACGACAATTTAAAAAAATAATAGGAAAATTTAAGGTTGATGTTGCTGCAAAAGTTTTAACTCTCGATTCATCGGATTACTAGTAAAATGTGCAGTCTAAAACTAGCTGATAATGAAATAAAGAGACGAGATAACACATTAAAAAAGAAATATAGTAGACATGGTGATAGGATTTAATAATTAGCAAGCTACTTTAGACGGATTTTCTCGTTATGTTGAGATGATGGCAATAAGATCATAAAATTAAGACTGATGATATTATAAAATCGGGTCTTTGTAACGTATTGTGATAAAGATACCGCCTTGATAGGATAAATGCAAATGTGCTTAGATATAAAATGTCTGATAGTATTGACTTCAGCAAGGTATATTTAGTTTGGCTATTACACTAAACTCTATAGCGATTCATTGGATCAATGCTGTAAAAAGAATAGCAAAAGGAATTACCTGACCACCAGATTGAGTGTAGCTAAATATCTCATAATCTTGGGTAATTGTTATATTTTGTTTTTTTTATTTTTATTTTTCCATTGCAATTGCTGGGTAGTTGAGCGCGAAAGAGTTTGTAATCACACACCCCTAAGTGAATCCCAGGGGCTTTGAGGTTTGGATAGCCCAGGCCAGTTGCACCTAGATTATACTTTGTTTTTATTTATTTATTTTTTCATAATTTTACTATTGCCCATTTAAGTATATCTCGTTGTTTTCAATGCTTCGCAGACGCTTCCCCATTATAATAGCAATAGTCGCGGAACGCCGACAATATGTCTACTACGTTTTATTGGAGTCGAACTTGCCAAGTTGTTTCCACTTGTCGATCCAACTTTTGTCTGTGCACCTTATCACTTCGTACACCGAGCTCTTACAGATATACAGATGAAATTTAAATATCTTACTATACGAAACAGTGATCTCTTTAGAGCGTCTGTTGTAAAATATACAATTATCGAGTTATTAATAGCGGATTGAAATTTTATGCGAATGATAGGTATAGTACTTTTGTGTGAAAAAAATATCATTCGCTAGTGATTTCATGTAAGAGAAAAACCGCAGTAGTTAGCGAAAGGGGTCGTCTCTAAGCCAACTCTATTTTGTATGACAACGATGAATTATTCAGTGATAGGTCCTTGACAGGTAACCAATACTGAAATCGACGCTGTTGCCTCTGTGATGTGACGAATTTTGAATCTCTTAGAAGCATTGATTAAATGAATTGTACCAAAGTTAACATAATTAAAGTATAAAGGGCTAGACACAGTTCTATGATTATTCTCATTTCATCTCTAAACGTTAAAGGAAACTTGGTTCCACATAACGAAATTTGACCGAGTCATCTGTTATGGTACAATGGTTTGGCATAACACTCGTCCAAACTCGACAGGTAAAAAGAGACAAAAGCACGTCAATAATTAATTGTGCAAAGGAAAGTTAATTGCGGCATGATTAGCCTATTCTCGTTAATCAAATATTCTACGTAGGAAATTTTAGAAACCAGTCGATTCTGATTGGCTAATGGAAACTTAAGGGCGTAAATCTTGTAAGATTGTAGTAGCTTTAGTTTGCAAAATTGCTTCAGTCTTCAATCTTGCTTGAACGAAGTTCGACGGGACTCCTAAACCGAACGTAAGAAATTCTCTCTCTCTCTCTCTCTCTCTCTCTCTCTCTCTCTCTCTCTCTCTCTCTCTCTCTCTCTCTCTCTCTCTCTCTCTCTCTCTCTCTCTCTCTCTCTCTCTCTCTCTCTCTCTCTCTCTCTCTCTCATTTTCGCCTGTGGCATGCGATCATGTCTATGGATCTATAAATGACGGTAAAATTGTCATGCAAACAAATGGAAAGGGGAAGGGTGGAACTTGAGTATCGCAACGATTGTGTTCGTTGGTAATGTTAATTAAATCCTAATGATGAGTTAGATCAAATATAAATAGATTTAAATGTTTGAATTATCTCTCGTTGGTGCTTCATTTTGCTTTGTTTATATTTACCACACGTTTCCATATGCTGCATGTTCAATATTTACTCGCAAAAGGTTAAGAACTGCATTTTGCATCGGAATCGCTGGAAAGAGTTGCGCAGAGTTCATTCATTCTATTCATTCTGTCAATACACAACTGATTGCAGTCTGTCTTATATTGTATCTTATATAAATAAATAATAAATATATCATTAGTGTATTTGTGATACCACTCGCATGCTATATATATATATATATATATATATATATATATATATATATATATATATATATATATATATATATATATGTGTGTGTGTGTGTGTGTGTGTGTATTTATCCGTATGAAATGTACACGCAATATAATACTTATCTTATACATTGTTATTGATTCATCTTGCATGATATGTTTCCGTACGATAATTATAGTGTCAATTAATATTAAAATACCTTAACGACTTCTTTCAAGGTTGAAAGGGAAAACAAGCTCTCCATTTAATATAGTATTAAAATGTGGCTAAAGAACCATTCAACTCCCATCACAAACTGTACCTGTATTTTGTAAACATTGCATAAATCCGATTAGGATGGGTGTAAACCGAGATCGAATGACTAGTGTGTTGTCGTATTGGAATGCCATCTTCTCGTGGTCACTAAATTCCTAACACACTTTTGTGGTGATGTACCCCAACCAGCAATTTTAACACCTTCAATGCTCCGCTTTGATCTTGAAAGGTATGAACGCAGGAGGATATATTTAGTCGATCCCCCATTCAGCTGAGGTAGATAAAAAGATATTAAATTAACATCAACAGCCTTTATTAGTCATCAGAAATGGACCCCAGACTGGTGGTACTGATTGTTTGACAAAGTTAATATCATTAAAATGAATTTTAAGCATTATTTTTCTTTCAGACACGTCTCAACATTAATATTTTCATGGGTTATGCAACTTGAACCATTCGCACAATGAAAAAAGACATTCTTTAACCGTGCAGAATATTTTGTTCCTAGTGAAAACAAAAGTGTTGCATTACATCACAAAACTAATCCAAAACAATCAACAAAATCCTTTCAAGCTTACCACAAAATTAAATATATCCAAACATTATTTTGATTGTTTCAAAAGCAAGTTTTCGATCGGAAAAATAATACGATTCTTAAATGAGGTACAATAAGGGATATCTAAAAAAAATCTTGATATTTTAACATAATGCTTTTGTTTCTTTGACTGTATCAATAAATTTGATGCTGACCGACAGACATAAAACAACGTTATTTAAAATAATCTGCAGCTGTAAGTACAATATACAAGTACGTGCTTGAGACGTAAGATGGGAAAAAGACAGTGAAGTAAAAATATTCAAGAAAAAAATGCATTTCTTTTATTGAGCAAGGAACATCCTGTAATACTTGGGTTCTATTAATTTGGAATACTCTTTTAACACAGCTCAACAAAAATTGATCTGGATCGGAGAAAACAAGCAGAGACCACAAATCGTTCGACGTAATCGGACTGTCCAGCGTTACGTTTCAATGCAGGATTGTGATAGTGTCTCCAATCGCCGTACGTTGTAGAACACTACCAAACAACCTGTCTTCTCACCGGTAACCAATGTCTCATCCATCAACTCAATGTCAACGCAACTGCCCGTTAATCATACATCGTGGCATACAGCATCCAAACTTTGTCATATCCTTCATACAGCTCTCACGTTACACCACCTGATTTTGGGCTGAATTTCGTCATCAAAGATTCGCTTATCAACAATTTGAAATCGGCGTGCGAACAGACGTGCAATTTTCCAGTTTATGAATCGCATGCCAAAAGGTGAATGCAAAAAATGACATTTAATAAGTAAATAATCAGAGAGAGAGAGAGAGAGAGAGAGAGAGAGAGAGAGAGAGAGAGAGAGAGAGAGAGAGAGAGAGAGAGAGAGAGCTGATGTGCTTAGAAAGTACTTTGAGGGAACGCAATTACGTACTGTTTACTAATAAACAACTTTCTTGTACAAAACACTACTATTCAGAACTTTTTTAATAATTATATGACACATAGTAACACCTCAGTTAAGTTTTTATCAATTTGGTAGCAAACTAAGTGTGCAGCAAAACTGAATCAAGATTGGAAGTTCGCTAGCAAGTTATGGTTCATGGCACAGTTTCCTTCCGCTGATTATTATTGCCGGGGTCAACTTATAAGTACAACGGGGTTATCTTCCTCAATTTCTCTAATCTATTCGTTATCAATGAACTCTACTCCATCCGAATAAATTACGCTCACCGACAAACCCTAACTTATAATTAACTCTACATCGTGTTGTTGATCGCAAAGCTCGCCGTGTTGTTTTGGTATGTTTGGGTAACGGTATATTTTATCCACTTCTAAGATTCCGGGGTTTATTGAAGAGCCAAGGGCGGTTCGAATCATTTGAATACGAAAATAACAATTGACGCCCTTCATTTTTTAAATTCAAAAGGTGTGCGTCACGATTTAAGGATATAAAAGTCCATATATCTGTTTCGTCCCACAGAAAAGTATTGAGATTTCTTGATTGAAATCATTTGAACGATGCTTTACTTCAGAAAAATAGCGTTGTGCTTCACTTGCATCATTTTAACAGTTCACGGAGGGCCAGTCTCTTTCTTGCATAGAAATAATACAAGGAATGAATTGACAGGTGGTGATGACTCTAAGTTTCAAAGACCATTCAAGGAAACAATTTTTCGTTCTTTTGGTAAGTAAATATTTCTTTTAAAAAACATTCTTAATATTTTGACTGGTTTGTATTTCTCGCTGAGTACAGCAAGTACGCATTTTCCTACTTTTGTTTCCTCACTCCTTGCTACCAAATCCCCACATCTTAGTGTTTTCGTGCTTTTAGCTTTTTCGTAATCTATGACATTATTTTATATAATGTCATCTAATATTAACAGCTGTACAATGAGGCTTGCTAAACTCTGCATATGGTTCCATATATTTGAAAATATTCTGCTAGGTATTCGAAACAATAAAGATTTACCAAAAGAAAAAAAACATTAGAGTTTCCTGGTCCTGCTGAGTGAGGCTGTCTCATCTAGTGTATATATTTTGGCATATCCACAATGTTCATCAATATACAAATAAGATAGCAATCCACGTTTCAAAAGGTAGTGGACTTGTTCTCTTTCCTTACATTCAACGATTTTCTTCACTGGTATTCGTGTACAAACTATGACTTTCTTACAAAATTTATTTGATAAGAAACTATGCACCTTTCTGTATGAGGACTCCATTCTCAATGACTTATCTTTATAGTTCCTCTAAATCTCAACCGGATCCATTATTTAACAAAATTATCCTCATCATAAATTAACCGCATTCCTTGAAATGACTTGGCGAAAAAAAAATACTTGCAAGTTTATGAAAATTAATTTACCCACTAAACCTTTCAGAATAAATAATTCTAGATCATGCTAATCCCTCGTTAATCTTAGTGTAATTTGATTGCAGCATAATATGGATTAATTTATGATGGTCCTATCCGAAGTCCGATATTCTGTCAACATATTAAATACAGAAATGGTTCGACTACGGTAAAGCACGATTTTAAAAATGATTAAATATTTACTTTTCTGATAAGAGAGTGGTTTAATTCCAACTTTGATCAATCCATAAGAGATACTGGCATTTAATCCAGTCAATACATCTGATTTTCTATGATATTCGTGATAAAGCACCCACCACCACCACAAAAAGTTTATAATTAAAGGGTTGGTCCATTATTAAGGCTTTGCCAAAATATCATTCAAATGAAATCCCGTCACGTGCTAAAGTTAAGGTGATGTTCTCTTTCGAATCATATTGCCTATTGCTGAAAACAAATATTATTTCAAATTTTTTGTAGCTTCACCGATGGATAGTAGATAAATTAACAAACTCCATTTATAAGATCATATCTTAACAAAAGCAATCCATTTTAGATTTCTTATAAACTACTTTCAAAGTTTCTTTTCCAACACTTTCTTGATCGATCCAGACAGACAGACAGAAATGGGGGCGTAAGACAGTGAACGAGAGAAGGTTCCGATAACATGCGTGATAAGGCTTTCTTTTCTATGGTAATAATAAAAATAAAAGTGTAACCAAATGATATATCTAAAGACTATTGGATCAATAGTAAAGTATAGTAAAATACAAATGGTACAAATATTGAATCTCAGTAATCAAGTGTCGACAAATTATTTTTCATATACTCAATTAAATTGCTTTCAACAACGAATCCAATTTAAACTGTTGTACAATGCATCATTTATACGACAGTATGAACTCGAGTGGGACTGACTTATAATTTTAAGAATAGTTGGTTATTTAAGAATGTGTTTTACGGGGGAATATGCACATGGCCTGCTCTTACTCGCATGGATATCAACATCGCATATCGCATTCATTCACAAGGATTTTTCCTAATTCAAAGTGTGTGTTGTGTGTGTGTGATAGATAGATAGATAGATAGATAGATAGATAGATAGATAGATAGATAGATAGATAGATAGATAGATAGATAGATAGATAGATAGATAGATAGATAGATAGATTATATTGTAACACGTCGAGTTAGTTTTAAGGACCTTATGCTACGATGTTTCATAGTCATTTGTGTGTATGTGTGTGTAACACTTTGTGTTGTCAAAATTATAGGTTAGAGAATATATATATATATATATATATATATATATATATATATATATATATATATATATATATATATATATATATATATATATATATATATATATATATATGCTCGTTTTTCGCCACGATTATATATTACAAAAATAACCCTGAAGAACAAATATGTATTGCTTCTAATTCCCACGGTCATAAAATTTTTTTTCATCTCTTTTACCATATGAATGAGCTTGAAGCTTGGAAAAATAAGGTCAAATCAATGTGTGGGAATCTTTGAGAAAACACTATAGTCAAAGCAGTCGTAGAGAATCTGCAGAAAATGCTAATAACAAATCAGTGGGAGAAAACTATACAGAAACTATTACATGTAATGTCATATCAGGGTGAAACTCCGTGCAATACACACTAAGGTTAAATCAATGGGCGAGTTTCGTGGTAAAAAATCTGTGCAGATGACACTAAGGTCAAATGAATGGGCGAGAATCTATTCTGAAAGTGTCAAGGCCAAACCAACAGGTGAGAATCTGTGCATAAAACACTAAGGTTAAATAGCCCTATAAGGTCAAACATTCAAAATGTAATATTTGTCAACTCAGAAACAAGCTTCTCCAAGTCATGAAATATTTGAAGTTTAGTATTAGGTTATTTACGGCTGATGTATTAATTTAAAGTTCTGAAAAATCTTGTGCAAGAGACAAATTTCAAATCAGTTAGTCAATAAATTAATATTTTTCAACGAAACAGTCAATTGTTTTAATTGTAGTAACCAATAACTATAACTCGGTATATATATATATATATATATATATATATATATATATATATATATATATATATATATATATATATATATATATATATATATATATATATATATATATTAAATTTCTGAGTCAATAAACCATATAATATTTATGTGGCTTGTACTAAACAGTTTGGACTCTGTCCTTCCCAAGGATTTTAACAAATGAAATTACTTTTTGAAAGGAATAATACAATTATAACATAAAGTAATACAAAGTTATCCATTTTACTATTCATTATTACTTTAATGATTTAATACAATCAGAACAACTGTCTAAGCATAATCTGACATTAATCTGGAGGGCAAATAAAAAGCACTGTGCATCTGATACTTTTCGATGACTGATTTACGTATAAAAGGTATAATTTTTTTCATACGATGATCGTTACTTTTCATTCGTCTGTTTGTTGTTTGTTGTTGGGCTTAACGCCATTTTTCAGCACACGATAGGCTATTCATGGCGGCCAGTATTAATGGTGGAGGAAGAAACCGGGAAATCACCGGAAAGAACCACCGACCCACGAGAAGCTACTGGCAAGCTTTCTCACATATCTACATTAGCCGAATCCTAGACTCGAACACACGCAGACAGAGGTGAGATGGCAGTGATCCGTAACGGACAGCGCTTTAGACCACTCGGCCACTCGGGGCCCCCTCATTCGTCTGTAAATTCTGCACTAGTTGGATTTGATTGTCATTAATTTCAGGCAATGCGAAATGAGCAATTGCTAAAATCTCGAGTGGTCTTTCAGAGTTACACGTCATAAAATTGGCTTTAATTTTATCCACGCTTTTTAAAAGCAGACAACTGGGATGTCCTTTATTTATGTACCTATCTAGAAAAAAAGCTCGACTCAAAGTGCTATTTTTGGTTATTCTTGACGTGTACAAGTTATTGATGTTCAGTTTTCCTTCGCTCTTTACTAATTAAGAATATCAGAGCAATAACCTGTCATAGAATGATCGCTGGTAATTGGTCTAGTTTGCAATTTAGCATCAAAAGGCGACAATCATCAAACTGGTTCTTCAGACTAGTTAGTCGTGTATCGGAAAGCAGTACGTTGCATACATAGCTGGGAACCGGGCTAACGGGCGCAATGCATCTTGGGGAAATATGAAGTAAGGCTATCTAGTACTTTCAATAAAATAAAAAGGATACTTATCTTTTTCCCCTGAAGAGTAGGCGAAGAGTGTCGCAAATGTCGAAGAACTGTAGAACACTGTCGTGAAGTCCTCTAAAAAATCGGAGCAAAATTTGGTTGCTCAGATAAATTGATCATTATAGCATATTTCCATGATGGCATGATTGATCGTTTAGTGGACTGTTGCAAGTCACGTGAACCATACCCAGCATTCACTGGAGACAAACAAGGATGTGTATTGGCCCAAACCCTCTTTAGTAAGATGTTCTCTGCCATTCTAACGACAAGCTCTTCAATGTAAGGAGATTATAAGTAAAAATGAAGTTACAGGAAATTGCTGTTCGTGATCTCCTATTTGCTGATGACCGTTCCCTGAATGCCAAATGGACGTGCAACAGAGTATGGATCATTACTCTTCAGCTTGTGACAATTTTGGTCTCACAATAATATCAAGAAGATAGATAATGCACCATACTGCACCAGGAAAACCTTATGTTGCATGGCTAAACCCTCTTGACAGTAGGCAAGCTCACCTATGTCGGCAACACATAGTCACGTGAAAAAGTTCTTATGGATGATGAAACAAACGCCAGAATTGCTTGAGTTAACTGCGGTCTTTGGCAGACTACGTGCAAATGTGATGGGAGCACAAAGGCATCAGCCTTCGGGAAAACCTAAGATCTACAAAGTCACTGTGTTGCCGACGCTGCTGTAAGCTTAAAAACACTGGACGATACACAGACGCCATGCCAACAAGAAGAACCACCTCCATATGGACTGCTGGAGAAACTGACTAGGATAGGAAATCACAGTTGAGATGTCAGAAGAGCGTCTACCAAATGAAGATCTTCTACGGCCAGCTGAAGGAGGGGACGCGATCTCAGGGTGGTCAGACGAAACACTTCAAACATTCCATAAGTCATCATTGTAACACTTCAACATTGACCCTCAATCTTGGGAAGAACTCGCACAGGATAGTTCCACTTAGCGCAGTATTATCCATACTGGAGCTACAGTCTTTAAACTAAATGACAATTGCAGAGGCAGTGCAGAATCGCGAGCAGTGTAAATCTCAATACTTCAACATGATCTCTACTGACCAAGCAAACAAGAACGGCATCCCCTGTAAACTTGGTCCGTACGTAAAGAAAGTCAGTTATTGGTGTCAGAGTCATCTTCAAGATCGAATGAGGAACAATAACGACAAAAACAAAAACAGCAGAACAGTACGGGAAGTGTGACGCAGTTGTCAAAGAACAGTAACATGTCGAAGATGGTCACATGTATGTTTTCCCTTCACTCCAGCCACGAGAATTAAAAACACTGTACGGTGTGTAGGCAATTATCATCCAAAGCGGTGAATTGATTATTAATTTAAAATCAACCCTATTCAACAGCGTTTAAGTCGCCATTTTACGCCTATATCAGTTACGTATTTAACAACATCAATATCGATAAGATGAGTTCATAAGTTAGAAACGTTAGGTATCGAAAGCAGTGAGCATCGCACCCCCATTTCTCTATGCTAGACTCTTCCTGAACTAAAAACACTGTCCCGATATGTTGTCTGTACACCTTTAAGCAGGTGGCTTTTTGTTTTATGAATAGAAAACACTGTCCCGATATATTGTCTGTACACCTTTAAGCAGGTGCTTTTTCTTTTATGAATAGGATTTTTGTTTTGATTACGCTATGTTAATTCAACTTCAAAATCAAAATGGTTGGATCAATTACCCGGAGCATTTAATTTAGTTGATGCACATATATATATATATATATATATATATATATATATATATATATATATATATATATATATATATATATATATATATTCTTTCTGACCATATTCCTCTGTGAGATTAGTTTTGACTAGCTAATACGTAACAAGGTAAAATTGCACGACTTTTCCAGTTCACAAAAATACGCATAGCATACGTGGACACCTTTTGCCTTATGTAAGTCATATACGACTTTAAATTCTTTTTTACTACTGAAATGTAAGTGTCTCACTATATTAATATTACTCTATCGTACACATCTTCGTACACCTACCTATAGATCCAAGAATGGAATTTATTTCGATCGTATATTTCCTGCAATTGGTACATATCTTTCGGTTAGTCACTGGTTGATAGTGCGTCCAAATGACGAACGAAAATGAAGAAAAACCATGTATAAGAATACGAAGAATTAAAATTAGTAAATAAATTAAAAGAAGTTCATTCGCGATTTATCAAATGTATATTCAAATTTTCATGAAAAGGATGTAAATTAAAAAGTGTTTGCAGACTATATACAGATAAATAGATGGCAATGAGCATACAGTCCAGAATTATATTGTACATGATTTAAGAAATAAACTACGTATATTAAATTAATATTCCTATAGCCCCCAAAAAGCATTAAGACAAATGACATACGACACACAAAATGTGAAGTACCATACTTTTGATGAATATTTTCCACTATTTTAATGGTTTTAGTCATCTATGAGCTCGAATTACCAACAAAGAATGACAACTATCTGAATAAATGAATATAAAGATTAGTTTAGCAGTGACGAATGTAAAGTTAAGATCGACAAATAAAACTTATTGATACAAACGGAAATATGCCCACAAGGAAATATTAATCATCACCGACCAATAAACAAAACAGATTTCTCTATAGACGAATGAATAGTTGACCCCAACGAAAGTAATTTAGGAGAAAAGTCCAGTTTCGTTTTTCATTCAAATCTGCGCATCATTCATATTTTAAAACCGCCTTTGCGTGTCAACGGGTTCAGATTAGACTCAGAGTTTGTGGTAAATAATAACGAAACGTGAGAGGCCGTGAATGTTGCTGCGTGGGACTTAGCAGGTGCTTGTCAAACTATTACAGAACTTATCGAGTGGGAGGGGGTCAAACAGTATATGGAACGAGATATTTGACGAACGCTGACCTTATTGAACTTTAGAAGAGTTTAAGGTCAAGGACAGATGAAGACCTTGATTGATATTTAATTTTTTGTGTGGGTATCAAAGAAATGGCTGCAATTCATCGTCGAAAATTATAAACTTGCTGAAATCTGTTAAGTTTTATAGCGCCAAAGAGTTCATAGAATGCTGATTTGTTTGGGTGGGATCAAGCTATAAGTGTTGAAATGCTCAGTGTAAATAATCCACTCTCACATTAAGCGTTGCGGATGATTTTCTTGATCTAATAGTGTCTCATTAACAATTGTAGTTATGCTCCTATTACTGTAATAATTTTACATTAACCGTTGAAATCTCATTATTTTTAATGTCATAATGTCAAATCAATATTGTAATCACGATAACATTAACCCTCGTAATCGTATTACGATTAATGTGTGTGTATGTGTGTGTTATTTAGATTTTTTACGTAGCTCTAACAATTTTTCAGTCATATTGCTACCATGTCTGCAGGGTGACAGTTTATAGGGATGTCTACCACTGAGGCATCATGCCGCAGACTTGTGGCATGATGAACTCCCCAGTCACATTATCCTGACACTAGGCCGACCAGTCCTAACACGCTTAATGCTGAGTGGTGCCAAGTTAGACCGCTGTTAGTACCATTTTTTAAAGTCTTTGGGGCGGACGCTCTAACCACTAGGTCATCGGAGCGGTGCGAATAATAGCAATGCTACTTTAACCGTTGTAATCGCGTTGCGATTAATGTAATAAGTTAAATTTATGACACGAAACATATTAATTGTAATATATAAGTATCGTATGAAAATATTATCTTATTAATTATTTTTAAAATAAATATCATTTGGCAAAATTTCACACCCATCTACCTAATATTCGTGAGAAAATTTAGATCATACTAAGATAAGTGTATTCAATAGATGAAGCATTGCAGTACGGAACAGTTTGGGAATGGTGGTAAATAATGTAATTACGCATTTTTATTTGATTAGTGTACATACTCGTATGACGTGTTCCGTTAAACAACGGAATTCTTGAGATCAAGACGATGATTTGGCTCCAATTTCACCAACATTAGTGATAAAGTAATATGTAAATTTAAAACGTAAGGCCTTACCTTTAGCCGGGCCGATCACTGGATTCCTGACTTAACAGCTTTTGATAAAATGCAGGTCAGAATCTGAATTTATGAAAGTATCTAAAAAGTTGGTCTCACTCTTGTTTCTGTTGTGATCTCATGCAATAAAGTTTATTAGCAAAATTTAGACATATCATAGGTTTATTAAACATCGTAAATAATGATTGATATAAATCAATACAATTGTATAGCCTGATAAGTAAAACAAATGAAAATAAAAACATTCTTTTCAACTTTAGTAATTTTTATAATTTGTTTTCTATCCTTCAAAAGAGATTTGGCTGCACTTTTATGAAAGTTTGTTTAGTTGGCTGGACACAACATAGGTTAAACCCACCACGAGGTTTAAGATCGCGACTTCCATGTCTATTGTATTATGTTATTGTTTATCTGTTTCAGTAATTATCCTCCATTAAAAATGGAAAAGATACTTAAATTATAGATAACAATAATAATAATAATAATAATAATAATAATAATAATAATAATAATAATAATAATAATAATAATTTTTATTATTATTATTATTATTTATTATTATTATTATTATTATTATTATTATTATTATTATTATTATTATTATTATTATTATTACAAGGACGTAGAACAAATGATCTTCATTTTCCAAGGATAAACATGCAACATGAAACTAACATTCT
Source organism: Potamilus streckersoni (assembly GCA_016746295.1). Lineage (NCBI taxonomy): Eukaryota > Metazoa > Mollusca > Bivalvia > Unionida > Unionidae > Potamilus > Potamilus streckersoni. The sequence continues at coordinate 694,611 of JAEAOA010000482.1, forward strand.
TTGTTTCATAAAATAAGAAGTTTATTTAACCTTTTTAAAGAATAAAGGCATAACACTTTTGGTCTTTTCTTAAGTATAAAGGATGTCATTTATCGCGTAAAACCGCTCCGGTTGCCTAGTGGTTAGAGAATCCGTCTCGGATGCAGGAGTTCTTGGATTCGATCCCGGTCGAGTCATACCAAAAACTTACAAAAATGGTACTAACAGCTGCCTCGCTTGAGGTTAGTGTTCGGACTGGTCGGCCTGGTGTCAGGATATGTGACTGAGTGAGACATCATGCTACATGTCTGCGGCATGACGTCCCAGTGTAAGACATCACTATAAACTGCCACACTGCAGACATTGTAACGACTTTACTGAAAAATTGTTAAATCTACGTTAAAAATCATAATCACATCACATTTATCGCGTAAAGTTTTGGTTTGTTTTGCTTCCAATATTTTTTTTGTTGGCAGTGGGAGTGATCGAGTGCTTGTGTAAATGGTTTGGTGAAGCACTATAATCAACCATTACTATGAAACTAGTCTGTCCTGATCTGTATTTACTGGTTCAAAGTATGTTTCTGTTTCCACGCGAGCGTAACTGTAGCCAATATAGATATGAAGAAGATTTTGGCAAATTTATTTCTAACTGAAGCTCTTCTTTGACTATTTGTAATGACGGATGCACCATTAAACATACAAATGTTTATTAGAGAAAAATTACCAACAACAAATTTTCTTCTCATAGTAATTTTGACAAATTTTACATTACGTATTTAATTAAGTTTAGAAAATAATAATAAAGGCACATTCGTGTTTCTCAAACTAAAACGAGCAACAATGCTAAACAATGGACAGTAAAAACTGAAAGCTACCAACATATCTCGAATGGATGAATAATGACTACTACTATGGTCATGCAGACGGATGCAAAGTTTAATTATGGGCAATTTGTATCAATTTGTTGAAGATTACGTATGATTTTGGATGCAATAACGATTGCTGAAAAACAAGAAGGAACAGGCTCGAAATATTAAAAAGAAAGACGCATTACAAGCTAATTTCCTGACAGGGAGGGATTGGGCATATACCTAAGTGTATCTGAGTGAGTGATTCAAAAGATTATAAATGGCGCCGGTCAAATATATATATATATATATATATATATATATATATATATATATATATATATATATATATATATATATATATATATATATATATATATATATATAATACAAAACATAGACAAGATAAGACAAACAATTTACATTGATGTTTCTACAGGAATTAAACCTTTACATTTGTTATGTTTCATCTTGTTTATTTGACTTGTACATACTGGACAATATTTTTATTAACCTAGATATAGATTAGCCATAGCGACATCTTTGCTTTTTATAAATTTACGTAAGCGCAAATGTTATCCCGGATATTTCCTTATTATAGTAGTAATTATATGCTATTAAGCAAAGTTAGAGAACTACACACAAGAAAAATTTCCGGCTGTAAAAGCTTATTTCATTTGAACAATTGTTATCTTTTTCTAGCCTTGTTGGTTTAAATCGGTTGGTTTCAATGTTCTAAGGCGGTGTATCCATTAAGTTCGTTGTCAGTTTATTGCATTTATCTTAATCAATTTCTGACCACATGAGTCTGCAGTTTTATCAATAAAGCACGACAGAATTTCTGACATGAAATCACCTTAACGGTATTATAAATTAACACAAGGAATGAAAGCGTGACCACAACCCTCCGCTCGATTCGACTTTTCTCACGCGTCTTTTATCGCTTCAAAATCGCAAGGAAGACTGAAAAACTACACACGTCCATTCAAACAACAGTAAGGTACCAACGCATCACTCTCGGACGACCATCGCATGAATCCAATCTGGCGAGTTAACCTTTTATTTTCATCATTACGTCACAAACCCTGAAAAGCGCGATCATTACAAGAAGTAACCCATTTATACCACGGGCTATATAACGTCATGAAACTAATTTTACAAGATAAAATGTTCAACTTGGATTTTATTTGAGAATGCATCGTTTAATAATTTTTGTATAAATTTCAAGAACAGAAATATGTAGTTACAGTTCTGATAGTACAAATAATGGTTGATGACGTCATCACATTCAAATATTAAAGCCTAGTATTAAAAGAGAACAGATTCTGCGCCGTGTTCGGAACGATTATTAGACCTTAACGCATATTTACTGCAGGTTAAAAATTAGCAGAAACGGGCTATTTCCTGTAATGATCGCGCTTTTTAGGGCTTGTGATCAAAATGGTGACAAAAAAAGTGAATTGGACGAAATGGATTCATGCGACTTTCGTCTGAGAGTGATGCGTTGGTACGTTACTTTCTTGCCACGAATGCTCGTTTCGAGACTCCTGAAGCTCATTTGTTAGAGGTGTCGCTTGAGGTTTTGATATCAGCGCCTAGGTCAGCCCGTGTCTGTTGCCTGGGTGTTTCCTCGCTATAACAAATCCCAAATGTGTTAAAAGAGACGTTAAAAACAACAAAAAAACCCTCATTTTTTCGAAACATGCGGTATGTACGTAAGTAGAAGCTGATAAGGACACATAAGCGTTCATTTACAGAAAATGACCAAGTTCGATCGTCCAGAAAATTACACGTAACATGAACAATTCAACGTATAAGATTTATTGTATTATACATACAAAATTCAACAAAGATTATATTCAAACAGTCAACTGTTCAGATGGCGCTCTCGCTTCTTTGTAAATGTTAGTTTGCTGTAAAGCATAGAAACGAAGTGAAGAAAGAAGTGAATCGGGTACTGGATGGAACAAGTAGCAAAGTATTTACCGCACAACTTTCACTGAAACCGATTACTTCAACTATCTTTTTTGTTCAAATAGTTAAGTAGTTTGCATAATTCTCATAGTTTTTGCTTGTTTCTCGACCTCGTGTTCGCATGGGTACGAAAGCAAAACAGATATGGGCAGCCCACCAACATAATTATGTAAACATTTCAACATACTGTTTGTCATCACCTCCGCACGCTGATCACACCTGTGTTATTTTGTCAAACATAGGGTGTTTTACTCCTCTTTGTTGATAAATTACACTTGAGAGTTGAAATCGAATTTATTGGATGTTTGATGACGTAACTTAAATATCTTAAATAACTGAAATATCGTCAATATTAATGACTGATATACTCGTGTGGCAATAGCGCATGTCAACATAGAAATGAATAAGATGCAAACCTGCTGTTTCCGTTATTTAGACTGGTATCTCGGAAATTGGACTTATGAAATATGAGGCTGTATGTTATCATCGACAAGAGATATCAGTAAGCATTCAAGGGTTTTTTACAGTGATGGGTGAAGATATTATGGTATGTTTTGCCTTTGCATCCCAACCCAACCAGCCCTCAACAATCCGCTCAGGGCGTTGTATTTTACTGTATTGTACTGAATGCATGTATGTGCAGCGTTTAACGGAACCTCAACATAATAGAATCTATGTGTTATTTTGGAATCATATAGATTGTATTATGTTGATGTTCCCTTAAACGTTGCAGCAAAAGTAAAGTTTTAAAAATGTACCAATAAAGAATTTTACAAAATTTTATTAACATAAACTTTTTCCAAAAAATTGCATACATGAAATGTAAAAAAAAAAAAAAACAGGTAGGACGAAATCAAAATTTATCTACTGAATTTAAATAATCCACAAGAGGTGCAATTTTTATTTTTATTTCCCCAGAATGACATTTACTAATTCATCATCTGAACCGGAGAACATAAATAGAACGAATATTGTTTATTAGTGTTTCTTTGCAGATACAGTCTGAAGAACCCCAAAATTAGATATATTTTTGTAATCTCGTTTAAACAGGCTCTCACGAGACAACGATCGACGCAGCATTTGGTGTTGATTTCACTGAATCACTCCAGAGTTTGATTTAACGACTCCGTACGAGCATGGTTCGCACCAATTAGACTCGAGATCTTACCACACGGAATTTCTTTGGGCTTTTCCGTCGTATGTTAAGAACAACAACAAAAACACGCGCGTGTAAAAGGTGTCCATTTTGAACAGCCCTTTTGCCAATTGTTCTTGTTACCTCAAAATGATCTGAATGACATCGTCACGATTCGACGATGTGTCATAAGTAAAAGCAGTAGTTTCATGTTACGGAAAATGAATGATTTGTCCATTTTTATTATTCAAAATCTCCAGGAATTGCATACAAAAATAAAAGTGCAGGTATCTCAATGATAGTAAAGCATTGTGAAATATTATTAATTAGGCATATATTTCATTATGAAGAATTTTCCCATGTAGCCGCAAGTTCGTCCGCCTAAAGCTTACTAGTTCGGGTTGTATCATCACGATTACCTCCAATTATCTTTCGGAATGTCAAATTTATTCAACTCGATCATCGGATAAAGATGCAGCTGTTCCGAATAGAATACTTACTACTTTGAATATCCTCAGCCATTTTGACATGCAGTGTTTTTTTGTTTTTGTTTTTGTTTGTGGGTGGGGTGGGGTTGTTTTTTTAAGTCTCTAGATGGGTCGTATAAAAATTTAGATACAGTTCTTTATTTAGCATGTATTCATAGACAATAAGCCTAGGTTAGAATGGCCATAATTAGTTCACTTTCCAAAAGAATTTTCAATATTTTGAAATCACTAGATATAACATTTAATCATATATATTTACATTGAAGTCTGAAAATAATAAAAACCGTGAAACGCTTAGAATTCGTTGCTTGCATAGTTTTCATGCGCTTGACAATATTCTAAACATTCGTGGGTAGACTCAGCTGATCGGAGTAGAAATAATAAAGCTTACTGTATAATGAATCTCCTGATAATAGAGGCGAATACATAGCGACAATGGTATAATGTTAGGAGTCAATGGTGGCCATTTTAAATTGCCTTCAAGCTCATGTTTGTCATAGCTTCATAATAACTTCATTAACGTCTCTACAACTCAATGAGGTGTTGTCACTAATTATAAACTCCAGATTTTTTAAAATCATTCACTTGTACACATATCCATTTACGTTTTTCGTAAATAAAATAGGTTTACTTGATTGATGAAAATTTACATACATACATACATACATACATACATACATACATACATACATACATACATACATACATACATACATACATACATACATACATACATACATACATACATACATACATACATACATACGGGGGCCCCGAGTGGCTGAGTGGTCTAAAGCGCTGTCCGTTACGGATCACTGCCATCTCACCTCTGCGTGAGTTCGAGTCTAGGATTCGTCGAATGTGGATATGTGAGAAAGCTTGCCAGTAGCTTCTCGTGGGTCGGTGGTTCTTTCCGGTGATATTTCCGGTTTCTTCCTCCACCATTATTACTGGCCGCCATGAATAGCCTATCGTGTGCTGAAAATGGCATTAAGCCCAACAACAACAACAACATACATACATACATACATACATACATACATACATACATACATACATACATACATACATACATAGAAAAAGACTGATAGGCAGATTATTAGATGTGTTCTACAACATTCAATATATTTTGGATTTCAGATGAAGTCACAGAGTTCTTACATAAGTGGTTCCAGAGATTTCGCAATATGACCGCACAGTGGGATGGAGACCGCCAGAAGTCGATAAAGAAAAGGGACGCAACTCCTGTCATCGTGAAGCAAAACCCTGGAGAACCTCCATTTGAGGAATATGAACGTCAATTCTTGATTCAACGCATACTTGACTCTTTAACACAAATATATTACTACGCAAAATATTTAGACCCAGATAGCTTTCCCGACGACGACGACACAGATAAGTATGCAAGCACTACAAGAATACCGGATAAACCGTCTACTAAATCAATGGGAATTATGGACCGCTCGATCACCTTACTGGAGCTGAAAAGACGGCAACTTGAACTGATGAGTGCAGAAGAACTTAGAACTGTGTTCAACTCTCTCAGTGATAGTATACAGCAAGGACTGACCAATCCCGTCGCCTCCCTCAGTAGTCTTTGCTGTCCCATTGGTTAAAAGTAACTTTATTTGCTCTGAATAATTAGGTTACAAACAAGATAGATCATAAGGCAGCCGCTAATTCTCCTAACTTTAAGATTCCTGAAATATGCATCAAGTCAAAACAGACTTTTAAAAAAAAAACAAATAAGACCATACTTAATTGAATATAAAAGATTTGTTCCTTTTGAGAGAAAAATATAGCTTTGATTTTATAATTTTAGAAATTCGTTTCTTTTCCACAATTGTGACTATTTACAATCCAGTTAGTTTGACCAGATCGTGTTTGCCTCAAGCTGAATTACTTGCATTGAGTCAGCCAATAGTTACATTGAAAATAACAAAGGTTTCAAGTTAGCCTCTTGCGTTATCCCCGCAGCTTGTTGGATCTTTCTAACAACAGACATAGTACAGTGATGCTACCAGAAACTCGACAATAGATAAAATGAAGACAAACTGGGACAGTTGTTACATTGTAACTGATAGATAATGATAGGTGTTTCACAATGCCACATATTTTAGTGAATATTTCGGATGTCTCTATCCGATTGGGAGGAAACAAAAATAACTGAATATGCATGCCAATAAATTACGATTCAAGGTTGCACGTTTAGCTTGTATCATGGGAAAAAAACATTAGATATCCTTAAAGCAAGTCAAGTTTGTCTTTCATAACATTGTAACATTTCGATATGACCATTCGGAGGTAGTGTAAACCGTATATTTTACTATGCTTAATTTGCTTTTGAAAGAACCAGCACAATAAAGCGTGATGATTTCTTTTTGTTCGTCCATAAATATGTGTACGAATAATGTGCGATATATATATATATATATATATATATATATATATATATATATATATATATATATATATATATATACATACATACATACATACATACATACATACATACATACATACATACATACATACATACATGCATACATGCATACATGCATACATACATACATACATACATACATACATACATACATACATACATACATACATACATACATACATACACTTAATTGTAAATGAAATGTTTTATATGTATCTTTTATTCTTCCACATTACGTATTAATACAAAATTAATCTGTATCATCATTGTATATTAAACTATTATTTATGCAATTAAAATGTATGTCTTCTCTTAACATATCAAATGTAACTTTCAGAAAACTGGTGAAAATATAAACAAGAAACAAGTTGTATTGGATTCTTCAATACAGATTCGAATATTAAATATGTTATACCTGCTGTATCCATCGTCTGTAAGAATCATTGCTCTTTTGATTTAGCTGGTTTTTAACAGACCTTTCAACATATATATGTCATGATTAGGAGATAGGAGCCATATGTCTATTCAAAGTGACATAAATGATGCCAACATGAGCTGGACTGGGCGGGTTTTGAACTCAGGACACACAGATTGCGAATCAGAAACTCTTCCAAGTGAACTATCAGGCATGCCATGTGCAGGTCTAAATATTATCGGAATACAATATACCTGCGGTCCCCCGCATCTATCAGAACCAATGATTGATCAAAAGAATCTTTTTGTGAATTTTGTAACCCGGAAACCAATGCATGAGTAGATTAAATCACGCATCATCGCTATCATTGGTGGTTCTTTAAACTCGGCCACCTTATGAAACCTAGTCCTACACATTACCTGTACTTGAATTGCAATCGTTGAGCCATTCAAAGTGGTTTACTTGAGCAATGAACGTGCTTCATCGACTGAAAAAAAAAGTATTGTCTAACTTTGATTATTCAAACCAAAACGATAGTGTCGATGACAGACTGGACTGGTGGCTTTGGGGTGTATCTGAAAAGTTATATCTGTGAAGCGATTTAAAGTGAACCTCTGTCATAAACAATGTTACTTCAAGAAAAGACAAATACATGGCAATGCTGCCTCACAAGAATTGTATCTATTTGGAGGATTTATATTCTTTAGAACTCTTGGCTGTTGAATATTCTGATCTCATGATGTTAAGATTCAGAGATATTATGCCGTTAGAGTATTTGCAAAAACACTTATTTATCTACATAGCGCATGCATATTTCATACTTGTTAAGACATACAAATCTGCTACTTGTTTCCTACTGTAAATAGTTGTAAAACATTTGTATATTATATTTTTTTCCGGAAGTACAGTCCTATATTCTCTCTAATTAATCTAAATGTGTCTCCACTATTACGTTTCTAATTATTACACATATTTTGAGGGGAAAGAAGTAATTTAACCAAACTAATTCTACATTTATTATGATTGCTGACCATTTGGATTTAGTACATGATAACACTGCTATACACGATCGGATACAAAAATATGTTCCTAAGTACTGAACATTATTGGGTAGAAAATAATAATAATTTATGTTTGTGGTATAATAATAATAATAATAATAATAATAATAATAATAATAATAATAATAATAATAATAATAATAATAATAATAATAAAAATAATTACAACAGCAACAAAAACGACAACAACAGCAAATGAGACAGTATCTTAGAGATATAAACAGTTTACAACAAAGCAAAGCGGAAGGGGTATATAACAGAGTCCACCAAGGAAAGCGGAAGGGGTATATGACAGAGCCCATACTCCGTTTATAAGAGAAAAGTAAAGGTACCAAAAGAAACCAACAAAGGTTAAGTCAGCATATGCGATAAAAATTAAACAGCAAATGCTAACAAACAAAAAAATCGAGAAGAGAAAATTTATTGGACAGATGATTTTCCACGGTTAACGCAATATATGCTACAAATGAAAAGAAAACCAAGATTATAGTTCCTGGTGTCGCAAGACATAAACAAACACACAATATCTTTCATTTATCAAAACAATAAACGCGTTTTACTGTTTGAAAAATCATTTATTAAATCAGAAGCTACAGCAATTGAACATTTGTTCGGAATGAAGATTACTAACGTAGTTATGGCACAGGCAGGGGCGCTCACAGAATTATTGTCAGCGGCGTAAAGGGGGGGGGACTTTTGTGGTCAGCTATTTATTTTAATGAATGTGGGCTAACCATAGCAAGTTTAGAGGTCAAATCCAGAGACATGGTCTCCAACTTTTGATTCTTGTCTTGGAGTCCGTGGGTAAATTAAATAATCATACTTATTGATCTGTGAAGTATTAATCACAAAATCAATATAACAAATGCATTATTGAATCAAGTGCTTCTTGTTTTATTACAGCGCCTTCGAATTCTTGAAGACACGGTCTGTAGGACGAATCAACACTTGACATTGACAAGAGCAATAATATTAAGAAATTGCGGTCATATCATTGAGACCCGTGATATTCTCTGTCTTCCTAAGATGGCGGATAAACGAAAACTGTATCTTTTAATAATCAAATTAAAACTAAAGAAAATACTAACATTGGGAAATTTAGAGATAAAACTTTGTATTCAGTTCTATACTTTATGACTTTATGTGATGACACGAAAATTTATTTAACAAGGAATACATTTTCATGTCTTATATAAGAATGATTGCACAGTGGCATGTTTATGAATTTCTCCAATTTCCGATAACATAAAGTAATGATTTATCGCATTTTATTTTTTTACTGAAGCGTTGTAACACTGTCCCTCAAAAACTGATTGAACATGGGTCTTAGTAAGAGATTTTGCCACCATAATGTCCTTGAATTGTGTCAGTGATAAGTAGATTATACACCGAAAGGATTGGCAATCGATAGTACGACCCATATATCAACCCTACGGGAATAGATGCCATTGGAATAGTCCCGCTGCTTCTTTAAAAATGGTATGCAATTTCCCACATGCCTTATCCTGGAAAATGGGGTTTTTGCATTGCTTTTCAACTATCATCACTTGGTTTATTAATTGCAGGTAAGATTCTAATTGCACTGAACACTAAAAGGCTGGTGACAAATGCTCTTGCCTAAGCCCAACTTTTAGATTAAAGTGCAACCGCTCCGGTGGCCTAGTGGTTAGAGCGTCTGCCTCGGTTGCGGCAGGTCATGGGTTAGATCCCAGGTCGAGTCATTCCAAACACTTACAAAAATGGTTTTAACAGCTGACTCGCTTGACGCTCAGAATTAAGAGATTAATGTTAAGACTGGTCAGCCTGGTGTCAGTATAATGTGAGTGGGTGGGACATCATGCTACATGTCTGCGGCATGATGTCCCAGTGCTAGATATCACTATAAACTGCAACATTGCAGACGTCGTAGCGACATGACTACAGAATTGTTGAGAAAAGACACAAAGGGCACTATCAACAACAATGAATACAATGATCACCCAAGACAGAAACAGATTCAGAAATAAACGTATGATAACTGTTATCATTGTCATCACCATTAGTAATGGAGTTCAGTCTTTCATAAGGAAGAAAAAGAAGAAGAAGAAGAAGAAGAAGAAGAAGAAGAAGAAGAAGAAGAAGAAGAAGAAGAAGAAGAAGAAGAAGAAGGAGGAGGAGGAGGAGGAGGAGGAGAAGAAGCCGTTCCAATGACGACAATAAATATACAAAAAAAGTGAAATAAGAAAACAAAATAAATTTGCACGATGTGTTTTGAAATTTTATTGTGATTCGTATTCAGCAAAATGTATCAATAATGTTAGTTAATCTATGTCTTGACTTAGGCCTCTTCACATCGAAAAGACCTTCCAAAACACAGATATACAAAACACAGACAAAAACACAAACATACAAAATCATAAACATTCATAAACACAGACATACAGAAACACACACAAATACAACAGCACAAACAGACAAATAAACAAGCACACCAAAACCATAAACATACAAAAACATTTTTAAAAAAAACAAATACATAAATATACAAAAGCACAAACATACAAAAGCACAAACATACAACAACACAAACATACAAAAGCACAAACACAAAAAAATAAACATACAAAAACATAAACATACAAAAATACATACATACAAAAGCACAAACATGCAAAAACAATGAACAAACATACAAAACAAAAACCTAAAAAGCACAAACATAAAAAATGCAAACATACAAGAGCACAAACATACAAAAACACAAACAATACAAAAACACAAACATACAAACAAACATACAAAAACATAATCATACAAAAGCACAAAGATACAAATAATCAAACATACAAAAACACAAATACAATAACAAACATACACAAACATGAAAATACAAAAACATTAACATACAAAAATACAAACATACACAAATAAATTCCATACAAAAATACAAACATAAACATACAGAAACGTAAGCATACAAAAACACAAACATATAAAAACACAAACATCCACCTAGTAATGATGGGAATAGTTTTGTTTCATTCGGCACTACTTCTAGCAATATCTCTTTTAAAAGATCTAGTGACTCTGAAAATGTCTGTTTGGTTTTGAAGAGCATGTACGGACTTGACAGCACAAGCTATAATTACGTTAATCCTTTTTCAATGTTTAACTTCTACTCATGTTGCATAGTGGTAACCATTGAAAGGTGTACATTTCTTGAATTATGAAGTCTTTTCCTTAGGATTCGCTAATGAAGTTTCATCCAATCTCTCACTTGTTTTAATTCCGTCAATACTTCCTGTAACGAACTGTCAATTTTGTTTTTATTCCCTCACTTTTATTCACTGTTCATCTTCTATTGATACTTTATATTTTCCTCTTTTTTGTGCAAGTATTTGTTCTTCTTTAAGAGATCTCTATATCTCCCTTCTATTTCTTATCAAAATTATCATAAAACTGGCAATGATAGAGAATGTGATTTAGGTCGTACCGACAAATTTTCTGGCCAAGATAAGAAATCGCAAGACGCCAAATCCAAATCCTAGCCATTCTCCTCTGAAATAATGCTTGCTACCGGATTGGTAGTCATGGTCTTTTTATCCCTCCAAATATAAGAAATATCCACTGCATGCGCTTCCCCCCATCTCATCAGTACAGCCATGTTATACTGTACTTTAGCATTAACATATTCACATTTCACTCTTTGTATAGAAGCGACATCAGTTGAATTTTGGATGGAATAACGACTAAATTTTTGTGTTCTGACTGTAGGAACTTTTGAATTGGTTTCCACACACCCATACTATATTAAGAGGTGCTTTCGCCCACTGTATCATCTGTTTTTGAGGTAACCTTTCTTATAGGATACATTGTCAGTTGATTGCATGATATCTTTGCTGTAGACGTGGATATATTAAGAAGTAAAACGTGCGACTTCTACCCTTGAAGTTCGTATTCAGTTTACTGTCGGTACTTTTGATGAAATGAGATTCTTAACGTTCTGATACGAGTATGAACATTAATTTTTGTATCTTGTTTGAAGAAAAATTCCTCCTACTTCGACTGAAATACTATCACTAAGAGAATCATCCATATTATTGTAGGTAAATATTGATTTATGAGTGATGGGATGGGGTAATCGGATCCTCAACCATGACAACCATTCTAAAAATGTTTTCCAAAGTTGAAGAGCAACTTCTGCAAATGATGCTTATTTTTTGTCTGTTTTAAGTCAAATGCATTACTAACTTTTTTAATATATGAAAACTAAGCCAAATATCATGCATCTCGATCATAAATAAAAATGCGTTTACCTCCAGTTATTTGGAGGCCATATCGTATTCAACAGAGGTCAAAACCTGTGAATTATTCTGATAAAATCGATTAAACTTGGAACATACATATCAATTTAATTCATGTACAGACATAATCGCTCCAATGTTAAATTAAATCAACACAAAAAGTAACATCTTTCTTGTTAGGAGAAGTAACACTTTTTAAATCTGTAGCAGATAAAGTGTGTGTGTGTGTGTGTGTGTGTGTGTGTGTGTGTGTGATTCGTATTTTAAATTAGCTTTAATATTTTTTTCAGTCGTATTGCTACGATGTCTATAGTGTGTCAATCAATGGGACATCGTGACGCAAACATGTAGCATGATGTTTTACACAGTCGTATTATCCCAACACCGGGACGAACAGTTTTAACACTAATCTCTTAATTCTGAACTCCCAGCTAGGCAGCTGTTAGTACCACTTTTATAAGTCTTTGGTATGACTCGGCCGGAGTTCGAGCACTCGATCTACCGCATCCAGCACATTAAGGAAAAAGACAAAAAATTTAACCTTATCCAATATGGCAGTCATAAAAAGGGAAATACTCGGTATTTAACCGCAAACCCATCTACTTCAACGTCATAATGTTTGGGGTTTTTTTTCAGTGCGGTACGAAAAACTACTAATATCTAATAAAGTTTCCTTTTGAGTAAGTGACCTCATCTAATCTGCTTTCCAGACACTGTTTTAATCTTTCATGTGACATTCAGCACGTGACATTCAATTAGGGATACTTATGTATCATAATAATGTATTACGATCGATAGGCAAATTTCATGTATTTACAAGGCTGACGTAGGCAGTGTAAACAATTTACATTCTGACACTGTAATGTGACTGAGACTGAACGAAAGACATATGATCAGGAAATCGGTCAACTTGATGGACACAAATAACACCCTGATTGCATACATTATTTGCATTTCTTCATTCAACTTTGCTACATGACCTCAGGTTGTGCAATTAAAAATAAAATTTAGGAATACCAATAAAACTTCCCTGCCCCTTTTTTTTTCTCGGAATTCTTCTTTTAACTTACTCCTGTTTAGATGTTTGCTGATAATACTTGTACTTATCATTTCCGATAAACTATTTTTTTTTTTTTGGAAAAGCTTCTAACCCTGGAATTTAAACTTGTTCCTGGTTATCGGGATAATGTCTATAAACAACAAACCGTCTAGGATTCTAATCACAGTTCATTTATTTCCATCAAATACGCAAACTGAAGTCACGTGACAAAGGTCATCTGGAACTACTTTTCTCCTGATTGTGGAAAACCGTTCGAATTGTCAAATTTCATTGTTCCTAATTCTTCAATATTAATCTTTATATAAAAATCTCGAATTATGTACTCGAAAACTTGAAATCGAAGTCGGGTTAGAATTCGTTGGTTTTAAATAATTGCTTAAAGTATTAGCCATTTTCTACGATAAATTCAGTACAGCATAGTGTTTGAATGAACCTCGGGCTGTTTATGTTTTTCGCGAAATATATGGTCATATAATTTATAAAAGAAAATCGAAAATATATGAGTGAGGGCAACATTTAAATTGTCACTGTGCTAATGTTGCCTCTGGGTCAATATGGGGCACTTGCCTTACCTCCCACCCCCCTCCGATTTCACCTCTAAACACATTTTAGCCTACATTTTTAAACTTAATAGCTGACCACTACATGTTTGTCCGCCACCACCAACCATGAAAATATTTTACAAGCGCCCCTGTTATAAATTCCGTAATAGTTTGTTTGTTTTTTTTTTCAAATTGAATTATCTACAACAAAGACATTAAGAAAGACAGTCAGGCAGATTGACGTACATACTGAGATATAGACCTTGTCAGCTAAACAGGAAAACTGAGAGAGATTACGATACTCGTAACTAATCAGAATTATCTGTTATTATCTCAGACTCAGAAGTCCAGAGACAGATAAAGGTCAAAATTGGTCAAGCGTTCAGAGCTGCTATCTTGTAATGTAGGTGGAAAAAAAAAACTGGTATGCATATTAACAAGCAATACTACATCACTCATATTTTTTCGGTCCCTTGTTTCTTTCTCCTTTTGTTTTTTTTGCTTTTTATTGACCTTCTTCGTCGTGGTCATCATCATCATCATCATCATCATCATCATCATCATCATCATCATCATCATCATCATCATCATCATCATCATCATCATCATCATCATCATCATCATCATCACAATTACAACAACAGCAATAATAACAATAATAATGATGGTGATGATGATAATAATAATAATAATAATAATAATAATAATAATAATAATAATAATAATAATAATAATAATAATAATAATAATAATAATAATAATAATAATAATAATTTACTCAATAATACACCTTTACGAAACAGCTATGGATTTTGTTTTCGAGAACTGATGATGTCAAATTTTGCACACAAAAAACGTCGCAAATGACCAGAATGACGTGTTATAATACGATATTTTGGACATGTTAGACTCAGCACATGATCAACTACATTCATCTCCTTCATTAAATACCTTTTAATTTTTTTTAAAATGTACATTTATAAAGTAGACTACACTTTATAACAAAATGACGAGAATTTACATTCATAAAAACTTGAAGTGCAATACATTTAAAACCATGCATGCCAAATTAGACACTGTATTTTTTTAATTTTATTTTTATAATTATGATTTTATTTAAAACTGCATAAGCCCGATGTACAAACTCTCTTGCCAAGCATAGGTGGGGGTGATCATTACACCAGCTATACGGCATTTAAAATAACTGTTTAAAAAATAACAGCTTCATTTAATGGATACCTGTCTCTTTCCATTTAATCATGTCCCCCATGCCGTGACGTAGCCCATTTCTTTCTATTTAATATTGTCGCCCTCCCGTGACGTGACCCATTTCTTCCTATTTAATCATATCCCTCCGGCTGAGACTTGATCCATTTTTTAATATTTAATTATGTCCCCCCTCCCACATGCCGTGACATGACCAATTTCTTCTTATTTGATCATGTCCCTCATGCCGTTACGTGACCCATTTCTCCCTATTTAATCATGTCCCTTATGCTGTGACGTGACTCATTTCTTCCTACTTAGTCATGTTCCTCATGCTGTGACGTGACTCATTTCTTCCTATTTAATCATGTTCCTCATGCCATGACGTGACTCATTTCTTCCTATTTAATCATGTTCCTCATGCCGTGACGTGACTCATTTCTTCCTACTTAATCATGTTCCTCATGCCGTGACGTGACCCATTTCTTCCTATTTAAACATGTTTCTCATGCCGTTACGTGATCTATTTCTTTATATTTAATCATGTTCCTCATGCCGTGACATGACTCATTTCTTCCTATTTAATCATGTTCCTCATGCCTTGACGTGACTCATTTCTTCCTATTTGATCATGTTCCTCATGCCGTGACGTGACTCATTTCTTCCTATTTAATCATGTTCCTCATGCGGTGACATGACCAATTTCTTTATATTTGATCATGTCCCTCATGCCGTTACGTGACCCATTTCTTCCTATTTAATCATGTCCCTCATGCCGTGACGTGACTCATTTCTTCCTATTTAATCATGTTTCTCATGCCGCTACTTGACCCATTTCTTCCTATTTAAACATATTTCTCATGCCGTTACGTGATCTGTTTCTTTATATTTAATCATGTTCCTCATGCCGTGACGTGACTCATTCGTAAAATAATAATTCGTTATCAGATATGGGGGCGTTTTATACAGCGCTGATGGTATAGATTTGGTATATGCATATTTGTTGCTATTAAAACGGTATACTGTGAGTACACAGTTGATGGGATTAAGACTGTGTAAAAAGAATGGTTGCACCAGTATTAACCCAGTGTGCACAGAGTTCATGGTACCAACACAGTATAAACAGATAATATTAAAACAATATATAAAGAGTTGATGATATTCACTCGTGATAGACAGAATTGATAGTATTGACACAGCATAAACATAAATGATTGTATTAACACAATATATAGAGGTGATTGGGGTGGGAACAACAGAAGTTTATTATCAAAATTGTGATAAAATTTGAGTTTTACATTAGCCTTTTCATTTGTCCTGGGTCAGTCATCGGTCACTTAATATTGACCTACGTCTGACTCCTTAAGAAAGAGCTCAACCTCGGATCAAACAACCAGACTGGGAATATAAATATAAATGACCTTTGATCTTTAACAGGCCAATACCAAAACACCCATAAAATAACATAAAAAATATTTTATTGCAATGCCAGAAAAGGCCCTTAATCGTGTGCAATATTAACTTAACTATTTCTGTTGTAGGTTGGTATAACTTGTAGATCAGTATTACAGGTATAATTAATTCAAATTTATTTGCATACAATATTAAGAATTAGACTGTTGTTTCTGTAAAAAAAAATAAGCACTGAAAACTTGAAACATTTTTGCAGTATAATACAAATTAACAGAATAAATATAATCAAGACAAACTGATACGTTACCATTACTATATATTTTAAGATAATGCTACAAAAAATCACTACAATTTTGAATGTAGGAAATTCATTCACTGATGTAATTGACTAATCCATATAACTGAAGTAAGACTTTTTGTCTCGACTGGAAAACGTATAAATAAAATACCCTGCTTCCATACTAGCCATGCATTAGAACTAGATAATAAAGCGACCTGTCCAAGGACGTTAGTTTTCTCCAATAATATATAGATATATATACTTCTTTCCAAGTTTCAAGTATAATGGACAATATAAGCGAAAATGACGTTCATCTACTTTTGTTTGTTTTCTTAGTAAAAAATATACATGTCATATTTATACAATACATTCAACTCAGGAAATACAACATGATTTCAATATACAGTCCCTTAATACAGCAGTGGGTGATTGTCGGTTGGTCTAAAATTAAACGTATACCCAGTCTGCCTGTTATCTGTTGGCTTATCAAGTTATGGAACCATTCCATAATATATAATAAATCAATTAAAGTTTTGAAAATAGACTAGGCACTGTCAACAATTAATACGAATCATTGCCAAAGCCCAACAATTGCCATTATTTTCGAAATAAAATAGCAATATCTACGACATCAAAATGAAATAAAACCAAGATAAATGTGGAAACAAAAGAAGTAACTTAAGATGAAGCGTGCGATAAGAGTTACAGTTTTGACAATAGAAACGACAAATTGGTTATCTTTTTGTCCACCCTTTCGAAGATGACGAGTGATGTTATCAGAAGGTGCTTGCGACTTTAGTATGTTTTTATGATGGTCCTTAGGGGACAAAACTAATCGCCCGAAAATGCCCAATGAGCTAGAAGTTAATTTATATTTAATAGCACGTCATTTAGAATGCTTCATAAAATCTTTCATGGGTTTGAATTTTAACTTGGATTTTTTTCTAGCTCATTGGATCTATTAGTATTTATTAATTCGTGTTTACAACCAATCTGTTTTTTTTTCAAATGTGGAAAAATGGTCCTGGTGTAAAACTAAACAATTCTACTACGTGGATAATCACTGTGCAAGAAATTCAAATCGGATCTATTTAAAGACAAGAACCTAATGGTAAGTTAATAACATTGGACTAACATATAATTTCATATACAGTCTAATACTTATTTAATTAAGCATGTCATAGATGGACGAAGTGAGTGAATGACTAGGTGTGAGTTAATTATTCAGCCAGGCAGTCAGTAAGCTGGCGACAAATAAATGAGGTTGGCTTGTTTAGTTTCGTTCGAGAAAGGGGTTCATTCATTACTCAAAAAGATACGTTCTTTACCGTACCATTCTGTTTCCAATACGATCATTTGATTTTGTTTATTTTCACACCACACATACGCATGCAGCGCACAAACAAGAATTAATTAATTAATTAATTAATTAATTAATTAATTAATTAATTAATTAATTAATTAATTAATTAATTAATTAATTAATTAATTAATTAATTAATTAACAAATCTGTTTATTTATTAATTCACCGTAGCAGCACAAATTTAATCAATTTGCTATCCAGTTAACTGTATCGTAATCCGTGCTGGACAGGTTCTTGTTTTTTTAATGAAAAGATGAAGTTTACATGGGGCGGTGCTTACTCGTATGTTAGGGTTGTTTTCATTAGACGGATGAGGTAGGTGTACATGTTATGTGGATTTATTTTTTTCAAGGAAATGTTGAAGTGTACAAGATACTTTATTTACTCTTATGTTATGGTTGCTTTCTTTAATATGTTCAGGTGTACATCGGAAAGTCTATACCCGTTTGCTATTGTTTCTTTCAAGAAAATGTTGCAGTGTACATGAGGCAGTCTGTACTCGTATATTTAATGTTGTTTTCATTAAAAGATTTAGGTATATATGGAAAAGTTGATACCCTTATGGTGTGGTTGTTTTCAAGAAAATGTTAAAGTGTACATGATGCAGTCTGTACTCGTATATTTAAGGTTGTTTTCATTAAAACATTTAGGTATATATGGAAATGTTTATACCCTTATGGTGTGGTTGTTTTCAAGAAAATATTGAGGTGTACATGGGACAGCCCTTACTCATATGGTACGGTTAATTACAATAAACATTTAAACAAACTTTCCTATGATTAGCAATTACAAGAAGTATCAGCAAACAAACCTAGTACAGTGATTCTTCTGAGCTAAATGATTCCTCTAAGAGCTGTTAAAATTTATCTACATGAATAATTTATTATTTACATATTTTATTGAAAATGCTGTGACATAGTTAAGATGATATCATCACCTTAATGATAATCAAAATTCATCAGTATAGAATGCGTGTCCCTCCGATGTATATATTTTCCTGCCCAACTTCTGCTACTTCTTAGTTATCGCTGCAAACAAGCCACTGAACTTTTATACATACACCATTTCTGGCCCACATTTTGTAATCGTTTTACGTTCATAGAAATGATGCATGTATCACTCCCCTCTGAAACCTAACTTGGTTCATATATTTTTCCCGACTGATATTTGAACCTGATCATACAAAAGTATTTTCCTTTTACGTTTAATGATAATTGTCTTATCAAATATATTAAAAATATATTAACTGAAAGAAAGAAAGAAAGAAAGAAAGAAAGAAAGAAAGAAAGAAAGAAAGAAAGAAAGAAAGAAAGAAAGAAAGAAAGAAAGAAAGAAAGAAAGAAAGAAATGGAATTGGATACAGACTAAATTCTCCTCTCATATTTTATCATGTTTTTTTGTTGACAATTAAAAGAACACAAGAACACAAAAGCGTAACGATCATAGTCTAGGACAAATATTGTCGCATGATCCATTATAAAAATAATTGCAAAATAATTAAACCTTAAAACACATGCTAGAGAACTATGTATTGTGATCGTGAAAGTGAAGGAAGAATAGGCGGGAGAAAGAGTGCAAGAATACGAGGATATGGATAATATATTACAATAAGGTGACACGCTGTAATTTCCAGGAATTTGTAACATTTATTACCACTATTAAGTCTACCTTTGCTGTTATAAGTAGAAGTAAAACGTTCATCAAGGTGTAACATCAAGGAAGAGTATAATGATGCAGGTACAATACATAACTTTAACGGATTTACGATTAAGAATTCTGAGTTACAGGTTGGAATGAAGTGAGGCGTGTGACAATAATCGAATGGCGGAAATGCATAATACAAATTTGTGTAGTTTTGCCATGTCGGGAATGAAAACCGCTGTTGTTTTGATTTTGTGTTCCTCAATACTCTGTGACAAAAAAGATCAAACACAAAGTTGTAGTTGTGTTTTTTAGAAGTGGGGAGGGGGCAAATAGGATATAACGGAAGGAAATAAAAGAACTGTTTTGAGGAAAGACATCCATCATTGTTGGAACCAGGTATTCAAAGAATTACATTCTACCTTCTCGTAAATAGCCACGAGAAGAAGGTTATGAGGGAATACTTTTTCTCTTCATAACAAAAGTGGTGGATGAATAACATGAATACAGGTGTCGAAACACATAATTATGATCCAAGAGGGAGACTCGCACCACAACCATTACGACCAGCAGACTTCGCCAAATTATGGTATTGACTTGCCTCGGAACACTACAATACGACCCTATGAACATGACCGTTTCTTCATTACAACTGCTCGCTCCTGTTGCACTTGTCCGACAGCTATCTACAGACTAAACGCCGTAACTCCTAACACCATTAGACTTCACTCCGCCCGGCTATGCTACATCAACTCCAAAAGCGACTGCGCCGCCATGTCCCAAAGAGAAAACCCAGATTCGAACAACTCCTTCACTCATGTTAGAAACTACAGCAACCAGAAATATCACAACGGAACGAATATGATTGCAACTATGAGAGGATCGCAACATAAAATGCATACATCGCCTATGAGAATTCTTTTTGCAGTAACACCTGAGACTACGACATTCCGAATGCATACCGTGCTAAGTCCAGCTCCAAATTTGACCTAACTACAACCCAAACTGAATTGCAGCGACATCTACGCTCTCCTCAGATCAGTGACAACAGCATTAACAGTCTCCTTCCGAGTGAAAGGGACTTTAACATTTTGAACTCTTTCGGTATTAGAGACAATAGATGTATTGTTTGCTATTAATTCATATCAAGAATATTTCTTCATTGGGGTATATCACACAAAGGTATGATTTTTCTATCTCTTATTTTGATTTTTTTTCAAAACGACAAATTGAAAGTTAGTGCGTATATTTCAAACGATTAACAACACTAATCTAAATTATGCTATATTTCATTTTTTATTGAGTAAATAACTTCGTTGTACTTACTGTCATTAACATACGTCAGAGTTGCTAAGATTTCTACTACAGAGAGTGTGAATGAACCTTTAAGTTCATTCCTTGCCCTAAGCATTTATATCAAACATCAAACCTACTCGTCTTGACACCTCTAACTACATTATACATGTTTCGCTACTATCACACATAATAGATCGTACTGTATTTGCCTATCTTAAGGAGCATTGTACTTTCCGCTATGCCGTTTCAAACATTGATGCAGAGGTTGTTTGTTGTGTTAGCTCAATGGTGTTCGATAATGTTATTGAGAATTTCTCTTACGTGTTCATATGAAATCATATGAATGTATACCATAATGTATACTATATGGTATTGTCTTGGCAAAACGCCAAATGTTCGGTTCTAATGTCTTCAAACCAGTCAGAAGAGAGTTTCCTTCTATGGTTTTGCAGCATCAAATGATGTTGTAGTGTTATTATGTACGTTTTCTATAGCTAAAGTGTCTGAGCGATTGCGCAACACAGAGTTTTGTAAGCAGCTAATGGCCTGCATATTGAATTTTTGCAGCAGAGAGATTGCTCTGCATATTGAGTTTTTGAATGCATATTGCATTTTGAGCAGCTATTGCCCTGCATAAGATCAACTTCTGAGTAAAGTTGTTTGAAACGATAACGGTCTACATTCCCTTTCGTACGTCATAGGTAATGTCAGTAATACACGCTCAGTTTTACAATTTTAATGATGCACTAAATC
This sequence comes from Potamilus streckersoni, assembly GCA_016746295.1. Classification (NCBI taxonomy): domain Eukaryota; kingdom Metazoa; phylum Mollusca; class Bivalvia; order Unionida; family Unionidae; genus Potamilus; species Potamilus streckersoni. Next base: position 716,794 of record JAEAOA010000482.1, read on the forward strand.
ATGTCGATTCAGTTTTACGTTTTTCATGATATTTTCACTTACCGCTCATAGGTTCGATTAAATGCAATTTCATACACACACAGGTCGAGGTTTGATTGCAAATTAACAGACGTTATGGTTATTAGAGTAGGATTAACATAACACTAACGTTTTCACCTTCATTACTCTTGATTAATACCAAATTCTTGCCAGATTCTCTAAGCAAACATTCTTACCTCAATGTAGCTGGTATTGAATGATATATTGTATGCAATAAGAAGAAAAATTCAATATTGGTTTACAAGTACTATCCATAATAATGAGAGTTCTTTTCACAACACTTCGCTGAAGCAAATTAATAACCGTAGTCACTGATAAATATGTTATGCTGATGTTATGCAAAGTAAAAAATAAATAAATAAAAAAGTACCAAAAAAGAGTAAAATAATATAAAAAAATAAAGAAACCAAGAACTACAAGCTGATATTAACTTTTTATACTCGTCTTACAGGACTAGTATTAGCATAGATTATATACACCTACAAATCGCACACAGTCGAATACACGTCGTACACGACTAGGTCGAATATTTCGTAATTAAATTCAATACGAAATTCAGAAGAAAATTTGTTTGTCAATAGGAGAAATAATTATAGTCCTATCCTCCATTCCATTCTTTCTTCATACCTTCTATCTCGTTTCTTCTTTCTGGATCCAAACCTCTCAACCTCTTTCTTTTTCTTTAAGGTATGGATGGAATATGGATTTGGTTCGTAGGATTGTATTCTTTTTTAACTCTGAATTCAGTATCCGCAGTAACAGAACAAAAACAATTTACGCTAAAGGTTATCTCTAGCCACTCCCACTATTTTATGATTCAACCGATAAGTAGATTCGCACTTTCAAATCAGGCTTTTAAGGAATTATTCAGTCGAATTTATCGAATATTGACACAGGGATGTCAACAGTAGCTACATAAATGATATTCTTTCACACTTAAAGTCAATACGAATTACAATGAATATGCAGTTTAATATAATAATCTCACTAATTAATTAGTTATTTCAGAAAGGTGTTTTGCATTCTTCAAATGTATCATGAGAGAAGGTTGCCCTTCATTGATAAAATAGGTAAATATCTATTTGGAATGCTGACAATGAAAACATCACAACATTTAGCAAGATATACAAATATGCTAAAGCAACAGAATAATGAAATTTGAATTTTTGTTGTTATTGCTCGATATGGAGATGATTTCTTCTCCTATACCTGACAAGTTGATAATAGAATTAGAACATGTTAACAGCAATTGGTCCAAACTCAAAACGCGTATACTATTAGAGCAAGCGATGCTTGCCATTGTCGAAAGATTCGTGAAGAATATTAGAAAATAAAAGAAAGGATTGCAGCTCAAACGGTTGAGACTCAGCAAATTAGTCCTACACCGAAATTTTCAGCAGGCGAGTTCACCTGCTATACTGATTTCACAGCATGTTTTAATGGAATTTATAAATCAAATCGAACGATCGCATCGATCAATTACATATGTTATTCAAGAACGCCGAAGGATCCACATTACTGTTTATGATATTTATAGCAACACGTAAAGATCATGACCTATATACTGCGCTGCATACCCCAGTTGTCCAGATGACATTCAAGATGTATCAATCAATACTAGTTTTAATGAAACCATAACGAATAAACATTATACAGTTACTTGGTTTACAAGAGATCATACCGCATTATGCCACGCATTTTAGATATCTTCCTAAATTAAAATATTAGTTGCCTCATGTATGAAATAAGATATTGGGAAGTCATAATTCACATCCTATTAATAAGGACTATCAATTCAATATTATGAACACACCGTTCTAGTCAGCGCTTGATCCTAGGTTAATGACACCTGACGGAAATATAATTGTTCAGATAAATTAACATAAGTTACTGACTTCACCGATTAACCTATCTCTTACACAGCAATTTTAATTATGTTCTACTGACGTTATTTAAAATCAAATGGAAATAATAATAAAATAATAACAAAAAGAGTAAACTAACGTATAAAAAAGATATAAAAAAACAAGAACTGCATGCTGATATTAAATCATCTAACGTAACTAAGTGTAAAGTAGATCATGTAGAATTTAAAACAAAAACATAAATAATACTATAAAAAACATATAATTTTTTGCACTGCAGATTCTCACTATATTTTCTTTTTTTCTGATGTCGTGCCTGACATTACTTTTTTATTGTAATTTTCAATTATACCTTTGTACTGTAATTTTGAATTTCATTCAATGTTGTGAAATGTATTTTTCATTGTATTCCTTGAATAATAACAATAAGGTTGCATTGTTCATTTACTATAATTGTATCACACAGCATATAATAGTATTTTCTTAATGTATATATTTTATTAATTTTTCATTAATGAACCACAATGAATTTTGTTTTCATTGCCTTTTACTATTTCCCAACCTTTATCAATGCATTGTATTTTTGTATTTTTTATATTTTTACCTTTTTTGTATACTTGTATTTTTTCTTTTCGAGCCTCGAGGACTCGGCTCAAATAACGCAGAAGGTATTATTAAGATATCAATTTTTAAAAGAAATAATAACATCTAAGTTGTGTTAGACTATGTGAAAATATTAGAGAAAAAAACAGTCTGCTCATATGTACTGAATTAACCTGTCTGTCACTCTCCTGTATATTGTCATTATTGCCTTCAGCTATAGGTTTGGCATGTAGGATCAAAAAGGGGGAGCCCGGTTCAAGAGTTCATAGCGAATGAAACAATAACACGATTTACCTGTTAAAGCCCACGGTCTTTATAAACTGTCACAAATTGACTCGGCAAATTGATAACTGTCTGGTTTAACTGTCTGGTTTAAAAGTTCATGGAAGCTAAATTGCCTCACTTGCAACAAATGTAAGCATCATACGACTTTAAAGGTCATTCGCTTAAGAGACAAACCTTTAGATCTCTCTCTGCTTTTTGGACTAGAAACAAGGGCATCCTTGAATTTTACACATGGACATGCGTGACTTTAACCAAGGTCGTGCGTGTTCTTAAAACTCTGAGTATAAAAAGGCAGAAACCCTTGTATATTTTAATTGGAAGTCCAAAAGCAAGACAGATCGTCTGTTTGTATTTTACAGGTAAGAAATTTCTGTTTTGTTACTCACCCTTAAAGGTTAAAGCTTTCTGTGGTAACCAGTCATCGTAATTTCGTTTTGAGTTCTCTTTTTAAGTTACTATTATAATGTAACGGTATATGGTATTACTTTTAAGATTTGATGTTTATTTGTATTTATATGAATTTACTTCTAGCTTCATGCTAAACTTTACTTAAGAAATAAAACTATTCTTTAGTTAATAAACTCTAATGTTCAATGATCTTTTTCAGGTCGTTATTCTAAATTAAATGAAAGAAAATACATTTCTTTATGGCATCAATCACAACTATTGAATTTTAGGCTCTCTGAATACAAGTAATATCTAATCACTTGTATGGTATTCTAAAAGGCATAAAACTTTACAAGCACATAAAGTTGGAGTTCATATGAAAATTATTTAATATGTATTGTAATATGTATTTTATGTATTTTTCAATATAAAGGTTTTTATATGTTGTATCTTTAGAATGTAGTTTATATATATCAATAAAGAATTGGAAGTCCAAAAGCAAGACAGATCGTCTGTTTGTATTTTACAGCGATCCCACCTCTCCGCAGCCAAGCATTCCCCACAAAAAGATGTAACCGTATCTACACCATCATATGTGACACCTTATTCTTAAGAATGCTGAACATTCTACCTTCTCATAACTAGGCATGAGAAGAAGGTTATGAGGGAATACTTTTTCTCTTCATAACATATATGGAAAAGTTTATACCCTTATGGTGTGGTTGTTTTCAAGAAAATGTTGAAGTGTACATGATGCAGTCTGTACTCGTATATTTAAGGTTGTTTTCATTAAAACATTTAGGTATATATGGAAATGTTTATACCCTGATGGTGTGGTTGTTTTCAAGAAAATATTGAGGTGTACATGGGACAGCCCTTACTCATATGGTACGGTTAATTACAATAAACATTTAAACAAACTTTCCTATGATTAGCAATTACAAGAAGTATCAGCAAACAAACCTAGTACAGTGATTCTTCTGAGCTAAATGATTCCTCTAAGAGCTGTTAAAATTTATCTACATGAATAATTTATTATTTACATATTTTATTGAAAATGCTGTGACATAGTTAAGATGATATCATCACCTTAATGATAATCAAAATTCATCAGTATAGAATGCGTGTCCCTCCGATGTATATATTTTCCTGCCCAACTTCTGCTACTTCTTAGTTATCGCTGCAAACAAGCCACTGAACTTTTATACATACACCATTTCTGGCCCACATTTTGTAATCGTTTTACGTTCATAGAAATGATGCATGTATCACTCCCCTCTGAAACCTAACTTGGTTCATATATTTTTCCCGACTGATATTTGAACCTGATCATACAAAAGTATTTTCCTTTTACGTTTAATGATAATTGTCTTATCAAATATATTAAAAATATATTAACTGAAAGAAAGAAAGAAAGAAAGAAAGAAAGAAAGAAAGAAAGAAAGAAAGAAAGAAAGAAAGAAAGAAAGAAAGAAAGAAAGAAAGAAATGGAATTGGATACAGACTAAATTCTCCTCTCATATTTTATCATGGTTTTTTTTGTTGACAATTAAAAGAACACAAGAACACAAAAGCGTAACGATCATAATCTAGGACAAATATTGTCGCATGATCCATTATAAAAATAATTGCAAAATAATTAAACCTTAAAACACATGCCAGAGAACTATGTATTGTGATCGTGAAAGTGAAGGAAGAATAGGCGGGAGAAAGAGTGCAAGAATACGAGGATATGGATAATATATTACAATAAGGTGACACGCTGTAATTTCCAGGAATTTGTAACATTTATTACCACTATTAAGTCTACCTTTGCTGTTATAAGTAGAAGTAAAACGTTCATCAAGGTGTAACATCAAGGAAGAGTATAATGATGCAGGTACAATACATAACTTTAACGGATTTACGATTAAGAATTCTGAGTTACAGGTTGGAATGAAGTGAGGCGTGTGACAAGAATCGAATGGCGGAAATGCATAATACAAATTTGTGTAGGTTTGCCCTGTCGGGAATGAAAACAGCTGTTGTTTTGATTTTGTGTTCCTCAATACTCTGTGACAAAAAAGATCAAACACAAAGTTGTAGTTGTGTTTTTTAGAAGTGGGGAGGGGGCAAATAGGATATAACGGAAGGAAATAAAAGAACTGTTTTGAGGAAAGACATACCAGTGTGCTTTGTTTGGAACCAGGTAATAGAAAAGAATTTACAGTCACAGTTATTAAGAAAAGTAGGGATGTAACGTATGACAATAATATCAGTCCTAAATTTCTTAAAAAAAACCAAAAAAACAATCAATGCTGTTAAAGCGTAAGCCGGTAAATGTAATATCGAAATAAACCATTTTGTCTAATAATTTCAACTTGTATCTATAAGTTTTACGACCTAATTAGGTTACCGTTTTGAAATCTTGTAGCAAACTCTGTTTTAAAATATATCAAATATAACACAAAAAAGGAATGCACGAAGAAAAGAATGTGTGAATTAATAAATAATTTTATAGAAAAAACTAAAGCAATCTCTTAGCCATTTACATGTTATTCATCTACATACTGATGTGACAGCTTAAACTGTAATCTCTCTCTCTCTCTCCACACACACACACACACACACACACACACACACACACACACTTTATTTAGTAATTATGTTGAGATTGGAAGACTGGAAGTAAATAATAAATACGGAAATAGCAAAAACGGAATTAGTCGATAAAATCATTTCTAAGAGATTAATATCATACATCTTTTTGAAGCGGAACCAATAATAATAATAATAATAATAATAATAATAATAATAATAATAATAATAATAATAATAATAATACGCGGTATACCGTTCTCCCGCAAACGATTATGTCAAGCTGTTCGAGACCACATTCTGTTGACTAATCGTCTACTCCCGCGTTATTTCGCTTGCCAATAGCTCCATCATCAACATCCCCTAACCCTAACCCTATCTACTTACTATTGGTATCTTGTGATGTTACGAACTTGGATGAAAAAAAATGGCCGATTGTTTGAACTGATCTTTTATTTCATATTGTAATCTATCTAGTTAGTAACTATATTAATATATGTATTAGTTTGCTATAACAAGTAATTCAGAAGACTTTAAAGTTGCGAATCAACATTTTTCTCATTCAATATATTACATTGCATTTCTATACTTTATCTTAAAATCTTCAGAAAATGGAGGAATAAAAGAATCTCTCTCTCTCTCTCTCTCTCTCTCTCTCTCTCTCTCTCTCTCTCTCTCTCTCTCTCTCTCTCTCTCTCTCTCTCTCTCTCAAAGTTTAGACTTATTATATCATAATGTCTAAACGCACGCCATTTGATATACCTGTAGCCTGTGTAATATCGGAGTAAATATCAAGCTGTATATCACGCTGTAATGGTTGTATACATATATCAGATAAAAACACATTTGAAAGCAATTAATAAAAACGTATGTGGTTTGACTGTTTTTCAGCAATAAATCAAAGTGCTAATCGTGTTCTGACAGTTATTGCAAGAGGTTTTTTAATATAAAGAAAGCAAATCTTACTGGAATTCTATGAACATGCAATTTTAAAAATTAAAATGGTGGAAAGTCAGATTTTTTTACTGAGATCGTTTTAAGAAAGTCACAGATCTTTATCTCTTTCTGATCGTATCACACTCTCAATTGTTTCTCGCGTGACTCTACTGGTACAGTTTCCAGTTGAAAGAATAAGACAACCACAAAGTGAAAATCTGATCCTCGTCTCTTTCTTGTTTTCGCGTGAATTGATTGTCCGATGTGTCACCTGCAAAGAAAGAAATATGAAAATACAACTTATGCCTGATAAAGCTCAAGATAATTTATTTGAAAAGTTAATCCCATCAACATGAATATGGCCATATTGAATCAATCGTGAGGCAAAACAAATACTTAATGATTTAATTGGTTTAAATACTATTCCTATTTTATTTAGACTAATAACACGTTGTTCTTTTTTAATTGTGGGTATTGTAGAGCTGAGACAGTTGCTTCTCTTCAAAGCGTGCCGTGTTTCCAATGTAGTTCGTCCAGTTTGACGTAAATGTAAATAAAATTCATCTAATTGAAACACGGTTTCCTGTCTCAAATGGTAAAAAAAAATCACCAGTTTAATTCTAAAGTATTGTGTGATATTTGTGTAAGCTAGATTTTTGGTACACCAGTATCGGTTATTGAAGAAGGTTCTGTGTCACTGGCAGGCCTGTGAATAATGAAATTGTTCAATGCTGATTTTTATTTTCTTTATTATGTGCACACCAATAGTGTTTCAATGCAGGGTGCAGGAATGCATATTGTTTTAGGTGCTTTCAGAAATTTCAAAATATCATATATCGATATTTTCTATTGAATCAAATTTACGGATTTAAATCGAGAAAGTTTCTTTCGGCAATTATTTTTAACAAGTGGCGTTAGGCATGTTAGATTTATTTCAATCGAATAATTCTTCATATGTGTTCATGTAAAAAAGAGAGCTCCACATTTTACTAACTTTTCTAACCATAGCATGCAATTGAGTGTGATAAACGTATTTACCATCAATGCAAAAGTCAGAACTTTGTCTTTACAGCATCCACAACTACTAACCAACTGCAAGAATATTACTGCCTTCCATATATTACATAGCCAACTCTTGCAACATATTCCGAAACTTGATGGCCTTGAGTATCCAAACATTGAATCATATACGGCGATCATTCAAGCTTGATCGAAAACTAATGCTTGTTTTGTGTGTTGGTTCTTTTTGTTTTTGTTTAGTTTGGGGAAGGGGTATGTTGCTTTTATTTGTGAGGTTGGTTTTCTTGTCCGCTATCATAAATACGATGACTATTGAAATATTTATACATGATGTACAAGCCAAGCTTATACGAGTTGCTTCCCGTTACATGCACGACACTTTCATCAGGATACTTTCATAAATTAAGGATCTGTGGAAGGGTTGGGATTGGGTGTGATAAAACGTACGCCTGTGGAGGAGGAGAGGTGACTGTTAATAAATACGTAAGTTCTGCATTGTAAGCATTTTACTTTACCTTAGAGAAGCATTGGTTACTATTTTCTGTAACATTCAAGCTAAGTTTTATACCTCCTCTCCTTCTTTTCAAGCATCATAAAGTCATTTTAGCACGTTTCGTTACAAAGCATTAAAACAATCTAAGGCCTATTTATAAAGAATATACTATACTTCCTCTATCAAAGTTCCATTGCCTAGCAACTGTTGGGAGGGGATAGACGCACATCCATACGTATGTCCGGGACTTGTACACAAGTGTGCGCTATGCCACGGTTTTACGCGGAAATACCTAATGGACGTCTCCTTATAAAGAAATATCGTTATAGTACATAATGCAGATGAAATTCAAGGGGTAAGTCTGTCTCAATATTGTCTCTTTTTATGCTGAACTTAATGTTGTAAATATTTCCTGTTTGTTGCTAATTGTATTCCAATAGCAATTAAGCCTGTACCACTCTATTATGGAATTAGAAACAAACACAAATAATGACAATCCGCTTTTAAAATGAAACAGTATCCAAAATGGAGACTTGGACTACATTATTGTAAATAATAATCTGAAAACGTTGCTTTCTATAGGTAATTTCATGTGTAATAAAAACAACACTTATCTTCACAATTCCTCAATTAAAAAATATTCATACAAGAATATATATGACATTTACCAACGACTGATGATTTACCATCATCTCTAGTAAATTTTGGCTTTTTAGGTCATATCTATTAATTGTGAATTTACGAACATCTGAGAGTAAAAATGCTTTAGGTGTTAACATCGGATTCAAGTAATTGTTCAAGTAATTATCATCATTGAAACTTACGCTTCCTGACTTAATACTACAAGCGACTATGTAATACCCGTACCCTAAACTTATCCTACACCTAACGCAAGCGACTATGAAGCACACTTATTATTCATAATTCAATCGACTGTGTAATATACATATTCTACGCGGGTGACAACCGACTATGTACTACACTTATTTTACACAGAATGTAAATGATTATATAATACACATATTCTACACGCAATACAAACGACTGTGTAATACACGTATTCTACAAGTATGACAATCGACTATGTAAAACACGTAATCTTCATATAATACAAGTGACTATGTAATACTCATATTATATATGAAAATAAAGTGTTTGTGTAATACATGTACTCTATACATAATACAAACATCTATTACAACACGTATTTTACTTCATTAAGCCGATATATCGAAAGATGACCCTATTTCTGACTCATCGTTCCATAGAAAAAACTTCTTGAATACAGAAGATGTGAAGCATAAAGTGCTGTTCAACATTCCCCTTCTACAAGGAAATTTTACAACTGAACTTATTATTCTAATTGACGATGTTCATATTGAAGATGTGAACGCCAAATGTTATTTTTAATAATAATAATAATAATAATAATAATAATAATAATAATAATAATAATAATAATAATAATAATAATATCGTATGTGACTGATGGAAATGAAGTGTGAAAGTATTAGACTGTATGTGCATTACTGGAATAAAATTCTCTCTCTCTCTCTCTCTCTCTCTCTCTCTCTCTCTCTCTCTCTCTCTCTCTCTCTCTCTCTCTCTCTCTCTCTCTCTCTCTCTCTGCCAACATTTTATTTTAAACTAAAGTCTTAATGTCTAATATTGAGTCATTCTGTCAAATATTGCTCTAATTTTATCTAGCGGTTTTACATATATATTAGATAAATACAGCTACATACAATGGAAAAAAACACCTCTTGAGTTTTTGTGTTTTTAAGTAATAAATCAAAGTACGAATTCTCTTCTACACAGTTAATGCATGATGATTATTTTAAAAAAGAAAAAGGAAAGAAAATTCTGACTGAAATCCTGTTAGCATGTTGTTTTTTTTTATATACGTAATTCGAAAACCGGAAATGGTGGAATGATTGTTTCCGACTGAGGTCATTTTGATACAGCCACCTGGTGCTTTTCCAGATCGGTATCTCCCTATTTACTCTAATAGCCACGTCCACGGGGCCTCGCGTGGTTGGATTTTCGGACGCGTCAACTCGAAAGAAAGAGGCATCCAATCTGATCACTTAAATTATAAGCGATAAAGGTCTAAATCGTTTATTTGGAAAGTTAATCCCATCAACTTGAATCCGGCCATTTTGAATCAATCATGAGCTTAAGCGATTTATTCCGGGGAGGGAATTAAATACTTAGTAAATTGACTGGTTGCAGTTGTTATTTAGACTAATAAGAGGCTGTTCTTTTTAAGGGTGGTGCGGAGGCGATTGCCTCTCTTCTAAGCATATCTATATGTTGTATTTTATTTCCACAAGGTATTTCATCCTTTTTCAATCCATATAAACAAATCATGCTTTATTGTCTAGAGTGGTTAAAAGACATGGATACAATTGTGTCTGATATCACTCTTTGCAACAGTGTGAGATGTTTTCACATCAATAACAGGCCAGTGCTTGTTTAAACTGCATATTTTCTTTTTTCATAGCTGTAAGGTTTATGTTTATTCCGAAAATTTCAGACAGTTATATATGAAGATTTTTTGTGGAACTTAGGCGTGTTAAATTCATTTATATCGGCAATGCGTATATTCGTGTAATGATGAGATCTATTTTACCTAACCCTGGCATGCAAATGAGTCCAGGCAAAATAAAAAATAGTCAACTTTTATTCCTCTTTACAGCATTCAACAACCGCTAAACAATTAAAACAAATCATTACTGCCTTAAGTAGATTTACCTTTTCACTTTTGCAATGTATTTTGATTCCTAAAAGTCGTTGTTTTTTATCAAACACTTAGCAAATATAGCGGATCCTTCAAACTCGTTAGAAAAACTAATGCTTGTTTTGTTGTGTTTCTTATGGTATTGTTGATTTTGTTTTGTTTTTACTCGTTTGTAACAAAAACAACGATGACCATTGAAATATTAGTAAATGATTGCAAGCTAACTCTTTTTCCATTTAACTAACCTACCTAACAATAACATGCAAATGAACCTGATAACGTAATTATAATCAATGCAACATGCATAGTAGCATCTATCTCCTTACCTTTACAGCATGCCACAACAGTTATCCAATTACTAGAGTATTAGAGACTTCAATATATTATACTTCTCTTGCAACATATTTTGATTCCAAAACTTTTCTGTCTTTAGCATCCAAACATTAAATAAAAAAAAAACTGATCTTTCAAGTTTGTTTGAAAGTTAATAACTCGGGGAAGGGGGTGTCTCGTCCGTCACTTACACAACGGTGATGATTGAAATCTATCAAGAACTGCTGTGCAAGATAAGTTTGTACGAGTTGCTCCCCGTTATACGCATGACACTCGTTAGGGAACGTCCGTAACACGAATGAAGCTGTGGGACTGGTTTTACAAAAGCGTACCGGTGCCTATCGAGAGTGGGGAGGTAGTAACTGTTCTTGATTACATACGTTCTGCACGGTGTATTTTTTTTTTTTTTTCATTTAACTTGGGCAAACACACGTAACGATTTTTCAATCGATTTTTTCAATCTACTTTTTACAGTTGATGTTAATACTTCCACACTTTCGTTTCAAGCATTAAAATTGCATCTGAGAGTTAGAAAATTTTTAGAGTTACTTCAAATTCACTAAGTGACTTAATTGAAACTTGTACTTTCTGATTTATATTTGGAAATACAATTAAAACATAAGCATTAAGATTCAATACCACAATGCTGCCAGGTGATGCACGTATTCTGCACGTATTTCAAGCAACTATATTACACTCGTATGCTACATGTCATAGTGTCTGTGTAATATAGTATTCTACACTTATTACAGGCGACTATGTAATCCACGTATGCTATATGTAATACAAGTGTCTGTGTAATACACGTATTCTGCACGCAATACAAGCATCTGCGTAATACAGTTGACTTTCATACACGTATGGTGCACGTAATACAAGCCACTGTGTGGTATACGTATTCTCCACGTATAACAAGCAGCTGTTTAATACACGCGTTCGTCTTCATTAGCCTGTTAAAGATAACTGTATATATTTATTATTCATTGTTAATTAGACATCAGTCTTCTTCAACTGAGAACATGTGAAACACAAAATGTAATGCAACTTTCGCCACCTTACATATAAAGATTCAGGGAAATATTACGACAATTTTGAATAAATAAAGAATTTCAATTTGGGGTAAGAGCTAGAGGTCAAACACATGATTAAGAGTAATGCAATAAGTAACCATGCTTACAAAATTTAAGTTGTACATGTAAAACATGCAACCAACTAAAGGAGCACACCAAAATTTGAATTCTACACACAAAACATAGCATATAATAAACTAGAGCACCCGATCTGAGTTGGACATATAACACATAAACGAACTAACTTAGTGTGTTGTACACATAAAACATACAAAGATTGCATATTTTGCTGATATAAATCATTTTCTTTACATCACCTAACTTCAAATAATTTGCTTGTTTACGTTATTTGGTGGAGTTTTGTTTTGCAATTTGTAAAAAGCAATTATAAAAATATTTAACGAACATTTTTTTAATTTAATTTAAAATGTTTGTTTAGTGGAGTGATTTTTCCTTTTTTGCACAAGTATAGAATTAAGAAAAGAATACAAAAAGAAATTTTAGATTTAATTTTAAAAATATGCTTTACTACCATTAGGTTTATTTCTATGCTGATGGCAAATGTTACAGCTGTGTGTTGAAGTGTTCCATGTTTCGCTAATAAGTGTAAAATGGTCCCCAATTTAGCACTTTACGGTTATTGATGAGTTATTCTAACACCAATAAACACCAGTGTGAAGTCAAGTAGGACCCTTCCTGCCGGAAACAGATCCAGATTCTTACGATTTCTTCCATATGTGACACATATGGCAGTACGGTCCTTATTTTATCTGACCAAAAATAAAACAAACATCTTTTGACTTCCAGACAACTACCTCTCGCATGTACCATACCTAATTATTAACGTTTCTATTGTTGTTGTTCTTGTTGTTATTATTATTATTATTACTATTATTATTATTATTATTATTATTATTATTATTATTATTATTATTATTATTATTAACTACCGAGAAATACATCATACGAATTTTTCAGTTGTTAAAGAGTGATACGCTAGACTGTTTGCATTAATTTTATGATGGATTGTTTTTTTTTTTATAAATAAAACTTTTACGTATTCAGAGTTCCTTAAATTCTGTAAAGAATATGGCTAATTAATGCATGAACTCAATACAACTATCAAATCATCCATTCAGTCTGGTTTCTTTCCTGGCCTGGTTTTCATTCGTTTATCTCATTGCCTTTATTTGGTCTGATATCTTAAAAGCTTTTTACCAAATAATATTTTGTCTTAGAGTTTTGTTGTCTTTATATTCATGTGTTGTTCTTTTGTGGAAAAACAAATACAGAAGAAAATAGCACAGCAAAGCAAAATTTAGACTTCATTGATATTCTCTATTACTATAAGATTCAGGTTCATATTGGTTATCATATGACTTGGCTATATAGTCCAGTGTACCATCTTTCACTACTAAGTATAAAATGGTCATTGAATATTGACTTCATTTGATATTTACAGTATTCTTATTTGTAAAGAACTTTATATATTTGATTGAAATTTCATAATTATGTTTACATACATACATACATACATACATACATACATACATACATACATACATACATACATACATACATGCATGCATGCATGCATGCATGCATGCATGCATACATACATACATACATACATACATACATACATACATACATACATACATACATCCATCCATCCATCCATCCATCCATCCATCCATGCATGCATGCATGCATGCATGCATGCATGCATGCATGCATACATACATACATACATACATACATACATACATACATACATACATACATACATACATACATACATACATACATACATACATACATACATACATACATACATACATACATATGTGCGTGTGTGTGTGTGTGTGTGTGTGAGAGAGAGAGAGAGAGAGAGAGAGAGAGAGAGAGAGAGAGAGAGAGAGAGAGAGAGAGAGAGAGCAGGTTCTCCCATCATTTTATTGAAATACCTTGTTGCTGTGATTGTTGCATTCTTTAATATAAAAACAGCTAGTTTCAATTAATGTAGGCGACAGGTGTTACTGGAACGACGAATTCCAGTTTTGTTCTGCGGCTCTGGTTCATTGCACCTCTTTGTCCAAATATCCACTTCAGCTAGGATAACTGCAATTGTAACGATTAACTGTTTTAACATGCCTTTTTGCAGAATTATATCATTAAAAATATCAAGCATGCAATAAAAGACTCCATTTTGATTGCATTTTTAAATTACTGTGACAATGAAAACCAGAATTCAGTTATTTATTTCACGAAATATAAATGGAAAAGAAGCTTTTATGCTTCCACTGAGTGGCTCTGGTCGGGAGAAGAGGGGGGTGTACTTTCCTTGTCAGGGACTTCTATCCTTGGAGGGGTGTGACATTCCCGCTAAATATACTCGTTTCAAAGCTATTCAGCTTTACAACGTAGCTCTAAAGCTAAGTAGTCAGTGAGGCTCCGTTTTATTTGCCTGAAAGATAGTAAAATAGGGAGAGGGGTCATTTTAAAACTCATCATATACTTGTAACTGATGACAGTCATCCTTTCATAGGTTTGTGTTTAAAAATGTGTAGGTCTATATTGTTCAATGCAAATTTTTATTTTCTTTATTGTTTGTGCACAACAATAGTGTTTCAATGCAGGGTGCAGAAACGCATATTGTTTTAGGGTGCATTCAAAAATTTCAAAATGTCATGTATCGATATTCTTTATTGAATCAAATTTACGAATTTATATCGAGGAAGTTTTCTTTGGCAATACTTTTAAACAGGTGATGATAGGCATGTTAGATTTATTTCAATCGAATAATTCTTCATATGAGTTCATGTAATAAAAGGGAACTCCCCATTTTACTAAGGGGACTCGAGTGGATCACTGCCATATTACCTCTGTCTGCGTGGGTTCGAATCTAGGATTCGGCGAATGTGGATATGTGAGAAAGTTTGCCAGTAGTTTCTTGTGGGTCGGTGGTTCTTTCTGGTGATTTCCAGGTTTCTTTTCTTGACCATTAATACTTGCCGCCATGTATAGCCTATCGTGTGCTGAAAAATGGCGTTAAGCCTCACAACAACATTTTGCTAACTTTTCCAACCATAGCATGCAATTGAGTGTGATAAACGTATTTACCATCAATGCAAAAGTCAGAACTTTGTCTTTACAGCATTCACAACTACTAACCAACTGCAAGAATATTACTGACTTCCATATATTACATCGCCAACTCTTGCAACATAGTCCGAAACTTGATGGCCTTGAGTATCCAAACATTGAATCATATACGGCGATTATCCAATCTTGTTCGAAAGCTAATGCTTGTTTTGTGTGTTTGTTCTTTTTGTTTTGGTTTGGTTTCGGGAGAGGGGGATTGGGGGTATGTTGCTTATCTTTGTGTGTAGGCTTTTCTCGTCCGTTGTCATAACCACGATGACGATTGAAATATTAGTAAAAGCTTGTACGAGTTGCTTCCCGTTACATGCACGACACTTTCATCAGGATACTTCCATAAATTGCGTGTCCAGGGAAGGGTTGGGATTGGGTGTGACAAAACTTACTTCTGTGGAGGAGGAGAGGTGACTGTTAATAAATACGTACGTTCTGCATTGTAAGTATTTTACTTTACCTTAGACAAGCATCCGTTACGATTTTCTGTAAAATTCAAGCTAAGTGTTATACCTCCTCTTTTTCTTTGCAAGCATTACGAGCATTCTAGCAAGTACCGTTACGTAGCATTAAAATATTAAATGCTTATTTTTAAAGACTGTACTAAACTTCCTCTTTGAAAGTTCCTTTGCCCAGCAACTATTGGGAGGGGGAAAATGCACAACCATATGTAGGCCTACGTCCGAAACTTGTACACAAGTGTGCGCCATGCAACGGAACGTGGCATCGGTCGAAACTAGTCAATGTTTTACGGGGAAATACCAAATGGACGTCTCCTTATAAAGAAATATCGTCATAGCACATAATGCAGATGAAATTCAGGGGGAAAATTTGTCCTAATATTGTCTCTTTTTATGCTAAAATTAATTGTAAATATTTTCTGTTGTTGCTAATTGTATTCCAATAGCAATTAGGCCGGTACCACTCCATTATGGAATTAGAAACATACACAATTAATGACATTCCACTTTTTAAGAGAAACAATATCCTAAATGGAGACTTGGACTACATTATTGTAAATAATAATTTTAAAACGGTTTCGGTAGGTAATTTCATTTGTAACAAAAACAACACTGATCTTCACAATTCCTCAATTAAAAAATATTCATACAAGAATATTTATGGCATTTACCAACGACTGTTGATTTACCATCATCTCTAGTAAATTTTGGCTTTTTAGGTCATATCTATTAATTGTGAATTTACGAACATCTGAGAGTAAAAATGCTTTAGGTGTTAACATCGGATTCAAGTAATTGTTCAAGTAATTATCATCATTGAAACTTACGCTTCCTGACTTAATACTACAAGCGACTATGTAATACCCGTATCCTAAACTTATCCTACACCTAATGCAAGCGACTATGAAGCACACTTATTATTCATAATTCAATCGACTGTGTAATATACATATTCTACGCGGGTGACAACCGACTATGTACTACACTTATTTTACACAGAATGTAAATGATTATATAATACACATATTCTACACGCAATGCAAGCGACTGTGTAATACACGTATTCTACAAGTATGACAATCGACTACGTAAAACACGTAATCTTCATATAATACAAGTGACTATGTAATACTCATATTATATATGAAATTAAAGTGTTTGTGTAATACATGTATTCTATACATAATACAAACGTCTATTACAACATGTATTTTACTTCATTTAGCCGATATATCGAAAGATGACCCTATTTCTGACTCATCGTTCCATTGAGAAAACTTCTTGAATACAGAACCTGTGAAACAAAAGTGCTATTCAACTTTAACCTTCTACAACGAAATTTTAAAACTGAACTTATTCTTCTAACTGAGGATGTTCATATTGAAGATGTGAACGACTAATGTTATTTATAATAATAATAATAATAATAATAATAATAATAATAATAATAATAATAATAATAATAATATGGTAGGTGACTGATGAAAATGAATGTAAAAGTATTAGACAGTATGTGCATTACTGGTATAAAATCCCCTCTCTCTCTCTCTCTCTCTCTCTCTCTCTGCAAAAAATTATTTTAAATTAAAGTTATAATGTCTACTATTGAGCCATTCTGTGAAATATTGCTCTGATTTTATCTAGCGGTTTTACACATATATTAGATAAATACTTCTACATACAATGGAAAAAACACCTTTAAAGTTTTTGTGTTTTTAAGTAATAAATCAAAGTACGAATTCTGTTCTACACAGTCAGGGTTCCTGCAGGAACCTTGGTTAGTGCATGAGGATTATTTTAACAAAAAGAAAAACGAAAAAAAATTCTGACTGAAATCCTGTTAGCATGTTTTTTTTATATACGTAATTCGAAAACCGGAAGTGGTGGAATGATTGTTTCCGACTGAGGTCATTTTGATACAGCCACGGGGTGCTATTCCAGATCGGTACCTCTCTGTTTACTCTGATCAAAGTCAACGGGGCTTCGCGTGGTTGGATTTTCGGATGCGTCAACTCGAAAGAAAGATGCCCCCAATCTGATCACATAAATTATAATTGATAAAGGTCTAAATCGTTTATTTTGGAAAGTTAATCCTATCAACATGAATACAGCCATTTTGAATCAATCGCGAGCTTAAGCGTATTATACGGGAGATTGAATTAAATACTTAGTAAATTGACTGGTTGCAGTTGTTATCTAGACTAATAAGAGGCTGTTCTTTTTAAGGGTGGTGCGCAGGCGATTGCCTCTCTTCTAAGCATACATATATGCTGTATTTTATTTCCACAAGGTGTTTCTTCCTGTTTTAATCCATATAAACAAATCATACTTTATTGTCTAAAGTGGTTAAAAGACCTCAGTACAATTTTGTCTGATATCACTGTATGCAACTGTGAGACGTTTTTACGTCAATTGCAGGCCGGTGCTTGTTTAAACACTGCGAATTTTCTTTTACCATAGCTGTAAGGTTTATATGATTATAGTTTTTTTTTTCCCCGAAAATTTCAGAGTTTTATATTAAGATTTTGTGTGGAACTTAGGTGTGTTAAATTTATTTATATCGGCAATGCTTATATATGCGTGTAATGAGGAGACTTATTCATTTTACCTAACCCTGGTATGCAAATGAGTCAAGGCAAAATAAAAAATAGTCAACTTTTACTCATCTGTACAACATTCAACAACCGCTAAACAATTGCAAAATTATTGCTGCGTTAAGTAGATTTGCTTTTTAACTTTTGCATCGTATTTTGATACCTAAAAGTTTTTTTTTCTCAAACACTTAGGAAATATAGCGGATCCTTCGAACTCTTTTGAAAAGCTAATGCTTGTTTTGTTTGGTTTTTTTGGGGGGGTGATATTGATGTTTGTTTTTTGTTGATGTGTTTTTTCTCGTTCGTAACAAAAACGATGACCATTGAATTATTAGTAAATGATTGCAAGCTAACTCTTTTTCCATTTAACTAACCTACCTAACAATAGCATGCAAATGAACCTGATAACGTAATTATGATCAATACAACATCCATAGTAGTATCTATCTCCTTACCTTTACAGCATGCCACAACAGTTATCCAATTACTAGAGTATTAGAGACGTCAATATATTGTACATCGCTTGCAACATATTTTGATTCCAAAACTTCTCTGTCTTTAGCATTCAAACATTAAATAAATAAAAAAAACTGATCTTTCAAGTTTGTTTGAAAACGAATGAATGGGGAGGTCTCGTCCGTCACATACAGAACGGTGTGGATTGAAATCTATTAACAGCTGACGTGCAAGCTTTGCTTCCCGTTATATTCACGACCCTCCTTAGGGAACTTCCATACATTATAAACGAAGGAAGTTGTAGAAAAGGATTTACAAAAGCGTACCTGTGCTTATCGGGAGTGGGGAGGTAGTAACGGTCAATAATTACGTACGTTCGACGCTGTATGTATTTTTTACATTTAACTTAGGCAAGCACTCGTAACGATTTTGCTGTAAAATTCAATCTACGTTTTACGGTTGGTGTTAATACTTCCTCATTTTCGTTTCAAGCATTAAAATCAATTTGCTTAAGTTTCGTTTAACAACATCTGAGAGTTAGAAAATATGTAGACGTTTACTTCAAATTCACTAAGTGACTTCACTGAAACTTGTACTTTCTGATTTTTATTTGGGAATACAATTAAAACATGCATTAAGATTTAATACCACAATGCTGCCAGGTGATGCACGTATTCTGCTCGTATTTCAAGCGACAATATAACACTCGTATGCTGCATGTTATACAAGTATCTGTGTAATATAGTATTCTAGACTTATTACAAACGACTATGTAATACACGTATGATACATGTAATACAAGGGTCTGTGTAATACACGTATTCTACACGTAATACAAGCATCTGTGTAATACAAATGACCGTCATATACGTATGCTACACGTAATACAAGCCACTGTGTGGTATACGTATTCTAAACGTATAACAAGCAGCTGTGTAATACACGCGTTAGACTTCATTAACCTGGTGTAAAGATAACTGTATATACTTTTTTATTCATCGTTAATTAGACATCAGTCTTATTCAACTGAGAACATGTCAAATACAAAATGTAATGCAACTTTCGTCACTGTACATATAAAGATACAGGGAAATATTACGACAATTTGAATAAATAAAGAACTTCAGTTTGGGATAAGAGCTATAAGTCAACTACATGATGACGATTATCTCAATAAGTAAGCAAGGGCACACAATTTGAGTTGTACACCAAAATTAGAATTGTATATACATAACATAACATAAAATTCGGCGAATGTGGATATGTGGGAAAGCTTGCCAGCAGCTTCTCGTGGGTCGGTGGTTCTTTCCGTGGATTTCCCGACTTCTTCCTCCACCATTAATACTGGCCGCCATGTATAGCCTATCGTGTGCTGAAAAATGGCGTTAAGCCCAACAACAACAACAACAACAACAACAACAACAACATTACATACCACGTACTAAACTAGAGCACCCGATTTGAGTTGGACACATAACACATAAAACCAAATAAACGAGCGCACTAAATCTGTATTGTACACATAAAAAAACGATTGCAAATTTTACAGATGTAAATCATTGCAGATGTAAATAATTTTCTTTACATCACCTACCCATCGAATTATTTGCTTGTTTGCGTTTTTGTTTCACATTTTGTAAAAGTAATTATATAAATATTCGATATTTTAATTTTAAATGTTTGTTTAGTGGTTGGATATTTCCTCTATTTTGAATATAAAAAAGAAATAAGAAAAAGTACAAATCGAAATTTTAGATTTAATTTTAAAAATTATATTTACTACCATTCGGTTTATTTCTATGCTTATGGCGTGTATTGCATCTGTGTTAAAATGTTCCATGTTTGGCTAATAAGTATAAAATGGTCATCGATTTATCACTTTAAGGTTATGGATAGATAGGTTATTTCAACACCAATAAACACCAGTGTGAAGTCAACTAGGACCCTTCCTGCCGGAAACAGATCCAGATTCTTACGATTTCTTCCCTAGGTGACATACGCCAGTACCGTCCTTATTTTATCTGTACAAGAATAAAACACTTTAATATCATAGGTTGCTGATGGAATTGAGGGTATGACAATATCACACTATACATTACTAGTGTTAAACAATACTTTGTTCTGTCCTCTCTCTCTCTCTCTCTCTCTCTCTCTCTCTCTCTCTCTCTCTCTCTCTCTCTCTCTCTCTCTCTCTCTCTCACACACACACACACACACACACACTCACGCACACACACACACACATACACACACACATACACATTTCCTATACTGTCATATGATTTTTTACTAAAGTCCCAATGTCTAAAAAGCGGTATTCTATACCACACTGTGAAATACCTTTGTGAATATCAGATTTTATATCCTGATGCAATGGTTGTATACATACATAGGAAATAGCCTCGTTTGTATGCCATGGATAAGTACCTCTACCTTTAATGGATAGAGACCTCTAAAATTGTAGTATTTTTCAGTAATAAATCAAATTACTTATCGTGCATGAGTTGTTTTGTTTTGTTTTTTAAGAGGAAATAAAGAACAAAAAAATAATAAATAAGATTTACTAACATCCTATAAGAACGTATTATACATGTAAGGTGATTTTGGAGTGTTACGTTTTGAAGGAGGTCATCGTCAGACAGCCACGGTGTGATATCCTTGATCATTACCAAATTTTGCCACAATAGTTTCTCGCGTGAATGGATTGTTTGAAGGGTCAACTCGAAAGAAAGAGGCTCCAATTTGATAACATAAATTGTAAGCGATAACGGTCTAAATCGTTTTTTTTTTTGAAAGTTAATCCCATTAACACGAATACGGCCATTTTGAATCCATCATGGGATTAAGCGTTTTTTTTAATCCAGGGACAAAATAAACACTTAATTAATTAAATGGCTGAAAGACTATTCCTATTTTTTTTATATAGACTAATAACACATTGTTCTTTTTTATTGTGGGTGGGGTGCATATGAGACAGTTGCTTCGCTTCCAAACATACTATATTTTAGTTTTGCAAGGTATTTTGTCCAGTTTGATGTAAATATAAAAAAAATCCATATACATAAAACTTTTTATTGTCTCAAATATTAAACATGTAAAACTAAAATAACATTACTGTGTCTGACACACTCATGTAAAAAAAATACATACACACATACATACACGTATTATACAAGAAGGAGACGAACCTCACTATTGTTGATGATTGAAGTTCCTGGTAAGAAAAGTTGAGAATATAGTAAGTTTCTCTCGATGAAATTGAAAGTATAATCATTCCAGACTACAGGTGCAAATGATCGTAGGGTACCCTCTCTCTGCTTTTTGCATATTATCATACCCGATATTCCTTTCATAGGCAGGTAGATTTATTTTATAAAATTTTCTGCGAGGCGAGTACATCGTGTTTAGGAAATATTTAACTACTGTTCTTTTTAAATTTTATGCCAACGTTATTATCTTAAAGAAATGTTTATAACCACTTCATTCTATGTATCTGAATGGCGTTGTGAATCTCGGATTTTTTTACCTCTGAAGAATGGTTATATAAATATTTTGTATAAACACCTCCTTAAGGTTAGTGGGGAGGGATTCCGGGAACAGATCAAAGTACCAACAATGTTCTAAAATGATTGCTGCCTGATTGGGTTCGTTTAGCTTTTCATGGACAGTAATCATGTGCGTATGCATTTTTGCTTGAAAAAAGGAAATGACGAAACATTGAAGTTTGAGGTAATTATGAGACAGCCACAGGGTGCTATACTAAAACCGTATCTATATAAATTTACGCTGATCGCATCTCCTTCTATTATTCCTCGCGCGAATTGATTTTCCAAGGTATCAAATGGAATGAAAATATTAGTCAATCTGATAAAAATGATAATATCCAATAAAGAGCTAATAATCTGCTTGGAAAGTTAATCCCTACTACACGATTCTTACCTTAAGGAATTAATCACGAGCTTAACTGGTTTATTCTGACCTAGGGGCAAAATAAACACTTGATGATTTAATTGATTGAAAGACTATTCTGATTTTGATTTAGATAGTATTACCGGGGCATATTTTATATTGATTAAAGATGTTGGACCAACTTGCAGGACATTTTGTGTACGTATATTATATATAAACATCCATGGAAAGCTTTATTCAGCAAGGCACTATATCGAAGATCTCATGCTGCGTGGCTTGACAGGAATGCACCATTCCTCCGGTATGTTTATTGAGCGATAGTGTCAAGACTTGAACAGAAAATTGCGTGGTAGGACAGAGCTGAGAATTGTTATAGTGTAAAATGATAGTGAATTTTGCAAAGATTATCCAGATGGAACAAAGCATAAAAAAGAGACATTATAGTGATATCGTTGATAGAGAGCCACAATTCAAAAATCCTATCACACCAAAGAAGAAAAGAAGGTGCAGTCGATCAACGCTAAATACATCTTTACTCTCTGGTATGTATTTTTTGAAAGTTTCTTCGCCATTTGATTTCTACCTTCT
The DNA here is from genome assembly GCA_016746295.1 of Potamilus streckersoni. Taxonomy (NCBI): domain Eukaryota; kingdom Metazoa; phylum Mollusca; class Bivalvia; order Unionida; family Unionidae; genus Potamilus; species Potamilus streckersoni. The sequence continues at coordinate 740,306 of JAEAOA010000482.1, forward strand.
TGTAATTTTTCCTTTCTCTACTTCGATCTTTTGCTCTTTGTATCGTTCTAATCGTTAACAAATATAACTAAGAATAAATGTCAAAAGATAACTATAGAACTTCATGTTTATTGGCACTGTTATTAGCTCCGTAAACCGGGGAAAAATTATAGAAGGTAGGAAAAAAGTAAAAACTCAGGGTTGTTTGGGTTATTCAAGTAATGATGCATTAACAGCTACGTATACACAGTAAGTACAATCATTAAACACCTACATATGCTGATACTTGAAAAATATTGAGAGTTGAGAAAAACGATGCGTAACAAGTTATGTTCCATTTCAGAATCCAAGCTCTCTGGTTCAGAACTATTCAGAATGCTGCGGTTTAAATATTCAACCCCAAAGGCAAAATCCACCGATTCACAAATCGAGCCAAAGCCAGTCACCAACACACATAAAGACATCATGAATACAAGGGCTAGCTTCAAAAGGAAACTATTTAGGATAAGCATTAGAAGCCAAACTAGAGGTTCTCTCTCTCTCTCTCTCTCTCTCTCTCTCTCTCTCTCTCTCTCTCTCTCTCTCTCTCTCTCTCTCTCTCTCTCTCTCTCTCTCTCTCTCTCTCTCTCTCTCTCTCTCTCTCTCTCTCTCTCTCTCAAATGTTTAAATACAAGATCAACTGATTAATAAGTCGAAACTCGTTCATACTCGTACTCATCTGAGATCTTCATAATCATTTTTGTGACTTTTTCATTTTCACTAAAATAACAATAATCAGACTAGAATACGATCTCTAGAGTGGTAACAAGCTTATATAATCAGAGGGAAGAACGGCGCATTCAAACATGTGGGCCTAGCTTTGTACTAGATTTTGCTGGGATCCTTAAAAATAGCGCCAAAAATATGGCCTCCAAATTGTTAACAATTTCAGACAATCAGATAGATTACCTTTTTTATAACAGTGGATCTCGCTTTTTATCAAGTTGTACGAGATCTTGATGAGACCTAAACTTTAAAACTTTATATATATATATATATATATATATATATATATATATATATATATATATATATATATATATATATATATATATATATATATATATATTTATATATATATATATCATGTCTGAAACATAGTCATCGGACTAACAACGAGCAGGTGAGCTAAAGAAATTACGAAATTATACACATTTATTACATCAACTACAGGTGAGAAAAGATTGAAACTTTAGCAAATTCAAAGCGATAAATACTCCATGATTTCCGCTCCTAGAAGTAAGCTGCCTGTTTTTTTTTAGCTCAGTACCCATGGGCGCCCGTAGGGGAGAAAATCTTTCAGGAAGTCACGGCCAAGAGAGTTAGTTTAGTGAGCTACTATTTATTAAGCGTTTTGAACAGAATTTTGCGACATTTTCAGCTTCATTTTTATAAACTTGTCGGAATTTATTTATGCATATTTGCAATGTTTCTAGCTGGTCACGTAACCCAATTGACCTGTAATACGGGCGCCCTGCAAGCACCCTATTACTGACTCACCTGAGGTCCTGTTATGCAATTACTCGTATGATAGCCGTTCAATTTGACGAATACATCCAGCGTCAAAGTCAGTTTGTCCCTGCACGCGTTATTTTGTGACCTTTTTATTCTTCAACGACTTCAAAACCCAACACGACCACTGTACGGAGCACAATTTTTTCATTACTAACTTTCAGTTCTTTTTTATCAAGGTCCCATATTGTGGAATCTTTGGGATGTAGTGCAAAATAAAAATAGAAAGTGTTCAGCCCTCGGAGATTATCATTTGATCAGAAACCATAAAGGTGCAAATCAAAATATCTTACCAGATACATTTTTGTTGTTATTGCCACTTTGTCATGTATGTATTTATAAATGACATGCATGCCCAAATGTTTTTGTCTTATTGGCAATGACGTAGGTGAATATCAATTACTTTTTTTATTGCCAATTCTAAGAATTTTATAATGTATATGATGCGGACTTGACTTAGTAAAATAAACAAAATCAAACATAAGCGCAATTCCGTACGGCATATCTGAATCATTTTTCAAATCTAAATTCTTCAACATTAGCAAATAAAATTTAACAGCTCTGAAGAGGAGATAATACAGTTGTCTTTTAAATAAACGACCTTTTATTTTGAATAATCTTGTAAATTACAAATGGGATGAATGCATATTCTAATTCATTTAAACGAATTAGCGAAATCCACTCGATATGGACAACATAAAATAGTAGAAGTCTGTGAGTTCTGATAAAACAAAATTCTGCTCTCTTTAGCAAAATTATCCATCATTTAGTTGCGAGTAATGCAAATAACTTTAGCATTTTTTTGCAATGGAAGGAAATTTCACAAGCGAAAAGGACATCCTTTTTTCTTTTTGCTAAATAATTAGATTCCCTGTTCTCTTCAGCGACACCGATTTTTCTAAGGCAATCGCCTTCATAGCTCTTAAATTTCTCCGCGTATGTTCGAGTCTTGCCAGAAGCTTCCAGTGGGTTGGTAGTTCTTCCAGGGGTCCACATGGGGCACAAGCTTGATAAATATATACTGCCCGACCGAAAAAAAAAACACAACTACCCTGGATCCATTTGCACCCGTCCTGTAATATACACCCTCCTATTTCTTTGTACCCTCCAACACAACAGATTTTAAAAACGAAAAGCATTAGTACTACAAATTATGCAAAACTTAGTCATTTCAATTATCAATGTATAATTTCTAACCGGATTTCGCCAAAGGGGCCTTAACACTCTCAACTTAATCGCGTTTGATTTTAAAAACTCTTAATGTTAACAAGCAGACAGACAGCTCAATGTTCTTTTCTAGTTTCTATAATAATTTATTTCAGTAAAACTGTGTTGTCCGCTTTATTTTTACTTTCGTGATATATTGGCACTTAATTTAAAGTATAATCTATGTATCATTTCGAAGAAGTTGATATCCTTTCTGACACTTAAATCAGAATTTTTTCTTGAATATACGAGATGACTAATGTTGAAAAATGTTTGTTAAAAACTCAAATAACTGTGAAAATATGCACCTGTTGTATTGTGGGTATTTGCGCACACAATCGTAACGTCCCTGAGAAAGAAAAAAAACAAACAGCCATATTTGTTACGTCTAGTTTTAATATTTCTACATAAACTTGCATGCATATGCTCAGTTAGAAGTAACTCCAAAATGTGCACTATCATTCAGTTGATTAATTAATAAACTGTGTCACATATGCTATAACTATGGAGACCTTATTACGAAAGAAACTCCCGTGTGATTCTAAAAGCAACAAGTTGGCAGAGTTTAGGACGTGTTATTGGTGTGGTCCCTTTCAGACTTGTCATCATAGAAGGGACCCCCTAATACCGAAAGTAGAAAGGATTTTATTTGTCTCTGTTCCTCCAATATGCATGTGCTATTTGTATTTAATTTATTGATTTTTCTATATAAATTTTGTTTTAGGGTTTATACACCATCCTAATTTGTTGTGAAATACTCCTTGACCTATTCTTTTTTTTTTGGTCTTGTAGTTTATTTATTGGAAGAGATCCTTGCCAGGGATCAGTGTTGTCCTATGTATGCCATATGTATGTGATATTTGTCTAGTATGAAATATCGTGTTTGTGTGAGGATTGGCTAAAGGTCAAATTCTTAAAGTTATTATTTACTTTTAATGGTTTCATAATATTTTACTTTGTGCTATAAGAAGAAAGAGGAATTTAATAGATTAGAAAATATTAGAAAAGATTGTGGAAAATCCGTTTATAGTGATGGTTGTGTGTTTGTGTCATACGTATATTTATAACGTTGTATATATTGTTTCGTGTTTTTTGTTTTCGTTATGTTTTTGTATATATATCTTAGATTAATTACAATTGCTATCTATTCAAATATTTAGCTATTAAAATCCATTTTTGTTTTCATAATTGTATTATTGCAAGAAATTAAATCATTTGAATTTTCCTTATCATTGATGCTATTAGTATATAGTAGATTTTTGTCATCTCTTTTACCGTATTTAATCTTAAGTAGTATAGGAAAATGAGAGTTTTGGCCCACCACCCCCTCCCACACCTCCTCCCCCACCCCCGCCAAACCCTCATTTCCCTATACTACTACTATGTAGACAGATATTTTGTAACCAGACAAAACAACAGGTGTTGGAATGCGATAAGCTCTGTCAACAGAAGTGATGAATTTGTTAGAACAGCGTATGTGTGGAATATGATTATTCTAAAGACGGTAAATAGGTTTTACCACAAATTTTTTATCAGATAACAGGATGAAAATTAAACTGTGCATTAGAACGTTTCAGTTAACAAGGTGGAAATTAAATTAGCATCAGAATGAAAATGATATTATTTTAGTTATATTATATCTTAAGTTTAGATAAAATTATACGTTACTCATATCATATTTTCTTTGATAATTTTTTCCGTACTTGCTAACCCTCATTGGTAGAATGTCTGTTAACATATTGTCAATAATACGAAATTCACGTAATAAATCATCCATATTATATTTAACTCCTCGTAGGTAAGACCGGATCTGATCAAGTAGTTTCTTGTAAGTTTTAATAGAGGTTAAACACCCGTGCTTTTTTATCAAAAGTCTTGGTTCTACTTTTTTACACGCCGCTGTAAGTGAAACACCAATACCAGATATAATTAACAAAAATGGATTTAATGATACCCCACTTGAAATTATACCAGAACTGGTCATTAACAAGGGTAGATATGATATTACTCGAAGGATCTTGTTGTAGTATTTGTAACATTTTTTAACACACCAAAGTTTTTTATGATAATATTTATAGTATTGTATTAGTGAGTCCACATCCTCTTCTGGAATATCTTTTGAAATGTGATTAAAATCAACTATACTTCTTTTCATTATAATATTTGTTTACATAGTTATGATAAATCAGCTACAAATTCCAAACACCACCGATAAGGACCTACAAAATTTTTATCAGTTGGTTCAAGTGTAAATTTCTCCTCAGAATTTGTGTTTAATATTACATGTAATATTCCAAATAAGTTGTTATCTTAATAATGCCATGGAAGTGTGGTAAACATTATTTTAAACTTTGCACTGCTAAACACTGACAATCTATACACACCGGTAACTTCTGCAGTGTATTTTAAAGAATCATTTTCCTTCGTCCATGTACCAGACCCAATTGCAACACTATACACAATATTTTTAATCTGTTTATGAGGAATTTTATTCATGTTCATTTTCTCAACAATATTAGGAATTCCACTAATAATATCATTGAGTTTTGTGTTAATATCATTGAGTTTTGTGTTGATATTAGCGAGTGTAATGTTAACATTTGAAGGATTTCCAAAAAATTCATCTCTAATTTTGTTTATGTTTCTGCGAAAACTTAAAAATGTATTCACGTGACTGGTAAAATCAGTTTTGAGCACTGTGATTTCATTATTAATTGAAGCGTCCCAATCATTGACGTATTTTTTAGTGACAGCATCCCCATCCTCAGTTGGGTTTCCAAGATCTGTAATCTTGTTTTGTGTCATAACAATATTCCCACTTGGATTTCGTACAACTACATCTGACAGTTTTACGTTACTCGTCTTTAATCGTCCTTCTTTATCCTGGAAAATGTCGACTTCATCTGGATCTACGCTGGTAAGATTTAGTAAATTATTGATTTCATTTTTGAGCTGATCAAGAGTTGCATATTTGGATAAGTCACCTTGGTAACCTTTTGTGGATAAATCTGATAGTGTTCCAAATTTTGTATAGTAGCTCATTATTTTCTGTCTTAGATAAAATTATCAACACGAGTTTAATATTATACAAAATGGCAAAATCGTTGATATTAAACTTTGACACAGAGAGACTAGTGAAGCATAAACATAACAATGAACTTCCTGATTGTCATTATCTTATTGTTGGGCGAACTGGATCGGGGAAAACAAATTTGCTTCTTGGTGATAATTTTAACTACGACAGAGTTTATATTTACACAATCAATCCACAGCAAGATAAGTATGAGTTATTAAGCGAATATAATAACAAGCTTCGTGATGATCTTAAAGCTGGTGAAGATTGTTTTATAATTAGGCAGCCAGAAGATCTTATTCCAGTTAATCAACTTGATGCAGATGAACATAAGATAGTAGTTTTTGACGATATTCCTCTAAATAACATGGAGATGAAGAAAATAAGATCATATTTCTCATTGTAACGTAACAAACAGTGTAATTCTGTTATCTCGCTCAAGGATTTTATAATGTTGATAGATTTATTAGGCGAAATACGGGTTGTTTTATTTTATTTCTAAGACTGGATAATGTTGACGTTAGAAATATTGCAAGCGAGCAATGCGGTGGCGTGACAAAAGATAAGTTTATTAAACTTTACCGTAATGCTACAAAAGATAAATTTAACTTTTTCTTGTTTGATAAACCCACAATTGATCCAACTAAAATGTTTCGCTGTTGTATTAACAGTTACTTACAGTAAAGCGTTTCAATTTCATAAAATTTATAATTATAATAATGGACAAACGAGCAAGATACAGACAACACATAGAAGATCTAAAAAAAAACTTGCTCAGTCTCAGGCATCACTTAAGCAAAAAGTACAAGAAGCACGACGTGGGTAAGTAACTGCTACAGAAGCAACAGCTACAATTTTCAAGCCGGTTACTGAAGCACTATTAAGTAAACAACCTGAAACTAAACCACTATCAGAAGAAGAACTTAAACAACTGCAGGAAAAAGGCTTGGTTGGAATTGTTAAAGAAAAACAGGAAGCAGCTGCTGCAAAAGTTGTTACTAGATCTGATGAAGAAAAAGGAAAACTGATTGAGGCACTTACAGCAAATATAGCTCATCCTGCGGATAGACAAGCAGAAACAGATCGATTGATAAACAATCCGCTGGAACTTGAGCGAAGATTGGCAGAGTTAACAACGCAAGGAATAACAGATATTATAACACATTTATCAGGAGACATAAAAGATATCAGAGAGGAGCAACAAAGAGTCGGTGATCTTACTGTAAAGTTTATGGAAGTTGGAGATCAAAGATTTTATTTTAGGAAAAGAGCAAATGATGAGATAAAAGGTAGTGAATATGATGATTTTTTAAACAAAGAAAATATAAGTGATATTGAAAATATAAGCAGGTGGACTGATGCAGCATATCAAGCATTAATCGATAAATTAGATGTAATATTAAGAGACGGAGCTGCTGCTAAAGATGAAATAAGAGCCTTAAAACTGAGCAGGATGTTTTTGTTATCGAGAAAGTGATTAGAAAATAGGGAAATAAAAGTTTAGTCAAATGGCGTGGGTATAGCGATAAATTTAACAGTTGGATCCCAACTAAGCAGATTATGATATAATGTTATTATAAATTTTCTCATACTTTTGTTTGACAGATTTACATTTTACTGGTTTACATAACGATATTAGATACTGCTTACGATCGTCAGAGATCGTCATTAGATTAAAAATCTTGACAAATATGAAATCGAATTTGATATTTTTCTGTCGGCCTGGAATCCTGATGTTTAAGAAAGGTTTGATTCACTGCTAAAACAATTGTTGTTCGGCAACGGTAAAATTAAATTTCATTATTTTTTTTGCAATGTGATACTTGACATTATATCGTTTAGTTGTTGGTCTGCTGTAATTTGATCAGCAGCAGGCGGGGGCGAACCCTACAAAATTTTGCGACAAAATCGATTAAAGCCTCAGAATGCCAAATGGAGCCTTCCTACGAAATCTCATATTTTAACCAAAAAAAAAAAGACCCCATTTTACAAATGGAGCCTTAGCAATTTGGTCGTAAATATATTGTCATAACCACCCTCAAATTGCTGCCAATAATTGCTATCATCTACGTCGCAAATATGTTGTCATAACCCTCCCTGCTGCTAAAAGGATTTCAGGGTTACTACAAATGATTTAACCAAATATTTGTTAACTTTTCACAAACAGACTAATCGATAATACTTCACCACGTAGATCAATTAATTTATTTGACTGATCAGTGAGTGTAAAATTAATTCTAGTTAGCAAATCATTTTGACATTGCATATAGACTGGATTAATCGGATTTTTAACAATTAAGAATCCTGGAGGAGCTGGTGGTGTAAATGAATAAAGAAAGTAACCTTGTCGGGCTTGATTTGATTGTTCCATATTAATTTGATAACTTCCTTCGATTACATCACACGTTAAATTAAGCGCGATCACCGATGAAATATCCACATTGTTCGGTGCGATATGTCTACCGTCGCCGTCGGGAGAATTATTGTGAGTCAATATAGTTGGTTTGGGTTGTTTATTTTCCCATTCGTCATGGATTATTCTGAATCCCTCGTCGATGGCCGCTCTAAGGTCTCTCTTCAATTCTGGTATGTTATATCCTGGTAGGTTAAACGTTGGAATATCTTCAACGGGGATTTTATATTTTTCTGCAAAAAATTTACTTAATTCAGGATCACCTGCTATTTCTTGAATGGTTCGAGAATGTTTTTTTTCTGCGTCATCGATAATTTTATTACATGTATCTACCACGCTGATGAATTCGTCTTTAGTGAGAGAACCAGATCTTAGAGATACGAAAGATCATTATTTATCGCTGTGAATCTATCAGTAATACGACGTTCATCTAACTCCTCATTAAACTTTTCATTCAACTCTTTCTTCAATTTCTCCTTCACCTTTTCACCCCTCTCTTTCACCAATTTCTCTATCCTCGCCTTCATACCCTTTAAAATGCCAGCCGCGATCGCCTCACGAATCGCCTTGTCAAGGAGATTAGAAGATGTACTCCTGCGATCTCTATTACCTTCTACTGGATATTCGGATGCTAACTTATCAGTGATATAATCAGACTTTACCGGCTCGGGTGTGGAAGTGCTAGCATTTCTACCAGGTGGATCTTCCGGCCATCCTAATACTGTTCTTATTGAACTATTATAAATATCTACAACATACCCAGGGGAGCTTATTTCAATTGTAGATGATAGTGTTGGTTCATGAACTGTTATCGCAATTTTTGATTCTTTTCTAGTAATGGATTTTATTCTACGTTGTAATTCATTATTAATTTGCTCAATTTGATAGGACCCAGTTGGTATTGAAACAACGCTCCAATCTGGAGTGTCATCTTTTTTATTTCTATATGCAAATACTAGGGAATTATTAGGTCTCTGACCACCAAATGTAACCGATCTGATATTAGGCCAACTATGATACACTCGTAATTTTGCCAACGCGATTTCCTTTACTGAAACAGGGGAAGGAAAATTCACACTGAATTTAGGATTTGTTGACGATATTGATATCATGCTTGTTTTCCGCGGAGTGGTATTTTCTGCTATCCGCTGAAGTAGTTGAATCTCTTGCGACATTATTATTATTATTATTTACAATGTCTAATTTTGCAATAGATGAAAAAAACGCTAGCGTTTTTAATCGTAGTATCATAAATACGTATCATCGCGGAGAATTCGTCTTCGGTAATTATCGTATCATCAATCGATGATGACATCAACGAGGATAATTGTGAGTAACCGTTAGATACTGCTTGATGTTTTACTATATAGTCGTTAAGTTTTTCTTGAGAACACGATGATATTTTTTAGTAATAGCATTTGCAATTCCAGCAAATGTTGTCACCGCGGAAATAACAATTGGGACAGCAATCGGAGCTGCCTTTGTTACTGAAGATAGTATAATACCAGCATCGGCCATTATACCAGATACTGAGTATACTGTAACATCAATCGCGGTAATTCTCCTGCGATACTTTTTAATTTTTATTTCATACTCATCAATGAGTGTTTTGAGTTTCGTTAAAAACTCTTTGACGGTATCATAGCGATATTGCGATGACGGAATCATATTATTTTAAAATCTCAAGTGGTTTCTAATTGTTAAAAATTCTAATTTAGATCAGCTACAAACTCCATGTACCATACAAATGATGTCTTATTTAAATAAGGATCAGTGCTTGTTATTGTAAACCGTTTGTATTCACCCACGTCAATAGTCGTTGAAATCACGTTGTTGTATCCATATGAAGTCGATGATGATATATTAAACTGATTCAGTGACACTATTGTTAATCGATAAATACCCTTGTTTGACACAGTGAGAGTTATTGTATTCTTTTTAGGTTCCCAATCTAATGATCCAGAGAGAACTGTGTATACCATATTTATGATATTCCTCTCATGAGGAATCTTTATTTTTTCAAGTAGCGGAAGATTGTTTTTGAACGTTGTAATATCCGTGTTGATTGCTTCCAATTGCCGATTAATCGCTGGTATTTCTTCGATGGATTTTTTAATATCCGGAAGTTTGATATCTATTTTATCAAGTGGACCTCCCAAAAATTTATCAACAATGTTTTTACGAAATGTTGAAAACTGTTTTACGTGTTCTTCATATCTTAATTGAAATGTTGCAATTTCCAACATAGATGCTTTTATCTCTTTTATCTCGGTGTGGTTACTGGTGGATTTCCAAGGAATTCTAGCAGCTGTTTGTCGATTTTGTCTACGATTGACTTTTGTAATTCATACAATTTATTGAATTCAGTTTTGATTGTTATATTCATCATTGAGTGATTTAACGCGTTTGCTGTGCTATCTACTGTTGTTAGTTTATCCGTGATCGTCGAAATAAATATCCCCGGTTTGAGTTTTCCATCGTTTGAATATAACGCTATTGTATTTTCAACGACGTCACGTCTTCGTATTAAGATATCATCCAATGACACATTACTAGATTTCAATTTGCCCTGGCGATCTTGAAATACAACTATTTCCCCAGGATCTACACTTGACAAATTTAATGTCTCGGCGATTTCATCTTCGATTATTTTTTTTACATTTTCGACAGCGAATTTACTATCGGTTTCTGTTTTTTTTTACTCTGATAAAGGTCGTCCCCAAATACCAATCATTATACGAAAACGCTAACGTTTTTCTAAATCATAACGCTATCGTTTTTGCCATTGCCTGCTAGTATATTCATTAACAACAACTTGTGGTGGTTTCCTTGGAAATCTAGATATCTCTGCAAGGACGTTTAATACTTCACGACCGCATATCGGTGGATCATTTAACCGTTGTGTTGGTAGCGTGGAATAAAAAATTGGAGATGATTTTGTTATTGTAGATACATATCGCATGAATTCTTTTGGTGGAGCTAATCCATATGAATCAAAATAGACAATTCCACGTGGATCAATTGCATATGCGACCCAATGAGTTCCTTCTCCGCTGCTGTTATCAAGATTGATAATACCCGTTTCATTTTTCATTGGTTTTGACGGTAATTCGTCTCTCATGAAAACTCCTCTAAAGTTTTTGATTGATAATGATTTTACAGCATCAATTAAATCAAAATTGGACATTGGTGAAAATCCAAGGGATTTGTCCACTAATAAGCCGTTCCTGGTATTCTTAGGCCCGTGCCCTTGTACCAATTGTATGGAGTTCCTGGTAGTCTTAGACCCTTTCCCTTTTTTATAACCATTCCCAGTAGCTTTTTTCAGAGCCATTCCTGCAGCAGTACCAACGGCTCCTAACGCTGCCGCCTTCGCAACCGCTGAGGCAGCCGCTGCAATCAATGCTGGAATAGCAGCTAACAGCGGGAATATACCACCTGATTTTATCATATTGGCGATTGCTGCTTTCGAAAAATCAATTTGAACTCCTCGTTTGTTCTTTAGCGCATCATTGAAATGTTTTATTTGACGATCTGTCAATGATAATTTATGTGCACCACCGGACATTTGAGTGGGTTTCAGCGTTATTGTGGTTCCACATTCTTTAGCAGACTTTGATTTCAATTTCTTGACCTGACCATCAGTCAACTGGACATTAACAATACTATATGTCATTCTATTCTACAACGTAATTTACACTTTTAATTCATCTTATTGTGAAAATCCTAACTACATGTTTTCTACTGGTGCATCAATAAGTCTCATTCGTCCGCCAATTCCTTCTAACAACATTGATTTATCACTGAGAATGACAGCAACTGCTCTATAATCAGCTATACCAGCAGGGCGTTGTACTCGAGCTTGGAAGTATATATCAACAACAGATTGTCTCATCATGTCAAGATGTTCCAATGAAAAGTAATAAATCGGATAGTGTTTTTCAAAATCAATTTGCGATATTTGCAAACCAGTATCAACATTTTGATTACGACCCATATACGACAATATTCTATGATATACACGTGCTACGTCGCTGTTATCATAATTAAGCTGTACAATCTCTGCTGGCTCTTGTTGTCCGTTTATTCTCAACGAAACTTCACTTACCCCTAATGGATCAAATATCATATGACTAGATAATTGACGACCCACTCGATTTGCATCCTGTAACGCTATAAAGATATGAAGTGGAGCTGAAACACCTTGTTTTGATGCTAAGTGCCATGTAAATGTGCCATTTACATTATCCTGCTTCGTATCAGTCGTTGTTGTTAGCCAACTTAGCAATGATTTTCCACCTGTGTCCATAAACGATAGTAATTGTTGCTCTATTGTAACTGCTGGTGTCAAGACGGGCATCCATAGAACCAATTTATTTAAATTGACTTTACCATCATCAACACCATTAGCACGCCAGATTGCATCATTGTCATTCCCCTTTCGCACTAACACGACTGTATGCTTTGCTCCATAGATGACTTTTCTGACATTTCTACAAAATCCGAATATGTGATGTAACGGAATAGCACATGAAAACCGTCGATGCTGTCCTTTTAATGCTCCTTTTCGTGTTGCAAATCCTAGATTGAAATCATCATTGACCCTTTTTAAAATGTCGAATTGAGCGGCTGGCTGGCCTTCACGGTCTGGATGATTTACAAGTTGTTGATCAACTTCTGCAGTAGCTCTCGCAGTTCGTACTTTAACAAATTGATAATGGTTAGCATGATCAGAAGTATACTTAGCAAACATCATAGATGGACCAGCCGACCTTGTATAATCATCAGAATATCTCGCAAGTCCGATTATTGTTGTTGCAATATCAACATCTTGTTCTATTGATTCAATTTCTTTTCCATCAATGATATATCTTGCACTGTTAAATAGCGCCATAATGCCATTATTTACAAAACCAACACGGATATTTGGGTCATTCCCATATGGTGTATCAGCTGCAACATCTGTTACAAGCTCTCCTTCTACTTCAATAAACGCCTCACACGGCAAAAAGTATCTACTTGTATCTTGAACTTGAAGTTCAACTCTCCCCCCCCCCCGTTCATTAGGCTCTCTTGCAGGATAGGCATAATACTGATAGTTAATTTTAGAATCATCTTTATTCACCGGTGCTGCCATATCAAACGCTGGATCAGCAATTTTTTTTAAATGCCATTTATACTAAAAGGTTATCGTTTTTTTTAAATGTAATAATGCTATCATTTTCTTTTTCGTCTGACATTTTTAAGATTTCCTCCAAGACCGCTTCCCGCTATCACACTTGCAATATTACTACTATCTGGTGAAGTCATTGCTAATGATGCTAGTTTTTGTTCCACTGCGTTATTTATCACTTTACTGACATTTGCAGGCATCATTGTTGTTGAAGGTAGCGGTGATTAAACCATTTGTGGTGGTTTTCATCCGAATCTAGATTTCACCAATGACGTTATTCTATTTTTGCGGTAGAAAAGGCCGTTCCTGCAAGATCTCCAACAGCGTTAATTCCCTTATTACGAATAACACCAATGGCTTTCATCGCTAATTGTTTAGCAATTGGTGCTACTTTTGGGGCTATTCTTGTGAATAAACCCGCTATGGTATTTCCAAGGCCGTCTCCATAGTATGCCTTATAAACGGGCAATCTTGAGTTTACCACATACACGTTTGTTGGTTTATCGTGATTACAGTGTACTATCATCTTATTTGAAATGACTTTGTAATTTCTAAATGCAGGCATTTCAGAAATTTCAATCGCTATAATAACCACTAAATTCCCCTGGAATTCCGTCCATTAACTCATCCAAGAGTTCTCGATACGTATGAATATCAATTATCCCACCTTGGAATAATCGTCTGCAAATATCAAATGCTTCATTAGTTATTTCGACTGAGTTATTCCCAGCTCGCTTACCTTCCATAAGAACTTCAAGTCGTGATATATCATTAATGATATTACTAGGACACATTTGAGAATCATGATGAGAACTTCCATAACCCTCTCCTGAAGAACTTTCTGATTCGGAAACGTTTTGAGTTTCTGGAGCTGGTTCGGAAACGTTTTGAATTTCTGGAGAATGTCGACCTTGACCTTGACCTCGACCTCGACCTTGTTGTTGTTCTTTTAGTTGTTGTTCTATACCATACCTATTAACTCCCATTTGAAAAGTTCTGTACTCCAATGTATCATTTTTTAATTTGCCGTGGTCTTTTTTATTAATTTTTATATCCAATCCACCCAGTCATCTCGTTTTATTGTTTTTTTTTATACTAATGTTTTAAAAATTTCCCCCTGTTATAATAATTTTTGATAGCGAAGTCACCAAATGATATATATTCTTCATGTTTCAGCAAATGAATTCGTCTGATTTCTGCTATAGCTTCATCGGTGAATTTCTCGTTAAAAGGAACAATTCTTTTAGCGGAAACTTTTTCAATAGAATCACTAGCACCTTCAACGGGGTTATCATTAGTATCAATATTACCCATTTGTTGTATTTCTCGCTGAGTTTGTAACTCACCTAAAAGCTGTTTTATTCCCTCCTGAGTTTTTTTAGTCCAGCACATCAATAATAGGTACTGTATCTTCTTTTCTAGGGATGTCGCTGTCTAAGTTGTAGTTTATCTCGCACGTCATCTCAAATTGGTATAAACTTTTTCAGTAATGCTAACCTCTCACGGGCTAGTCTGGTAGTTAATGCTTCCGATGTCATTATTGAAAATGTTAACGTTTTTTCAATTGCAGGTAGTGGTTTCCACTTTTTCAGACTCATCAATCAAACGTCTTATAGATTTCACTTTCAAAGCAATCTCTGACCGAACTTGGTACTGTTCCCCGAGTTTCTTTCTAATTGCTTCAACTATACTAAATAGCCGAATGAATAAAGTAATATCATTGTTATACAAAGAAACATTAACTGCTTTATGGATTCTTTTTATCAGTGAATACATTTTAGGTAGGACATATCTTCCATGTTTCAATTGCATATCAATTTGTTCAAATTCATTCAAAAGTCTGTCTTCATTTAAAAATTCAGAAAGTACGATTCCTTGATTTCTTAAATTTGATATTTCTGTGATGATAGATGTAATATCTTGAAATTCCATTTATTGAATATTATTACTAATGTATTCTCTTATCTTTAAAATATTTCTATATACAAACAAAAACAAAAACATATACAATGCCTGTCTCTTCCTCATTCGAGTTCCGAGGCAAGGGAGGGCATACATTAAAGACTTATACAATACCCTAACCCCCAATCGAGTTCAAGGTCAGGGTTAGACGTGAAATCCAAGTGATTTCTTTACAAACATTGAACATATAACATGAAACCAGTACGCTACATGTACTTAATTAACTTAATAAATGAGGTATTTACAATGAATGAATATTTACAATGAATGAATGAATGAAGGTATTGTAATATTTACAATGAATGAATATTTACAATGAATGAATGAAGGTATTGTAATATTTACAATGAATGAAGGTATTGTAATATTTACAATGAATGAATGATAGGGACAGTACAAGACGATACAAACATGAAACGACGGGGCGGACTTACTACACCCAATCTACCAATCAAAAGCAACCCAAGAAATTAACCATGGTTGCAGTTGAAAAAATTCAACCACACCATGTCAATGGCGTGGGAGTTTTGATTGGCAATATTGGGCTTCGTTTAAAGCCCCAAACTTTTACAGTTTATATTATATATAAGATGTTAATAAGACCAATATCGATAAGCGAGTGTGTATTTATTTTCCTAGCATTTCATAGTGAAAATTGTGTAGTAATTTCAATGGAAACTAAATATTTAAATAAAACATTAAAACAAGAAATACAACTGTTAAATAATAGCAAAATTTTTATTAATTTCTATAATATTACGTTTATTTAATCGTAATAATAATGGATTTACATGACGAGATAACTCTGTCATGGGATCCCTGTCAATTCAGGACCTGCTATTTCTTGAATGGTTCGAGAATGATATTTTTCTGTGTCATTGATAATTTTATTACATGTAGCTACCACACTAAAAAAACTAAATTACATGTAATGTGCTTTACTATTTTGACCTCACATACAATCTATTTTAATTTGTAATTACAAAGTAATTTCATTTTCATACAAAATCTAAACAGCTGTTAACGTGCGTAATTGGGATTTTTAAAAAATCTATTAATAGAACCTTGACCTAGTGTCTTGTGTTAACGCGTGCGTTTCGGTACAATAACCATATTTACTACCTGTTTATGTTCCTGTTCCAGCTTTTCCAGCTACTGTCATTTACTTTTTAAAACATGTATGCGTGGATATTGCGAAGAAGTATTGAAAAAAAATATATATGTACATAATATTAACGCGAAACGTTTTTAGTGTTTTTCCCTATGAAAAATCGACTACTTTACCCTATGGTAATTGGTCTGAAATGTAAAATCATGCAACAATGACTAAAATAGCATAACTCTCTATTGAGAGTTATCTTGTAAATAGGAAAACTTTATTCTATGTCCATTTTTCTTTGAGATAGCTGTTTGATAAATCCCTTCAGCAACTTTTCCTACTCAAGGCATACATATTCCAAAATATTTTCCCGCAGCATTCATTGATTGAAAAATTCTTTTTTCATTCGTCGCTGTATCAAATGACTGTACTGGTTTCTTTCCAACTGACCTACAAGTCCCTGTCTTTCCCTTTCTTGTATTATCACTTTGAGAAATGCATTGCAAATTTTGAAGAGAATTATTTTGAATATTAGAATCAATGTGATCAATAACACAGCCATCTTTAATCGGTCCCATATAACACTCAAAGACTGCCCTATGACAGAGATATACCCTTCTTCCAGCAGTAAAACACAAATATCCTTGATTATCAACAAAACCAATTGATTTTTTCAGTCTGCGGTTTCTAAAATCACCATCAGCAGATATTTCATAATTAACAAGTATTGGATGTGGTCTGAATTCTTGCTCCATTTATATATAATAATACTATTTGTCCAATTCATCATTTGCTTTATTTATAAATCTATTAATGTAGTCTTGAGGGGTTTTATGATTTTGTCTTTCACAGAGTCATGGTTAGGGTCAATGATAGCGTTTTTTATTCGTTTATCATAATAACGTTTCAATTCTCTAAACCGCTTACCCCCACAAGTGATACATAATTGTGATTTTCCTCTCACACCCACCCCACAATTTATGCATGGGTACGGGCCTGTCGAATTATTTCTGACACTTTGTAAGTGATGTCCACAGAATTCACCTCTACACGATTTATTGCATGGGGTTACTGATCCAATCATAAGCCATTTGCAGTGATTCATTATATATAAACAAAATTTTCTATTTAAATGTTTGCTTTATTTATATGAATGAAGAATTCAAGAGATTATCGGCAATCAAGCCTTGGAAAAATATTAAATTCAATCTTGATAGAACCCTCGAAGACGTACCAAAAGAGAGAATAAATAATAGAAGTCTGATTAGAAAAATACGAGATTGTGTTCATGAGTTTAAACAGGACGGCGCATCACACACCTGGTCAACATTTAAAATTGATGGTGTTGTTGATGCTAGAATGAATGATGAAACAGCAGCTATGATACTATCACAACTTGACAATAAACGGTATTTTCTCAGAGTGAAATTCATTATCAATTTAGAATCGGGCGATTGGGTTATAAGAGACAAGTTTGAACCAATTCTCAAAGATAGGACAACAGTCATTGTTAGCCGTGATTCCAGACCAGGGCTGTTAACTGGAATTGATAAACCATACTATGAAAAAGCGTATCCAGAAACAGCAATTGTTTATGGGATGTATTCGTTAAATAAGAAACCTGACATTGGAAAACTAGCACCAATGGAACAGTCAACGTCAGTAGAAAAACCACTCAATTGTGTGGCACAACGTGTCATAGAACACTTTACAAATGCACTCCGTGGGAATAAATTAACCGATCTAAGACGTAAAAAAATAGATCAATGGGAGCTAACAGTGAAAGAGAACGGAGCAACTATTTCCGATATAGCTAGATTGGAAAAGTCGTTGAGATTTCCGATAACCGTTTCAACGATAACCGGCGAAGTATTATACGAATCGAAATACAATAAAAACGGAGCTCCAATCAAAATTATTGATCATAACAAACACGCATGGACATCCGCGATTACAATATTCCCGCGAGACAGAACAGTGAAGTATATCCCAGGAGAATTTACCAAGGATGGCATTCTCACTGAAGAAAGATTATTCGATGCTATTGCTAGTTTGTGTAAAAACGACCCTGTATCAGTATGGCTACTTCATAGTTTTGAAGATGAAGAATGTCAATTCAATCAATTTGTGAGACCTAACGGTGAATTATATCGTACTGAAAGTCTACATAATAGGATGAAAAATCTAGCAAGAAGTCTCAGTGGAAACGCTAGCGTTTTTAATGGAAAATCCGACGATAACGAACAGTTACTTACAAATTGTTTTACAATTCCATCGGTTGCAGCTCATTTTGCAAGAAAGAAAAATAATTGGAAACCAACACGAAAAGAGTTTTTACAGGATGTTCAATCCAGCTGTTTGGAATATTATCATGGCGGTCTATGGAACGTTAAGTACAATCGTGAAAGTATGATATCAGTTGATATTGTTGCCTGTTATCCAGGAAGTTTTCTAGGATATGGATTCGCTCGTGAGTATTTTAAACGATTTGGACATCCCACACATGAAATGACTCGCGTTGCTATTAATGGACCACTGCCTGATTTTGATTTGACCGGTTTTGCTCGCGTAGTATCATTTGAATTCGCTGAAGGACTTCATCCGTGTTGTTATGTTTCGATTGGTAGACACATGGCTGAAATGATGTGGTTACCAATAGTGTTATTGCGATATATGATTGATTGTAAAATATTAGTTTCGTTGATTGTCAGCGAAGCGATTATCTCATATCAAAAACAAACCAATGTCTGGTTACCAGAACCAGAATGTCTTGATAGTATAATCGATAAGTCTAGAAAACATATTGATGCTGACGAGGAGTACATCATTGAATGGTCAAAAACACTATTTAATCAACGAAATAGTGAAGCAAAAGGATCTCGGCCGAAGAATAATTGGAAAATTTACACAAGGTGGAAAAAATTCAACTTTAAAAGACAATCCTCACGACTGATTATAGATGATGCCGAATACGACTTCGTTATTAAAGATGCAGTAGAGAAAAATAGATACGCAAATTGTAAGACAGCCTTCTTGTCCAATAAAACAAAGTTAGGTAGAATTGTTACTTCCAGTGATGGAGAAAGCTCTGCATATCTACATTTGAGAGCTTCTATGCTGGGTTATGCATCTATCAATTTATTTGCAATGATAAATAGATTTTCTAATATAGCAGATAGAGTTGCAATTGATTCAATGTATGTCGATAAAAAATATATCAAAGAGGTAACTAAATTTACTAATAGCGAAGAGACTTGGGGAACATGGCGAATTAAACGTGAAATACAATGGGATTATTCTGAATCAGCAGACGTTGAGATTAAAAGCAGTTACCTAAAAAACGATAATTCTATCAGTGAAAAATCCGAAGGATTTTCTATGTCTAAAGCACCACCGATATCAGATCCAATTTGTAGATATAAAACAGTTTATTTAAACGGTTGTGGTGGATCTGGAAAGACAACACGTGTGATAGAATTATATCGAGAGAGAACGTCCAAGATTGTATTCACGCCAACCCATAGACTAGCGAGAGAGATAAAACAACGAAATGTTGAAGCTTGCACGTATCATAGTTTTTTTCGGTACAAGGGCGATGCTTGGACTCCTGAGCGAATGGGTGAGAAATTTATTCCTGCAATTATTATTTGGGATGAAGCATGTACTGTTTCAGAAGATGTATTAAAAATGTTTCTTGATTGGTTATTGCAAAATAATACAAAAGTTATATTGTGCGGCGATCATGGTCAACCACCACCATTTGTTGGTAGAAGTCCGCATAATTGGTTAAAAGGATTTGTTGATTATTACGAAGAAATTGATACTGACTATAGAGCACTCGATGAGCAGTTACGTGAGTTTAAAAAACTAATTAGATTACAACACGATAGAATTCAATGTGAAGTAGTGCGTGAAATAATTTCTGAAACGCCTATGAATGATTTTTGGGAATCATGGAGACCAAATGATTTTGTAGTAGCAAGTAGAAAGATAGTCAGAGACGCACTTCAGAAAAAGTTGTTTGAGCTACACAAGAAAAAATTCCCAACGTTTCCAGTACCGTTGTGTTATAGACCATTGGATACACGAAAGCAGAATATTGAAGTTGAAATTCCAGGCCAGACGGAGAAACAGATTCTAGTGTTAAATGATATTGTGCTAGTTGATATCAATGCTGTAAAAGATGCATTATGCGCTGATAAATCACCATGGACGCTTGGTTATGTGACAATAATACACTCGTCACAAGGATTGACCATCACGGATACAATTGTTTGGATAGTTGATAATCGCATTGAATGGTCAAATTTAGTCTATCTCGCAGTGTCCAGAGTACGACGAATAAATCAACTACGAAGGATTGTTTTCGATGATGATTTTAATACAAACGATGACAACACCGATATTAGAATTATTAATAAAAAAAACTCTGGTTACAAACAGCAGGACAAAAAAAAACAACGAGAATTTGATATTGATGCTGAAGTAATAATCGCATTAAAAGAACAACAGAATAATCACTGCGCCAGTTGCAATTGTATAATGCACTGGCAGTATTCGGATAAAGACCCTCGACAATTCACCGTAGACAGAAAAAATAACAGTCTTGGTCATGTCAGAAACAATGTGATGTTGACCTGTCTTGAGTGTAATAGACGTAACGGAGCTAATTAAGACCAAGTGGCGGTAATTGAGTATCGTCCGGAATGACTTGTAGTTGTTCGCGTGTAAAACCACGCTGAGGTGCAGTTGAATCCAATCTGTAGATTGGAGGTCTACCAGTTGGTCGCGTTATGGTTGAAATTTTATGCGTAGTAACACTCCATATAGGATCAGTAGCTCTTCTTTTACCACCTTCAAGTTATCCTGGTTCGTATAAATATCTCACAGTAACATCATTGAGAAGTGGTTGAGTGCTAACCCGCTTTGGTTCTTCTGGTATATATATTTTTTTATTGCAATATTTGGTTTCATATTAATAGTTCGAGTGATCTCGTTATTTAACGCTGCAACTACACTCGGTAACCTTTGGACCCATTCACGAGATCGTTTTTCTTGGATGAATTCTTTTGCATATTGATATCCAAATAACCGTTCTGCAAGAGTTCGATTAAATCGTTCTACAATTGCCTGATCACGATGTAACGCAGTATGTCCCCGTCGTATTGTAACATTATGAGTTTTCATTGTTGATAGAACAACACCTTGAAACTCTTTGCCAGGATCAACTTGTAATAGATTTGGCCATCTTAGAGGACCTCGTCGATAAATCCTTTCAAATGCAGAAGCGACTTCAGAAGCTTACTTTGTTTTCAATGGTTCTGCCTGTTTAAATCGACTCGCAATATCAACTACAGTTAGCGCGTATTTGTAACCATGGTCATGTGGTAAAAACAATAAATCAGCCTGATGAACTTCATTGGGTACGGTAACATCAAAATGAGAATAATTAATTTGTATAGGCGGTGGTAGATAAATTTGCCATATAGCTTGTTTGGATAACCAATCTTCCGCAGTGGACTTTTTCACTTTTGCAGCGTTAGCGAGTTTACTAATTGCTGCTTTACCCCTCCAGTAACCTTTCGGAGAATAATAAATAGATTCCATACTATAAAAACACTTGTGTTTTCAATTACCAGCACCTAACACCAATTTGTCTTTCATAGCTGATTTGACCAACCATGAAGCCAATTTTTCTTTGAAGGATTTATCGGGAAAAGCATTTAACGCATGAATTAATTTTACATCCTCGAGATGTCTTTGTTGCAAATTATTACTTTTATATGCAACATCATGAGCATGACATGCCTTATCAATTGCATTTATCGGATACTCACCAGGCCGGGGCTGATTTTGATCATCAAATCTGATATCTAATCTCGTACCGGGACCACAGTATCTATATCCTGGAAGGTGTTTTTCTCCGGGGTATTTTGCCCATTGGGTTCCGAGGAGTTTTCCAAGTTTTGCGGCAATATCACCTCCGAGTTGCTTTTTTTAAAAATCTAAATTTTTTGTACCACATGTTACACACTTACCAGAAAGCGCTAGTCTATTGTTTTTAGTTGTAATGGTTGTCTGATCAGGTGTATCAGTACGCTGTTTACATTTAACACAATATAGATCCATAGTTTATATATAGCGTTATGAATATAATTGATTTTTCAGCGACTAAAAGAAGAGAACCGGTGAAACACCACGCAGCGCTTCCGAATTCTGTCCGTGCCATTATAATCGGACCATCTGGATCGGGTAAAACACAATTGCTGCTTAATTTGATAATGCGATTTATGAAGGGGGATAAATTATATTTAGTTGCACCATCCGTAGATGATCAACGGTGCTATGAAGTGCTAAAAGATTATAATGAAAATGCATCAGAAATTAAAGGTGAAAGTATAATAGACTTTATTACTGATATTAATGATGCACTATCAGTAGATGACCTCGATGGAGACATAAATAATCTTGTAGTGTACGATGATGTAATGTTAGATAATCAAAAGAACCCTGCTAGAATATTTTCCCGAGGTAGGCATAAAAACACTGATGTGATATATGACACTCAACGATACACTCAAATTCCAAAAGTGATTCGCGATAACTGCAATATTCTTGCTGTATTCAACGGCGTTGATACACATACGCTACGAAATATTTGGCAGACATGGTGTTCCGATATGGTGTTCAATGGATTTAAAAATTACTTTAGTCATGCTCAGTCAGTCCCATATTGATTTATAACAATAAATTTACACGACCCTCGGTCACGATATCGTATTTGACTTGATCATACATTTGGTTAAATCATTTGTATTAACCCTGAAATCCTTTTAGCAGCAGGGAGGGTTATGACAGCATATTTGCGACGTAGATGATAGCAATTATTGGCAGCAATTTGAGGGTGGTTATGACAATATATTTACGACAAAATCGCTAAGGCTCCATTTGTAAAATGGGGTCTTTACTTTTTTTGGTAAAAGTATGAGATTTCGTAGGAAGGCTCCACTTGGCATTCTGAGGCTATAATCGATTTTGTCGCAAAATTTTGTAGGGCTCGCCCCCCCCCTGCTACTTGACCTGTTAGCAACTGTGACTATTTCACCATCATCATCAGATTCGCTGTTATATAAAATATCATCTTCATTATAACCAATAGATTTGTCTATGAAATCTTTGGAAAATGTGACCTCATCACTGGCGACCTTATAGCTGGCGACTTTGTCGCTAGTATCTTCTTCGTAGAGTTCAGCGAGTCGTTTAATCAAGTCCATTATTATAATACATTTTTATCTAATTTATTATTATAAGATGACTGATGAGATAAAATATCACCAAAAAGTTAATATATTAAATTACAACGAACTAGCCGAAGCGGTAAGAAAATGTTTGTTGGGTTATAGTATTGACGTTATTGTAATGCAAGGTGATTCTCATAAAATATTGCTAACAGAAGCAGAAAAAAATAAAATTAATGAAAGTGCAGTAACGACGCTAAAATTTAAACACGATGATATCATAGCATTTGCTCATCATTGCTTGACTAAAACTGAATTACAAAATATTATTGATCATCATATCTAAAACGAATCCTAGCATCGTATTCGCTTGAAAAAGTTGATTTTATTACTCCATCAGCTACAAATTTTACGACTGCGGGATTTATCTTATAATATTTCGCCGCAGCTGAAATCGATTTGAATTCGATCTCCTCATCCGTTTCAAGGTTTTTCGAAATAACAGATTTTGCTGGACATCTAAAATTAATACCACCACCTCGTCCTTTTCTCACATTTTCCTGTTGCGTCACTAGCTCCAGATTTCTCAATCGATTATCAGTTTTTACGTTATTAATATGATTAATAACCAGATCATTGGGTATAGATCCGTTGTACACCTCGTTAACAAACCTATGACCAGTATAACAAACTTGATCTGTCGCTGTTCCTCTAACAGTTACCCTGATATATCCCATATTGTTCATAGTTCCAAGAACTTTTTTAGTTTTTCTGTTTCTAATAATACCGCAATCGTTAGCTTCGTATAAATCAAAGACCGGATGCGGCTGAAACTCATCTTGTAAGGATAAGTTTTCAATGTTGTCATCAGTGACTTTATCGTTCACGTGATATACACGCTGTCCCTCTGGAATATCATCGCAAAACAACGTGTAAATAAAATCCTTTCTAAACATTGCAATCCTCTCAGCATTATCTCCCTTTACACTAATCGTATAACCCGCTGACGTTAATTTGCCAACAGATATTCTAGTTTTGATGCTAATAACTGAACCTAATACATTTCCAGCGTATAAGTTGTATTTTTGGGGAACATGATAAATCTCTTGCTCACGTGCGCTTGTCAGATTTACTGTCATTATACTATAGGCGATATTTTTATCTTTAATTGATTTTTAGCGCATGCGCAGTGTGAGATAAAGTTATACTTTGGGTGAATTTGATATGCTTCTTGCTCACATGTGTTTGTTAGATTTGCTGTCATTATACTATAGGTGATTTTTTTTATCTTCAATTAATTTTTAGCGCATGCGCAGTGTGAGGAAATTATCAATTAGATATTACATTATAGTATAATAATGTTAAAATTGCGTGATATAGCTAAGAGAAGTCTTATGGGAGAACCTGATAAAATAGCGACTGCTTTTGCAGGTTTTGATAATAGTTATCAGTTTGATAATCAAATTGTTTTAGTAAATTTTAATGCAGCAAATCTTTACCACCTACTACAGACAACTGTAAAACGTGAGCTCGAAAAACACAAAAGTATCAGATTATTTGTGCAATATCATGTTATATTTTCAAAGTTAGTTATAACGGAAGAATTAACTAACAAGGAAATTGCAGAACCTTATATGAACGCAAAATCAAGACGTGTTTTGCTTGGGACTGATCTGTTATCACTATCTGATGAAATACACCAAGAAATCTGGAAATAAATAGAGGAATTCACTCAATTAGGTTCGGGTTGGAAGTTTGAAATGATCAAAGAAATATTGTTTCACACGATGAAATATAACGCATTACGAGGTAGTTCATACATCGACCTGCCACCAAAAATAAAAAGTAAAAGATGTTGTATAAACATCAAAAACGTAGATAACAAGTGTTTCCAATGGGCTGTTCTTTCCGCACTATTTCCAGCAGAAAAACACGCTGATCGCGTTGAAAAATATATCAGTCACGTGTCTAGATTAAATTTTAAAGATATTAACTTTCCTGTGGCAGAAAATCAAATACCAAAATTTGAAAAGCAAAATAATGTTTCAATTAACGTTTTCGGACTAGATGAAAAAGAGAATGTATACCCGAGATATATTTCAGAAAAAGCTTCACAATCGACTATAAATTTACTGTTTTACAAAAATCATTACGTTTGGATTAAAAACTTTAACGGACTAGTTGGTAAACAGTACAATAAAAATAGGAACAAAAAGTTCTTTTGTTACCGCTGCTTGCATGGTTGTGCTAACAATGAAACATTACAAAAGCATTTGCAGTACTGTAATGATGTGCAAAGAATAGCAATGCCTTCTAAAAAAAGATAGTGTGTTACAGTTTGTCCATCATAATCACAAACTAAAAATTCCTTTCGTTATATACGCTGATTTTGAGTGTTTACTTCAACCTGTACTTGGCGTATAAAATAATCCTAATCAATCGAGTACAAGAAAAGTTCAAAATCATGTTCCATGTGGAGTAGCGTACAAGGTAGTTTGTTGTACTGATTCTAGATTATCTAAACCAATATAATTATATCCTGGTAAAAATCCAGCTGTTTGGCTTTTCAAGCAGTTGATTAACGAAGTTGATAATAATTTTACTCGTTTGAAAAAAGTAACGCCAATGTTAAAATTAACACCTCAACAAGAATCCGATCACGAGCAAGCAGAAATTTGTCATATATGTGAAAAAGCTTTTGATACTGACAACAAAAAAGTACATGACCATTGTCATTTGACTGGACAGTATCTTGGAGCGGCTCATGATCAGTGTAATTTAAAATTTCATGCTCCAGATTTTATTCCGGTTATTCTTCACAATTTTCGAGGATATGATAGCCATATTATAGTAGAAGCTTTTGGTGATCCTGATATAAAATCTCGTCTAAAACTCGATAACGTCATCAAATGTATCCCAAATAATTTTGAAAAGTACATGTCAGTTACGCTAGGTAAATTGCGTTTTATTGACAGACTGCAGTTTATGGCAGCCTCGTTAGATGAGTTAGTAAAAGGTTGTAGTAAATTTGATAACCTAAGAGACTGTTTTGGAGATAAATTTAATCTACTAGCTAAAAAAGGAGTTTTTCCATACGAATACCTCGACGACTGGAGTAAATTTGATGAAACATCTTTACCTGGCAAAGATAAATTTTACTCACAACTTAAAAATGAAAATATAACTGATGATGAGTACAGGTATGCACAAGATATCTGGAAAGAGTTTGATTGTGAGACTTTTGGTGATTATCATGATTTGTATTTGAAAACTGACGTGTTATTATTAGCAGATGTTTTTTGAAAGTTTTCGAGAAGTGAGTTATAATAATTATGGACTAGATCCTTGCTGGTATTATTCTGCCCCTGGGTTGTCATGGGATGCTCTGCTAAAGTTTAGCAAGGTAAGGTTAGAATTATTGACTGACGTTGATATGTTCAATTTTATTGAAAAAGGTATCCGAGGCGGTATTAGCGTGATAACAAAAAAGTATGCTGAAGCAAACAACATATATTTGAAACAGTATAGCCCTGACCTTCCTTCGAAGTATATAGTTTGTCTAGATTGTAATAACTTGTACGGGTATTCGATGGCAGAACCAATGCCTCTTGGTGGATTTCATTGGATCACGGCTGATCGATTTCTATCGGAGACAGAGAAAAAGATACCCGAAGATGTTTCCTATTTCGTTGAAGTTGATCTTGATTATCCAAATTCGCTACACATATTGCATAACGATTACCCTTTCTGTGCGGAATCGATGGTCATAGATTATAGTTTGTTATCAAAAGAACAACAAGCGTTAGCATCACCAAGGCAACATTCCATGGTCATGAAACTAGTACCAAATTTACTTGATAAGAAAAATTACGTTTTGCATTACAAAGTTTTAAAACAAGCAGTCGATGCTGGTCTTGTGTTGAGAAAAGTTCATCGTGTACTAAAATTTAATCAGTCGCCGTGGATGAGAGGTTATATTAACTCAAACACTTCAAGAAGGGCTGCAGCGAAAACAGAGTTTGAAAAAAACCTTCTTTAAACTGATGAGCAATTCCGTTTTTGGTAAGACGATGGAGAATATTAGGAAACGTGTAAATATTGAAATAGTTAATGATGTCAATCGCAGAAACAAACTTGTGTCAGACGATGATTTTGTGAGCATGAAAATATTTAATGAAAATCTTGTTGCGATACAAAGAAGAAAAGTAAATCTAAAACTAAACAAGCCGATCTATGTTGGAGCTGCAGTGTTAGATTTATCAAAGTGGCTGATGTACGATTTTCATTACACTTTTGTTACAAATCAGTGGCCGGCTAGTAGATTATTGTTTACTGATACTGATTCGCTCGTATATGAAATCGAATGTGAGGACATCTATCAGGACATGTACAATAATCGACATCTGTTTGATCTTTCCGATTATCCACGTGACAGTAAATTTCATGACGACACAAATAAAAAGGTTATTGGTAAGTTTAAAGATGAAATGAACTCAAGCGCTATCAACTACTTTATCGGATTACGTAGTAAAATGTATGCCGTATTATTGGACAATAATAAAATAACGAAAAAAGCAAAAGGTCTGCCTCGTGATTTTGTTAAAAAGTTTATGAAATTTGATGACTACAGGTATGCGCTTGATGGCGGTGTTAGTTTTATGAGAGCTATGGCAATTCGAACTAATCATCATAAACTCGAAACAGATGTCATTATCAAACGTGGATTGTATAATTTTGATGACAAACGCTATTGTAAAAATGGGGTAGATACATTTGCCCTTGGGTATTGTCATGATGATAGATCTATACTCGACATTATTTTTTCCAACTGAAATTTTATCTAAACTTATAAAATAATGTTTGAAAATTTGACAATGACAAATAGCTACAATAGTAACATCAAATATCTAATGATGGACGGTAAACAATTGACAGTTGAATTTAATAATGAAACATCAGGTATATGTTTTAATGGAACACATGACAAGTTAAAACGTTCGCTCATCAGATCTGATAACAGCGTGTATTTCAATTATCTCGAACAATTGTATCAAAAGTTGCTAGCGGAATTTAAAAACTTTCACAGCCCCATTAGCCAATAAAACTATACTAAACTCACAATTGATCTCGATCGGTCAAAGGTGTATTTTATCGACAAAATATATCCTCTGAACAAACCAGAAATGAAAGATTTGTTTGAGTCCCATCGCTGTGTGAGCGGTAAAGTAAAATTTAGTATCTATAGTCGTGATAGTGAAGTATTTTTAATATCAACAGTTGAAACATTAATCATTGGTAATGAGATATAAAATAATATCATTTTCATTCTAATGCTAGTTTAATTTTCACCTTGTTAACTGAAACGTTCTAATGCACAGTTTAATTTTCATCCTGTTATCTGATAAAAAATTTGTGGTAAAACCTATTTGCCGTCTTTAGAATAATCATATTCCACACATACGCTGTTCTAACAAATTCGTCACTTCTGTTGACATAGCTTATCGCATTCCAACACCTGTTGTTTTGTCTGGTTACAAAATATCTGTCTACATAGTAGTAGTATAGGGAAATGAGGGTTTGGCGGGGGTGGGGGAGGAGGTGTGGGAGGGGTGGTGGGCGAAAATTCTCATTTTCCAATACTACTTCTTAATTTTATTTTTCAATTTTTGACGCTCCGGTTCAGATTTAGAACAAGCAGGTAGTAAATGACCGTCTGAGTAAATTATCCATATAACCTACACTTTGGTACATGAATTATTAAATGTCTAGTAAATGCCATTTCACCTGGGTTCGGGACACCGTGGCGACAGTCAAATTAGACATTATAAACTGATAAATGAAATGAAATCGGTCGGAGTGGGGATACAAACGAAGAGGAAAGTATGCGAATATGAGAGCCTGGCATTATTTAAATAATTTAAGATTGCAATATACAAACGTACGGTAAGCAAACAAATCAGGATTTATTTCGTCCCTTACTTACCTCCTTTGAAAAATAACTAATCTTTGTAATCCAATTAATTCATTCTAATGTTAAGTTCACTCTGTGCGTAATTTACCAGTAAACTTGAACTATTCGATATTATATTTGTCACTCTGTACTATTCTTTTTTTATTGCATTTATTTAATCTTTTTTGTCTTTGCTTCACTAATCTTGTAGTTTCTGTCCCAAGTATATGCTGGTTCTTTATGTCTAACTTTTCATTTTAATTTAAGTCATTCAAAATGTATTTCTCATTGAAGATTTTCAACGAATATTCAACGTCTAACAACATAAAAACAAACTTAAAAGTATATGAAATACAAAAAAAAATATTCTAAAATTTGGCTTTTGTACTTAGATAAATAATAATAATAATAATAATAATAATAATAATAATAATAATAATAATAATAATAATAATAATAATAATAATAACTTTTTCGCAGAGACCTGAATATTTGGATCATATTGCGTCAATGCAAAACAATTAGTACCTTTAATATTAGAAAATAAAACAGATTAATATTAACAAATATAACATTGTCTAAAAGATTCATTTTAATGGATACTTATTTTACTATATATATATATATATATATATATATATATATATATATATATATATATATATATATATATATATATATATATATATAGATAGAAAGAATACAAATCCTACGGCGAATAACAACCCTTTCAAGCGTACTGGATCCACCAAGGGATCACGTGTGTCAGGGATTATTTAAAATAGATGCAATAAACTGACGACGAACAGTACGAAACTAGTAACTAACTAGCCTAAGCGCTTTCGACTCTTAATGAGTCTTTTTCAAAGGCAAATACAAAACATATATACGACAAACAAATAAACACAAAAACGTTGTGTTTGTAAACCTCTACATGGCTGTCTTCACATGTGCTAAAACTATAAATACAACCAGCTTGTATAGACTAGATGCGGAAACTGAAAACGTATAATTCCCTAAAAGTCTACAAGCCAAAGCGACATCTATTTTTACTTTTTGTACATATGTAACGCAGGTTATATCCCGGATATTTGATTCTATACCGGTTACACTTATAGTAGAAATTAAATGATAATAAGAAGATTTAGAAAATGTTAAATTTTACTAGTGCATAGTTTTCATTTTCTAGTCTTCTTGGTTTAGACCGCTTGGTTTCAATGTTCTAAGGCAGCGTATCCAGTATGATTCCTTTTCCTTCCTGGTAAGGTTTCGGAACTCCAGCTGTGGTTGTTAGCACTATTAGCAATAGCGATAAGTATTATATCACTGAAAGTGTGGCCAGGGGAGGAGAAGTGTTCTGCGACCGGACTTCTGTACAGCTTTTTTGTCTTCCAATCAGATCTATGAAGGTTTATCCTTTTGTGTAGCTTTTCAGTTTCTCCGACGTACTGAAGGCCACAGATCTTACATGTGATGAGATAAATCACATTCTCTGTTTTGCACGTTTTGTTTGGACCATGTATGTTTAGTTTTTCTTTAGTCACTGTGCTAGTGAATGTCTTGGTCTCTATCATATGTTGACAGGTTTTGCATCTTTTATCGCCACAGGGTCCAGATTGACTAGGTTGGTTTTGACTAGCGATTGGCGTTAGCTTTGCCCTGACTAGGATGTCCTTTAGGTTTTTTGGTCTCTGGTAAGCTACTACAGGTTTGTTCGGAAGTATTAGGTTTAGTATGTCTGACGATTGCACGGTTGGCCACTGGTTTGCGATGATTTTACCTACTTTGGGATTGTCTGGGTGATAGGTCAGAATAAATGGTATCCTATCAACCTTTTCTTTCTGTCCATATCTGAGTAGGTCATCACGGTTTGTTTGTTTGGCCCTTTGGATTGCCTCCGCAATCAGGTCTTTGTCGTAGCCTCGGTAAATTAAATGTTTAGCCACATCTTCAGACCTTTCTAGGAATCTTTCATCGTCGGAGCAAATTTTGCGTATCCTCAGTGCCTGGCTATATGGAATGTTCTTAATGCAGTGTTTTGGATGACAGCTGGTTGGGAGAAGATACTGGTGTTTGTCAGTTGGTTTCGAGTAGATGTCTGTGTGTAATTTGTTTTCCACCAGTCTGGTTGTTGTGACCAGGAAAACATGGTTTGAGTTGGAAATTTCTGCCGTGAGTTTTATTGAAGGATGGAAGTTGTTTGCCTTTGATATGAAGTCATCCAGACTTTCTCTTCCATACTGCCACTTCATTTCTATATCATCGATAAAGCGTACCCACTGGTATGGTGTACGCTCAACCGAAGCTAAGAGCTGACCCTCAAGTTTTCCCATGAAAATGTTAGCATACGAAGGGGCCATTTTAGTACCTATCGCAGTTCCATTGATTTGTAGGTAGTTTTCTTCATTAAATTCAAAGTTGTTGAGTTTTAGGACAAGCTCCAGGAGTTGGACTAAGAAGTGTGTGGGTGGATTGTTTATAGTTCTTGTTTCCCATGCTTCGCTACATGCCTGTAACCCTTCGTTGTGTGGTATGTTGGTGTACAAAGATGTGACATCTAAGGAAGCAAGTAATGTATCTGGCAGTAATGGTTCACTAGCTTTGCTTTTTATGAGATAATCTGTCGTGTCTTGAAGATATGATGGTAATTTGTGGTCATGTGATCTCATAAAATGATCTAATTATTCTGATATCCTTTCTGTGGGGTGCCCGTTACCTGAGATTATAGGTCTGCCAGGGTTTCCTTGTTTGTGGATTTTGGATAGAAGATAAAATCTACCTGCTCTTGGGTTTTCTGGGCTTAAGTAGTTTTCTGTTTCCTGGTCTATGTGTCCACTTTTGTACGCCTCGTCAATAACATTAGTGATGATTTTTGCATATTCCAGCGTTGGATCATGGTCCAGTTTTTGGTAGAACCTAGCGTCACTTAGATGTCTACTTGCTTCACTAATGTAGTCTTCCCTATTCATAACGACAACAGCGGAACCCTTATCTGCAGGCTTAATTATAATGTCTGTTCTACTTTTCAGTGAGTGCCGGGCATCTGTTTCTTCTTTCGTCAAATTAGAATATTTGTTAGTATGGTTGATATGTCTGGAAGTATCGTTTTCAACCGAGTTGATAAATGCTTCCAGATTCGGAATTTGTGAAAAATGATCGTTTTAGAATTATTTACAATTCAGTAAAGTATATCTTCACAATATTATACCAACGACCTTCAAATATTTCACATACATTTAGGTGAATGTTGAGTCGTTTTGACTTGCACTATATACGGGAAGAAAAGTTTGTGTTTTTAATTTAACCCTTTGAGCTTTGTAGATGACCGCTTTGTTCTTGACCAGGTAGATCAAAGAGGATAATTACCAAAAAGTATAGCCGTTGTAAGATCCAAGCATGAAACTCCTTTAAACGACCGCCTCTGAAGTTGTATTGCCTAGGAAGCCCTTAGCAGGAAAAGAGCAGAAAGTATTATTAGTAGCGAATAATAATAATAATAATAATAATAATAATAATAATAATAATAATAATAATAATAATAATAATAATAATAATAATAATAATTATTATTATAGCACAACAGCTGCAACAAACATGCATATAATTGTCAAATAAAAAAATTACTAATACAGGAAGAATTTTTAATAACGTTATTGGTATTAACACAGCAATTTTGGTACATTATCAAAGCAGTAAATCTTATCCTTTAGAATCTTGATAGTCCACTTACATGTGGAGTAAGAGAATAAACGTACAATAAACCCGTAAACAAGTCACGCAAATTTCTTTTGCAATTCTACAAAATGTAAACATTCAAAGAGTGGAATATACAATATTTTCATCTATTTAAGTTGTATGAGCTACGCTGGGTTTTGTATGGTTGGGTTTGGTCTGTTTTATTCAGAAATTATCTTACCCGATTTGTAATTGTTGCTGTTTTATTGTTTTGCTTGTATTGGGTTTCTGTTTTAGTTATTAGTCATATTTGATCCTTTCATGTTTTCATCAATGTTAGTGGAGACGTGCAACTATTAATAATAATATTTTGATTTCCAATAGAAACAAATTACAAAACTGCAGAGTTGTGTGTGATTTAATAATTATTTAACATTTATTTACTGTTTTAATAAATACACGAATCAATTAATTTTATCCTTTCCTGTAAAATAGACTATGCTACATGTGATAGTTGAAGTCGAAAATCTTTATATCACAATTTTCCACAATGAACAATATCTACTAATTAAAAATTTTTAAAAAATACCGATAAATTAAACACAAATGGTCAGTTGTTCTTCAAAATTAGTAAGAAGTAAAACAAAAATCACAGGTTATCTAGATACATGTGAGGTAATTTAATTTTTTAAGGGGTTTGACTTCGTCTGATCTTTTCAGACCATTCAAAGAGCCACACCTCCATAACTTTATTTTTACCCGAAGGCTTAATAATGTTTGCTATTTTATTATTAATTGTATATTTCTTAATTAATTGTATAAATACACACACACAGACACCCACACATACATACATACATACATACATACATACATACATACATACATACATACATACATGCATACATGCATACATGCATACATGCATGCATACATACATACATACATACATACATACATACATACATACATACATACATACATACATACATACATACATACATACATACATACATGCATGCATGCATGCATGCATGCATGCATATATATATATATATATATATATATATATATATATATATATATATATATATCTCTATATATATATATATATATATATATATATATATATATATATATATATATATATATATATATATATATATATATACTATTTAATACTATATATAAAATTAACCGTAATTTAAGACCTGGCAATTTTGCAAACAAATTTATCTGCAGTAGGATTTGTGCTCTAACAGTTTATATTTTGTTAAGGTATGCTTTTTCTGATAGCAAATCTTTGGTAGCAGATGTAAACAAATTCTTTATACTTTGATCTGAAAATCCTATAGGAATGACTCTTTGAACATGAAATGTTCGCTTTTTTAAAAAATAGGTTAACTTTTAAGGGCTTTCCTTTGTTAAAACCACCTTGCTTAGCGCTTAGTACTGTTCCGAATATCCTAAACGGCAATTGACACCCAAGTACGAAGGTCAAAAATAAATTAACCAATCATAATGCGAGTTCTAACTGTCAGGAAGGGATTTTTGACATTTAAGGATCAGTGACACGGTTAAACCAATTATCACTTTAGACAATATATCCATCAACAACGGCATCATTCAGGATTACATTTTAAAATCATATATATATATATATATATATATATATATATATATATATATATATAAACCAAACAACTTTTGCTTTTACAAGATGCAAGATTTTACTATTGAGCTTAGGACCGTAATTACGTTCATAACCATAATACTGTGTACACTTATTCTCCTGATGGTGCTACCATAAATGGAGGAACATTTTAATCCGAAAAGGTGTGGTGTCTTCAAAAGAGGTGTTCTATCTATCTATCTATCTATCTATCTATCTATCCATCCATCCATCTATCCATCTATCCATCTATCTATCTATCTATCTATCTATCTATCTATCTATCTATCTACATACCTGTCTGTTTGTCAGTACTGTATAATTTCGCTGATTATTGATTTCTTTCTGTCTTTCATGCTTCCTTGCTCTCTTCCATATACATCTCCGTGTATCTATAAGTGGATTCTTATCCTATTGTCATGACTTAAAATAAGCTATAACTTCTTCCTCCTCTTGTAATTCTTCTTTCTGTATATCACTGAAATCGTTTTTGTGGTGAATTGTATCTACATTGATATCGCAAGATCTGGCTTTTGGTACAGCAAAATGCATTAGCTATGTGTTTGTATAGTTAATTGATTTACCGATATAATGTTATTCTTAAGGAACTACCATCATCTCTAATGGCAGATAAAAGGAGATAAGATACTTCAATATTCTATATCGTACGTCGCAGAATGCATTTCCACAACATTGGATAGCTACACTGTTTAAACTCCAATTCTCTATGCCTCTAACTTGTAGTTCGTACCGTTGAACGTCACTCACATTTAATACGGAAACAGCAACAGTACCGTAGATATTCCAATAGACACACCAGGGTGGAGTGCAATTTCCAATTGGGGGAAGCGTTGAATACCGTACATCACTGTTTGACTGAATTAAGTTTTTATTTTTAACAGTCATTGGAGTACTCATGTACTGTTTTATTTTTCTGGACATATCATAATGGATATCCTGTAATCCTAGATAAGGTAGCAATTGGGTGGGTGTTGGTGCTTTCCTTAGAAGGGAAGATCTATTAGTATAACTATTGTAGGTATAAGGGCAGAAAACGCCCCGTTTGTCTTAGGTACAGCATTGGTTAAAAGGAATGGATACTTTCACTTTCCAACCTGCTTAACCGACTAACAAATTTGTTAAATTTAGTTGCAATGTTGAAATGGTCACCTGAACATACATTTTCACCTACATTTCACTACAGTTAGTGAGTTGTTAATATATTCCTTGTGCATTTATGGAGTAGTTTCAGAATATTACATTGAGAAAGTCATATGCATAACATACCTACTCGATCTGATCATATAATAATAATAATAATAATAATAATAATAATAATAATAATAATAATAATAATAATAATAATAAAAATTATAATAATATTTAACAGCACAACAGCTGCAATAAACATGCATATAATTGTCAAATAAAAAAATTACTAATACAGGAAGAATTTTTAATAACGTTATTGGCATTAACACAGCAATTTTGGTACATTATCAAAGCAGTAAATCTTCTCCTTAAGAATCTTGATAGTCCACTTACATGTGGAGTAAGAGAATAAACGTACAATGAACCCGTAAATAAGTCAAGCAAATTTCTTTTGCAATTCTACAAAAAGTAAAAATTCAAAGAGTGGAATATACAATATTTTCATTTATTTAAGTTGTATGAGCTACGCTGGGTTTTGTATGGTTGGGTTTGGTCTGTTTTATTCAGAAATTATCTTACTCGATTTGTAATTGTTGCTGTTTTATTGTTTTGCTTGTATTGGGTTTCTGTTTTAGTTATTAGTCATATTTGATCCTTTCATGTTTTCATCAATGTTAGTGGAGACGTGCAACTATTAATAATAATATTTTGATTTCCATGAAAATCAAATTACAAAACTGCAGAGTTGTGTGTGATTTAATAATTATTTAACATTTATTTACTGTTTTAATAAATACACGAATCAAATAATTTTATCCTTTCCTGTAAAATAGGCTATGCTACATGTGATAGTTGAAGTCAAAAATCTTTATTTCACAATTTTCCACAATGAACAATATCTACTAATTAAAGAAGAGTTTTAAAAAATACCGATAAATTAAACACAAATGGTCAGTTGTTCTTCAGAATTAGTAAGAAGTACAACAAAAATCACATGTTATCTAGATACATGTGAGGTAATTTAATTTTTTAAGGGGTTTGCCTTCGTCTGATCTTTTCAGACCATTCAAAGAGCCCCACCTCCCTAACTTTATTTTTACCCGAAGGCTTAATAATGTTTGTTATTTATTTTTTTTAGTTGAATATTTCTTAATTACTTGTATAACCACACACACAGAGACCCACCCATACATACATACATACATACATACATACATACATACATACATACATACATACATACATACATACATACATACATACATACATACATACATACATACATACATACATACATACATACACACATAGATACATGCATGCATGCATGCATGCATGCATATATATATATATATATATATATATATATATATATATATATATATATATATATATATAGATATATATATATATATATATATATATATATATATATATAATTTTTAACCGTAATTTAAGACCTGGCAATTTTGCAAACAAATTTAAACAAATTTATCTGCAGTAGGATTTGTGCTGTAACAATTTATATTTTGTTAAGGTATGCTTTTTCTGATAGCAAATCTTTGGTAGCAGATGTAAACAAAACTGTAATTGACAGATTCTTTACACTGATCTGAAAATCCTGTAGGAATGACTCCTTGAACAGGAAATTTTCGCTTTTTCAAAAAATACCTTAACTTTTAAGGGGTTTACTTTGTTAAGACCACCTTGCTTAGCGCTTAGCCAGCCGTAAAAGGTTAGAGTGTGCCGGATTAACTAATTTAATTAATACTACTTTATTTGATTGGTTAAAGATTGTTTGGAGCTGTTGACAGGTCAAAGGTGTTAATATTCTCACCTTTACAAATCGGCAGGGATAAAGGTAAACTGAGTAGGGCTGTTCCATTTGCTAATACAAAATAAATCAAAAGCCAATTATTGATTGTTTTGTTTCCCTACATTTAACGGAAGGAATCAAAAATATATCCTTAGTACTGTTCC
Source organism: Potamilus streckersoni (assembly GCA_016746295.1). Lineage (NCBI taxonomy): Eukaryota > Metazoa > Mollusca > Bivalvia > Unionida > Unionidae > Potamilus > Potamilus streckersoni. Next base: position 778,429 of record JAEAOA010000482.1, read on the forward strand.
GTATTTCTTGAACGGCAATTGACACCCAAGTACGAAGGTCGAAAATAAATTAACCAATCACAATGCGAGTTCTAACTGTCAGGAAGGGATTTTTGACATTTAAGGATCAGTGACACGGTTAAACCAATTATCACTTTAGACAATATATCCATCAACAACTGCATCATTCAGGATTACATTTTAAAATACCAAACAACTTTTGCTTTTACTAGATGCTAGATTTTTACTGTTGACCTTAGGACCGTAATTACGTTCATAACCATAATACTGTGTACACTTATTCGCCTGATGGTGCTACCAACAATGGAGGAACATTTTAATCCGAAAAGGAGTGGTGTCTTCAAAAGAGGTGTTCTATCTATCTATCTATCTATCTATCTATCTATCTATCTATCTATCTATCTATCTATCTATCTATCTATCTATCTATCTATCTATCTATCTACATACCTGTCTGTTTGTCAGTACTGTATAATTTCGCTGATTATTGATTTCTTTCTGTCTTTCATGCTTCCTTGCTCTCTTCCATGTACATCTCCGTGTATCTATAAGTGGATTCTTATCCTAGTGTCATGACTTAAAATAAGCTATATCTTCTTCCTCCTCTTGTAATTCTTCTTTCTGTATATCACTGAAATTGTTTTTGTGGTGAATTGTATCTACACTGATATCGCAAGATCTGGCTTTTGGTACAGCAAAATGCATTAGCTATGTGTTTGTATAGTTAATTGATTTACCGATATAATGTTATTCTTAAGGAACTACCATCATCTCTAATGGCAGATAAAAGGAGATAAGTTAGTTCAATATTCTATATCGTACGTCGCAGAATGCATTTCCACAACATTGGATAGTTACACTGTTTAAACTCCAATTCTCTATGCCTCTAACTTGTAGTTCGTACCGTTAAACGTCACTCAGATTTAATACGGTAACAGCAACAGTACCGTAGATATTCCAATAGACGCTCCAGGGTGGAGTGCAATTTCCAAATGGGGAAAGAGTTGAATACCATACATCACTGTTTGACTGAATTAAGTTTTTATTTTTAACAGTCATTGGAGTACTCATGTACTGTTTTATTTTTCTGGACATATCATAATGGATAACCTGTAATCATAGATAAGGTAGCAATTGGGTGGGTGTTGTTGCTTTCCTTAGAAGGGAAGATCTCTTAGTATAACTATTGTAGGTATAAGGGCAGAAAACGCCCCGTTTGTCTTAGGTACAGCATTGGTTAAAAGGAATGGATACTTTCACTTTCCAACCTGCTTAACCGACTAACAAATTTGTTAAATTTAGTTGCAATGTTGAAATGGTCACCTGAACATACATTTTCACCTACATTTCACTACAGTTAGTGAGTTGTTAATATATTCCTTGTGCATTTATGGAGTAGTTTCAGAATATTACATTGAGAAAGTCATATGCATAACATACCTACTCGATCTGATCATATAATAATAATAATAATAATAATAATAATAATAATAATAATAATAATAATAATAATAATAATAATAATAATAATTATAATAATATTTAACAGCACAACAGCTGCAATAAACATGCATATAATTGTCAAATAAAAAAATTACTAATACAGGAAGAATTTTTAATAACGTTATTGGCATTAACACAGCAATTTTGGTACATTATCAAAGCAGTAAATCTTCTCCTTAAGAATCTTGATAGTCCACTTACATGTGGAGTAAGAGAATAAACGTACAATAAACCCGTAAACAAATCACGCAAATTTCTTTTGCATATCTACAAAAAGTAAAAATTCAAAGAGTGGAATATACAATATTTTCATTTATTTAAGTTGTATGATCTACGCTGGGTTTGTATGGTTGGGTTTGGTCTGTTTTATTCAGAAATTATCTTACTCGCTTTGTAATTGTTGCTGTTTTATTGTTTTGCTTGTATTGGGTTTCTGTTTTATTGATTAGTCATATTTGATCCTATCATGTTTTTATCAATGTTAGTGGAGACCTGCAATTATTGATAATAATATTTTGATTTCCAAGAAAAACTTATTACAAAACTGCAGAGTTGTGTGTGATTTTATAATTATTTAACATTTATTTACTGTTTTAATAAATACACGAATCAATTAATTTTATCCTTTCCTGTAAAATAGGCTATGCTACATGTGATAGTTGAAGTCAAAAATCTTTATTTCACAATTTTCCACAATGAACAATATCTACTAATTAAAGAAGAGTTTTAAAAAATACCGATAAATTAAACACAAATGGTCAGTTGTTCTTCAGAATTAGTAAGAAGTAAAACAAAAATCACATTTTATCTAGATACATGTGAGGTAATTTAATTTTTTAAGGGGTTTGCCTTCGTCTGATCTTTTCAGACCATTCAAAGAGACCCACCTCCCTAACTTTATTTTTACCCGAAGGCTTAATAATGTTTGCTATTTTTTTATTAATTGTATATCTCTTAATTAATTTTATAAATACACACACAGACACCCACCCACATACATACATACATACATACATACATACATACATACATACATACATACATACATACATACATACATACATACATACATACATACATACATACATACATACATACATACATGCATGCATGCATGCATATATATATATATATATATATATATATATATATATATATATATATAATTTAAGACCGTAATTTAAGACCTGGCAATTTTGCAAACAAATTTAAACAAATTTATCTGCAGTAGGATTTGTGCTGTAACAATTTATTTTTTGTTAAGGTATGCTTTTTCTGATAGCAAATCTTTGGTAGCAGATGTAAACAAAACTGTAATTGACAGATTCTTTACACTTTGATCTGAAAATCCTGTAGGAATGACTCCTTGAACAGGAAATTTTCGCTTTTTCAAAAAATACCTTAACTTTTAAGGGGTTTACTTTGTTAAGACCACCTTGCTTAGCGCTTAGCCAGCCGTAAAAGGTTAGAGTGTGCCGGATTAACTAATTTAATTAATACTAATTTATTTGATTGGTTAGCGATTGTTTGGAGCTGTTGACAGGTCAAAGGTGTTAATATTCTCACCTTTACAAATCGGCAGGGATAAAGGTAAACTGAGTAGGGCTGTTGCATTTGCTAATACAAAAGAAATCAAAAGCCAATTATTGATTGTTTTGTTTCCCTACTTCTGACTTAAAACTAACCAAAAATATATCCTTAGTACTGTTCCTTATTTCTTAAACGGCAATTGACACCCAAGTACTAAGGTCGAAAATAAATTAACCAATCACAATGCGAGTTCTAACTGTCAGGAAGGGATTTTTGACATTTAAGAATCAGTGACACGGTTAAACCAATTATCACTTTAGACAATATATCCATCAACAACTGCATCATTCAGGATTACATTTTAAAATCCTATACATATATACCCAAAAACTTTTGCTTTTACTAGATGCTAGATTTTTACTGTTGACCTTAGGACCGTAATTACGTTCATAACCATAATACTGTGTACACTTATTCGCCTGATGGTGCTACCAACAATGGAGGAACATTTTAATCCGAAAAGGAGTGGTGTCTTCAAAAGAGGTGTTCTATCTATCTATCTATCTATCTATCTATCTATCTATCTATCTATCTATCTGTCTATCTATCTATCTATCTATCTATCTATCTATCTATCTATCTATCTATCTATCTATCTATCTATCTATCTATCTATCTATCTATCTATCTATCTATCTATCTATCTATCTACATACCTGTCTGTTTTCAGGAATGGATTTTTAACATTTAAGGATCAGTGACACGGTTAAACCAACTATCACTTTAGACAATATATCCATCAACAACTGCATCATTCAGGATTACCAAACAATTTTTGCTTTTACTAGATGCTAGATTTTTACTGTTGACCTTAGGACCGTATTTACGTTCATAACCATAATACTGTGTACACTTATTCGCCTGATGGTGCTACCAACAATGGAGGAACATTTTAATCCGAAAAGGAGTGGTGTCTTCAAAAGAGGTGTACTATCTATCTATCTATCTATCTATCTATCTATCTATCTATCTATCTATCTATCTATCTATCTATCTATCTATCTATCTATCTACATACCTGTCTGTTTGTCAGTACTGTATAATTTCGCTGATTATTGATTTCTTTCTGTCTTTCATGCTTCCTTGCTCTTTTCCATATACATCCGTGTATCTATAAGTGGATTCTTATTCTCGTGTCATGACTTAAAATAAGCTATAACTTCTTCCTCCTCTTGTAATTCTTCTTTCTGTATATCACTGAAATTGTTTTTGTGGTGAATTGTATCTACATTGATATCGCAAGATCTGGCTTTTGGTACTGCAAAATGCATTAACTATGTGTTTGTCTGGATAGTTAATTGATTTACCGATATAATGTTATTCTTAAGGAACTACCATCATCTCTAATGGCAGATAAAAGGAGATAAGTTAGTTCAATATTCTATATCGTACGTCGCAGAATGCATTTCCAAAACATTGGATAGTTACATTGTTTAAACTCCAATTCACTGTGCATCTCTAACTCGTAGTTCGTACCGTTGAACGTCACTCACATTTAATACGGAAACAGCAACAGTACCGTAGATATTCCAATAGACGCTCCAAGGTGGAGTGCAATTTCCAATTGGGGGAAGCGTTGAATACCGTACATCACTGTTTGACTGAATTAAGTTTTTATTTTTAACAGTCATTGGAGTACTCATGTACTGTTTTATTTTTCTGGACATATCATAATGGATATCCTGTAATCCTATATAAGGTAGCAATTGGGTGGGTGTTGGTGCTTTCCTTAGAAGGGAAGATCTATTAGTATAACTATTGTAGGTATAAGGGAAGAAAACGCCCCGTTTGTCTCAGGTACAGCATTGGTTAAAAGGAATGGATACTTTCACTTTCCAACCTGCTTAACCGACTAACAAATTTCTTAAATTTAGTTGCAATGTTGAAATGGTCACCTAAACATACATTTTCACCGACATTTCACTACAGTTAGTGAGTTGTTAATATATTCCTTGTGCATTTATGGAGTAGTTTCAGAATATTACATTGAGAAAGTCATATGCATAACATACGTACTCGATCTGATAATAATAATAATAATAATAATAATAATAATAATAATAATAATAATAATAATAATAATAATAATAATAATAATAATAATAATAATTATAGCACAACAGCTGCAATAAACATGCATATAATTGTCAAATAAAAAAATTACTAATTTTTAATAACGTTATTGGCATTAACACAGCAATTTTGGTACATTATCAAAGCAGTAAATCTTCTCCTTAAGAATCTTGATAGTCCACTTACATGTGGAGTTAGAGAATAAACGTACAATAAACCCGTAAACAAGTCACGCAAATTTCTTTTGCAATTCTACAAAATGTAAACATTCAAAGAGTGGAATATACAATATTTTCATCTATTTAAGTTCTATGAGCTACGCTGGGTTTTATATGGTTGGGTTTGGTCTGTTTTATTCAGAAATTATCTTACCCTATTTGTAATTGTTGCTGTTTTATTGTTTTGCTTGTATTTGGTTTCTGTTTTAGTTATTAGTCATATTTGATCCTTTCATGTTTTCATCAATGTTAGTGGAGACGTGCAACTATTAATAATAATAGTTTTATTTCCAATAGAAACAAATTACAAAACTGCAGAGTTGTGTGTGTTTTAATAATTATTTAACATTTATTTACTGTTTTAATAAATACACGAATCAATTAATTTTATCCTTTCCTGTAAAATAGACTATGCTACATGTGATAGTTGAAGTCGAAAATCTTTATTTCACAATTTTCCACAATGAACAATATCTACTAATTAAAGAAGAGTTTTAAAAAATACCGATAAATTAAACACAAATGGTCAGTTGTTCTTCAAAATTAGTAAGAAGTAAAACAAAAATCACATGTTATCTAGATACATGTAAGGTAATTTAATTTTTTAAGGGGTTTGACTTCGTCTGATCTTTTCAGACCATTCAAAGAGCCACACCTCCATAACTTTATTTTTACCCGAAGGCTTAATAATGTTTGCTATTTTATTATTAATTGTATATTTCTTAATTAATTGTATAAATACACACACACAGACACCCACCCATACATACATACATACATACATACATACATACATACATACATACATACATACATACATACATACATACATACATACATACATACATACATACATACATACATACATACATACATACATACATACATACATGCATACATACATGCATGCATGCATGCATGCATATATACATTTATGTATACATAGATACATAGATACATACATAGATACATAGATACATAGATAAATACATACATATATTTATATATATATATATATATATATATATATATATAAAGACCGTAATTTAAGACCTGGCAATTTTGCAAACAAATTTATCTGCAGTAGGATTTGTGCTCTAACAATTTATATTTTGTTAAGGTATGCTTTTTCTGATAGCAAATCTTTGGTAGCAGATGTAAACAAATTCTTTATACTTTGATCTGAAA
>JAEAOA010000482.1:787500-803132 GCA_016746295.1 Potamilus streckersoni
AAATCACATGTTATCTAGATACATGTGAGGTAATTTAATTTTTTAAGGGGTTTGCCTTCGTCTGATCTTTTCAGACCATTCAAATAGCCACACCTTACTAACTTTATTTTTACCCGAAGGCTTAATAATGTTTGCTATTTTTTTTATTAATTGTATATTTCTTAATTAATTTTATAAATACACACACAGACACCCACCCATATATATATATATATATATATATATATATATATATATATATATATATATATATATATATATATATATATATATACATACATACATACCTACATACATACCTACATACATACATACATACATACATACATACATACATACATACATACATACATACATACATACATACATACATACATACATACATACATACATACATACATACATACATACATACATACATGCATTCATGCATTCATATATGTATATATATATATATATATATATATATATATATATATATATATATATATATATATATATATATATATATATATATATATATATATATATATATATATATATATATATATATATATATATATATTTTAAGACCGTAATTTAAGACCAGGCAATTTTGCAAACAAATTTAAACAAATTTATCTGCAGTAGGATTTGTGCTGTAACAATTTATATTTTGTTAAGGTATGCTTTTTCTGATAGCAAATCTTTGGTAGCAGATGTAAACAAAACTGTAATTGACCGATTCTTTACACTTTGATCTGAAAATCCTGTAGGAATGACTCCTTGAACAAGAAATGTTCGCTTTTTCAAAAAATACCTTAACTTTTAAGGGGTTTCCTTTGTTAAGACCACCTTGCTTAGCGCTTAGCCAGCCGTAAAAGGTTAGAGTGTGCCGGATTAACTAATTTAATTAATACTACTTTATTTGATTGGTTAAAGATTGTTTTGAGCTGTTGACAGGTCAAAGGTGTTAATATTCTCACCTTTACAAATCGGCAGGGATAAAGGTAAACTGAGTAGGACTGCTCCATTTGCTACTACAAAAGAAATCAAAAGCCAATTATTGATTGTTTTGTTTCCCTACATTTAACGGAAGGAATCAAAAATATATCCTTAGTACTGTTCCGTATTTCTTGAACGGCAATTGACACCCAAGTACGAAGGTCGAAAATAAATTAACCAATCACAATACGAGTTCTAACTGTCAGGAAGGGATTTTTGACATTTAAGGATCAGTGACCCGGTTAAACTAATTATCACTTTAGACAATATATCCACCAACAACAGCATCATTCAGGATTACATTTTAAAATCCTATATATCATAATGGATAACATGTAATCCTAGATAAGGTAGCAATTGGGTGGGTTTTGGTGCTTTCCTTAGAATGGAAAATCTATTAGTATAACTATGGTATTGGTTAAAAGGAATGGATACTTTCACTTTCCAACCTGCTTAACCCACTAACAAATTTGTTAAATTTAGTTGCAATGTTGAAATGGTCACCTGAACATACATTTTCACCGACATTTCACTACAGTTAGTGAGTTGTTAATATATTCCTTGTGCATTTATGGAGTAGTTTCAGAATATTACATTGAGAAAGTCATATGCATAACATACCTACTCGATCTGATCATATAATAATAATCATAATAATAATAATAATAATAATAATAATAATAATAAGAAGAAGAAGAAGAAGAAGAATAATAATAATAATAATGATAATGATGATAATAATAATAATAATAATAATAATAATAATAATAATAATAATAATAATAATAATGATAATAATAATAATAATAATAATAATAATAATAATAATAATAATAATAATAATAATAATGATGATGATAATAATAATAATAATAATAATAATAATAATAATAATAATAATAATAATAATAATAATGATAATAATGATGATGATCATCATCATCATCATCGTCGTCGTCGTCATCGTCATCGTCATCGTCATCATCATTTTAATAAATTTTATGATAATCAAACGTGAGCCTGAGATACCTGTTTGCACACTAAAAAATAATTTTATTACAGGCTTATACATTTAATCGTTATTAAGTAATTTATATTATTTACACAGGGCAAGTGAAGCTTGCTGTTTACATGAACTCTGGATTACTGACTGTTCATGGTGAGTATCTCTCAATCAATCAATCAATCTTCTTTGACTCTTTTTTTTTTGTTTTTGACAATTGATGTGACTGTCTGTCTTATGGTCAATTTCATATTTAATAGATGTCATAATTGTTTCAGACTAAATGGTTTCGCTGTTCTTGAATGGCGTTATTTTGCTATTACACTATTATTTAGTCATTTAAACATGTTAATTAAACTACTCAGAGTAAATTCCACCTATATTTTACACTTTTTTGTTCAGTTCTTAATTCTTATTTTTTCAATTTACATCGGTTTATATAGGTAATTAAATATCTTATATTGATCACAAAATATTTACGTTATTTATTTATTTTTCTCCAGCAATAGAAGCTAGACATATCGGGTCTATGTTGTCCACCTTGCCGGATTCCTTTGTAATGGTGAGTATTTTTTTTTCTCGTTTTCTGTATTGTCATTTTTTAAATGGACAAACAACTTCATCAGTGTATCGATGTTACAAAAATCATTGGCGTTATTTTTTTTAATAATTATGGATGTAAGCTTAACTATGCAATACGTAATGCACACGGAATAGACCGTCAAGACGTCTCTCTTGTATGAATTGTGTAGGGTACATTATTATACAAAATCACACAAGTATTGTTCAAATTATAAAATAATAAAAGTTGAGTATCCGTTCGTTTCTTGTGCATCCTTACAGCTGGCTTCACTGCTTTATGTGTAAATACCGTATATACTCCCTTAATGTCGAGTCCCACTAAAAAAAAAACAGACCCGGATGTGGGAAATAGCAATCAGTAGAACAAACTGCATAAATCCTGATCTATAGGAGCATAATGCAGTGACATGTCAGGGTCTACATTGTTTGAAGTATAAGCGAGTATGAATAAACATTATAGATATCTTGCAAGATGGAGAATACCATAGAGACCAATTTTAATGTATTTAATGTAGAACATCTTGCAATGTTTTCTTCTTATTTTAATTTATTTTACTCAGTATTTAAGATTTACTGCTCTAATAAATTTTACAGATCTGTTTGATTCGGGATGAAAAGGAAACATGCAGATGTAGAACTGAGATAATCCCACACAACAATAACCCGGTCTATGACGAAAAGTTTTCGTTGTGAGTTTTATTATTATTATTATTATTATTATTATTATTATTATTATTATTATTATTATTATTATTATTATTATTATTATTATTTTAAAGCGGTCCCTTATAACATGGGCCTTTTCCGTCCTGATCCGTTCTGACTAGGCTATTCTGGATTGATCCTGTTTTAACCAGGTTCTTTTCATAGAGGTCCTTTCTTCCCCAACACCAGGAAGGACGGTAAATTATTCATTTGTTTTTAAAGCTTTTTACTTATAATGTGTAAAAAGTAGTAGTGTAAATATTTAAGAACGCAGATTTATCTTTTCTTGGAGGAGGGGGCTACGTTCTTTTTCTACTTTTTCATCTTAATTGTACAAAAAATATAAAAGAATATAAAAAAAATTGATTTCATTACCACCCGTTACGGTTTTTCCCCAGTGTTTCATCCTTCGTTAATTATTAGAAAATGAGGACGGATAAGGCACTTTAAGGTCCTGGAATATTCTAAAATCAATAAACTCCTGATTGGAGCGGGCCAAAAATGCTCTTGCCGGAAGCATGTGCAGTGGTTTGTACGATATTTCCCGTAGGTGGCATAAACTATGGTGCGTTCAAAATTTGATCCATTGTACACAAAACCAGATATCCTTTAGCCTGCGTGACTGCTACCTACCGCATGTACCTTACCTGCACTTTGGCAGTACCTTACTTGTGTGTTATCTGTCCAAACATTGACCGTGCCCGAGGTTGACATTTAATACCGCTACTTTTAACAACCTGCAAAATTACGACACGTCTATAAGGTTCAATTTGCGTGTTTTTACATGAATTTGTGACAGTTTTCACGACAATTTCTATCCGATCTTCTGCAGCATCACAGATTGTGTCGACAATACTAGTATGTCTGGCGAATAAATATGCAAGAAAATTTAAAATTAATCGATAGTTTTATTCTCCACTGGCATGGTAAATGTTTGGACGGGTAACGCACAGGTAAGGTACTGCCAAGGTGCAGGTACAAGAAAAGAAAAATATAGTTATAATCTCTTGCGGTTTTAATTCTGTTAGATATTGTCAAAATTCAGTGCCAAATATTTATGCAGAGAAATTTATAAGTTGACGTAACTGTATCTTAGCTATTGCAATGCTATTCAACAGTAAACCTTCTGTAACCTTACTCACTGCAACCTAAACAAAATAAAAAGACAAGCGCAAGATTTTTTTTTCTCGTAGCACAATCATGTCGAACGTTGATGTCTTTTTTAATAGTGGCCCTCGTGCTTTTCAAAACAAGAAATACATATCTTTCTGAGTGTCGCCGACTGAAAATGTGTCCTTGCGTGTACATTGTCTCTGTCGCTCTTGTGTGTTATTTTGTTGTTGGCAAGGAACTGCACTCTAATTGCTTCGGTATACTACACAATATAACTTCAAACTATAGCTGTGACATAGCCTCCCTCCTCCACCCGCCCCGAAAAATAAATAAACTAAAATACTTTATTTCTTTCGTTTATGCCTCTCGTGAGATCTGATAAAAGCAGAGTCTGTTCTCTTTCCTGTTGGTTCGAGAATGTATTTAAATTTTTCTAAATGATTGTACTTAAAAATCGCAGAATTTTAATTGTACCATTATGGGAAATACTAGAGATATGGTAGGTGCACCCATCAGCAGACATGCTCCCATCGTTATATTTCAGCGCCTCACTGAGCTGCGCTCAAGTGGGATGCGCTCTAGTGTGACCTTATCATAGAATGACCCTGCTTGGCTGACAAGCGATTGATTGATTGATTGATTGATTGATTGATTGATTGATTGATTGATTGATTGATTGAAAAGTAGCATTGCCTATTATTATTATTATTATTATTATTATTATTATTATTATTATTATTATTATTATTATTATTATTATTATTATTATTATTATTATTATTATAGTGAGCTGACAGATGAGGATCATCACAAAAGAGTTATGATTTCCATTTGGAAGCAGGATCCCGTTACCAGGTGGGTAGTTCTTGAAAGGGAATATCGTATGCAAAAAATACTGCACTATTATTTGTTTACATTTTTAATATATATTCCATTGGACAACTGACTTCATCTTGATTCATTTCAATTAATGCAGTCTGATCACGATTAATATTACGAATACATTTTACTATGGGTTGTTTTCTTTCATTATCAGCACCATCATCATCATCATCATCATCATCATCATCATCATCATCATCATCATCATCATCATCATCGATTATCACTCATATTTTTTACTATCCAATTTCAGGTTAAATGAGTTTGGGGGTTGCACATCATTTGGTGTTGCACGTCTGATGAATCCAAATAAGGTAACTATTTCTTTAATAGAGTGACCTAATTCTTTTTTTTTCTGCATATCATTTTCAGTATCCATGACCTAATAATACCAGTCCATTCAGAATAACAATTTTGCAAACTCCTCTTTTTAAACGATATAAGTATTATGTATAATGTACTTATTTTATCAGTTAGTTGTCACTATAACCTATCACTAGATCTCTCTCTCTCTCTCTCTCTCTCTCTCTCTCTCTCTCTCTCTCTCTCTCTCTCTCTCTCTCTCTCTCTGTCTCTCTCTCTCTCAGGAAAAAGCTATTTTCAATTTTACTGCAGCATGCTGGTTTATTTGTTACATCAGAGACATAAACATGTATAACACGTGTATTATCTGTCTCTGGCTTAGGTTGCAAGTTTGCACATATACTAAAAAATAATAATCAACAACAAATACAAAGATTAATATGAACTAATAACGTTAAGCCGTTCTGAATCCATATTAAATTTAGAGTTTTCTTTATTTGCTTTAAGCTTTTTTTTCTTTCTAATTTTGTTTTATATCTACTACAGGCTGTGAACGGCTGGTATTACCTCCTAACTGAGACGGTCGGACGAAAGAAACACATGCAAATTGCTACAAAAGACAAGCTTCTGGCGACCATCAACAGACGTGAGTATCAATCAGTACATCAGTCAGTAAGGTATAGTTTAATACGTACATGCACGATTTCGTGTATGGGAATGTAGAAAGAGTATAAAAGAGTATGGAAACGACGGAGCAATCAAAAGAGATGTATAGTTTTATCTAATTATAACAATCAAAAAGGATATACACTGTCTGTCATATTATAGTATTTATGTGAATAAATAATAATTAACGCGAGATCATAATTACAAGTACATTGCATATTTTAAAAGCAAAACTTCACGCTAACCAGACTTCTACTTTCTATTTGTCTAAAGGTGCTTCCTTGCTTCCAGTGATACCGGCTATTAATAAGGACATCTCGGGGGTCGAACAGCTGAAACTGACGGTGCACAGAGGTAGAGGAGGATTTGGCTTCACCCTCATGGAATCCTGTCCTGTTAAAGTGGGAAGAGTTGATAGAGGTTTGCGTTATGACTATTATCTGCTTGTCTGTTTGTTTGTCTGTATAGCTATTAATTAGGGCAGTAAGAAACCAGATTGCTTCTTGAATGATTGGATGTGTATTCTTAAAGGATTTTTAAATATAGAAATTTAGCTTTCGCTCAAAACGCAAAATTTACGTTGACGAACTATACAATGGTTTCATTTGATTTTGTGTTACTGTAAGAACAAATATATTTCCAAATATTGTTTAATTTTATATCTATTCCAGTTGTCAGTTTCGTGCTCATAACTTCATAGCCCAATATTTTTGGTCGTCGTGGTTGGGTCGGGGTGATATTTGGAAGCATATTTTATGTTTCTGATTGTAAAGATTTTTAAAAAATTTCATAAAAAGTTGTCTGACGCATTCATATTTCTGATTTTCGGAGATCTTGTTCATTATGGACATCATCGGAATAGTTGTTTCTGTACACGAACTATTGAAAATTTCGCCATGGTCATTTTGTCTAGTTCATAGTGTACTGTTTTAATCGATTATTAATACCTCAGGCTCGCGTGCATCAGAGACTGATCTGAGAGAAGATGACGCCATTGTTCGAGTAAATGGTGAAAACGTTTCGAGATCTACGTCAGTCAGCGTGGCGAAGCTAATAAAGTAAGTGTTCCGTTTCTTTTCGCACAAATACCAAACATCCACTATTATTCGACTTAGCACTGGTAAAGCACACAGCATCATATTCACTTGTAAACGCACCTTCGCTATCTAGCAATCTACTCCTGTACAATTTTTTATATCAACCCTACGCCAACCAGCTCTGCGGATGTAAATATATAGCCTGAGGCAGTTGAACACGCTTGATATATTCCCTTCGTTGTGACGACGTAACAAGGTACTCCTATTGCGACGACATTAAAAGGTACTACTATTACATGTATGCATTTTCTTCTCATTTGAAGTAAAACAAAAGGTTAGTATCAATATGTTAACAAACGCGTTTGTAAAATTTAAAATTTCTCTTTATCACTTCTGTAGTTCCATTATCAAATTTTTAAACTTCGTTTCAATTATTAAACTGTCTTTCTGATGTACATAAATTTTTTTAGAAGACTTCCATTTTAGAAGTTCCTTCAAGTAGTCCGCAATTTCTTAATGCATAAATGGAAGTGTTCGATTTTGAAACACCAGGTCACTTTTGAAGTTACCATGCAATAATAATATTAATAATAATAATAATAATAATAATAATAATAATAATAATAATAATAATAATAATAATAATAATAATAATAATAATTCAGTCAGTCATATAATTTTCAGTCAGTCATATAATAATCTTCTTATTAATTCATTCAGTTTGTACTATGTGCTTAATTGTTTCATTTTTTTTATTTCATTTTCACATCGCAGGAACAGTGGAAGCATCGTTACTTTGGATATCATCAGATCCACGTCATTAATCGTTGAGGCGTCGTTAAACAAATCAAGCCTCAAGGGAGATCAATCTGACGAAGACTCCGGGGACATGTCTCATCCAACAGACGACTGTACCCAGTCTTTACTACGAAACTCTATCAACGTAAGCTCTCTTGTTGCCAAGTTCTTCGCACGCTTTAACTTCATTTTCAGAATTACTCACATGTTTTCAAAATTATGTTGACACTCGTCTGTATCACTGCTTGTAAGGTGTCTTGGATTTTAGTGTGCAGCTAGTGGTGGAAAATTGTAGAAGTGTTCTTCAGCGAGATTTGATGTTTTTTTCATAAACTTTTGTAGAGTTTTGTTCCTGTTCTCGTGTTTTAAACTTTTAACTTTTTCTACCTGTATGACTATTTCCTTTCCCTGAAGATTCGTATGGAATTTAGGAGTGACCTTACAATTCAATTCAAGTTAGAAGCTTAAAGATTAACTATGTTACCCAAGATTAAAAACTCAAATGGATGGTACGACAAGATGATGGGAATAAGTCCTTGATTTTAGTATAGACTGAGAACAGAAAGGTGGCAGGTAGTGAAAGAAACGTCATTCATGTAAAAAGTGGATGATACGTCATTATATAAGACTGCATTGTCTACCTTCAGGATCTGAAGAAATGTTGCCAGGACGCTGCCAACCGCTTGTTGATTATAGATATGGACTTCGTACAACTGATGTATCATGGGTTGCAGCAGTACTCACGGCCGTTACGTCACTGCATACTTAGTCAGACTCAGTACGGAACTCTTTTCCGGAATATTGAGAAAGTGAGTACATTAAATTCTCAATTGACCTGCACATCAATAAATGTTTGTCCTCTTCTCAGTCCATCTATTATCCTCTCACCAGTCAAACTTGTGTGAAACTTATAATAAATTCGTACGTTAATTGTAAATGCTCCGGATTTTACGAAATGAAAACTTTTCCACAATCATTTCACCTATTTTCAGCAATCTTCTTTTACGCTTTCGGTAAAAATTACTAACATAAAGATGAAAAGGTTCAGAAGACGGCAACAAAATATGTATCTCAAAATATATCATACTTAAATATAACCATAGAAGTTCTTTGCTTTTTTTGTCCAGTATTTATTTATTATTACATTTATTTACATTTTTTTCTTATTTATTTTAGCTGGTGACAATATCTGAGTACCAGATACGTCAGTTACAGGACGCCATGCTGTTGACGTCATGTGATGACACGGACACTTCAGGGTATAGCGAAAATGACATGTCCCTTAGCTTGATTGGCATGATCTATATGTCCAAGGTAACATACATACATACATACATACATACATACATACATACATACATACATACATACATACATACATACATACATACATACATACATACATACATACATACATACATACATACATACATACATACATACATACATACATACATACATACATATGAATGGATGGATGGAAGCAATCCTACTTTATTTCTGTGGCCTAGTGGTTAGAGCGTCCGCCCCAAATGCATACATACATACATACATACATACATACATACATACATACATACATACATACATACATACATACATACATACATACATACATACATACATACATACATACATACATACATATATACATACATACATACATACATACATACATACATACATACATACATACATACATACATACATACATACATACATACATACATACATACATACATACATACATACATACATACATATGAATGGATGGAAGGAATCCTACATTATTTATGTGGCCTAGTGGTTAGAGCGTCCGCCCCAAATGCGGGAGGTAGTGTGTTCGATCCCCGGGCGAGTCAAAACAAAGACTTACAAAAATGGTACTAACAGCTGCCTCGCTTGACACTCAGCATTAAGAGGCTAGTGTTAGGACTGGTCGGCCTGGTGTCAGGATAATGTGACTGGGTGGGACATCATGCTACATGTCTGCGGCATGATTCCCCAGTGCTAAGAATCACTATAAACTGCCACACTACAGACATAGAAGCGTTAGGACTAAAAAAGTTGTTAAAAGCTACAGTATAAATCATAGTCTCATCACACATTACATCACATACATACATACTACATACATGCAAGGTAAATGGTACAACTTACGTTTTAAATTTTATATATGCTGCCTATTTGTTCTAAATATGAGACACTTATTTTTAAGTCATCAACAATTTTTTCAAATATCATAACTGCAACAATATGACGTGCTAGTACTTTCTTTCTTAGATTAAATGCTAGTAAAATTTACAAGAAAAGTCAAGCACCTGACGTGGAAAGGTACTTCACAAGATTCAGTTCAAACAGTTCGATATTATTAATCGTAAGTAAGTTCGAAAGTTCGATTTATGATATGATAAAATTCCAGTCGAAGATAAATGAAAACTAATTGTTTGATTGAAAATTTTAGGTTTTTCGAATATCAAAACAATAAAGGAGGTCACAAACATGAATGCGTCGAATTAAACAAAGCAAACATCAATCGAATCAGTTTAATGCTGAATTGATATTTATTTTTTCTCACTAGCTTCACTTGCTAAGCCAGGCCTATACTCACTATGCCCAAGGTACGACTGATGCCAATATTGTGCTATTCAGTCTACTGCGATCAGTGGAGTTCCAAAAGTTCTGCAAGGTATGTCAAATTAGTATTCTAGCAAATTTGATGTTCGGAATATAGGTTACAAAAATTCAAGGTCTGTTGCAACGTCAACATAATAAAATGTCTATACTTTTAGAAACATCTTTGTTCTGTATGAAAAGAGATATAATTATCTAATTATATAATTAGATATAATTATATATCGTTTGAAAGACGATGGTTTCTATATTCTGGTTACGACTCTAGGTCTTAACTTAACTGAAAGAATTAAAGCCGACAATTTCAATAAAAGCAACAGTATTTTCTTTGATTTGTATAGTGAAAATTTAAGTATTGTTAATTAAATCGAAAGTAACCCTAAATGTTCAAACGTATAGAATGTTCCGAATGAATTCAGATAGTCTTGAATGTCCTGATGTATCACACTGATTCAATAAAGGCTGTCTTTATAATACTTTCAAAAAAGAATTGTGCGTATCCAAATTATATGAGAATAGATTCCAAGGAATAATTAGAAAACAATAATTTTTCTTGACTCACAACAAAACAATCATGGATTCTCATTGATTGATCTTAAAACATGCATTATTTATTAATCAAATCCCTGTGTATTCACATTTTCACTTGACATTAACGTAATTTAATGTGAACATTTCCAACTGAAACACGTAGTCTAACTGCAAAGAAGACTGACCTAGAACTCTTGTTGCGGAAAGATGTCTGATTCTAGAATGTTCTGAACTGAAACGTTATGTTAAAAAGTTATGTACAATTGTTATTGCAATTATATATATATATATATATATATATATATATATATATATATATATATATATATATATATAGATAGATAGATAGATAGATAGATAGATAGATAGATAGATAGATAGATAGATAGATAGATAGATAGATAGATAGATAGACAGACAGAGAAAGCATATATTCTGAATTTTTTAAGGAATTTTGTTTTATAATAAAATAAACATCAGCTTTGTACATCAAGAAACAATATTGGTTAACTCTGGCTAAATTTGTAATAAAATGAATAGGTTTACTAAAGAAGAAAAATAAGCATGTTGATTCACTTTTGAAGATGTTAATTATGGTGAAAGATACAAATGAGCGACTACACAAAAAAAAAACAAGAATAGAAAAACAGAAAGGTTATGCAAGATTTTTTTCTTGAAAATGGATAAATAATGCCGTTTTGTTACACACGTTTAATTAAAAAAAAATACCTCCACTTTATTTTCCACTTCATTTTCCAGAACATCCAAATGCAACGAAGATCGCTCTCTTTGACAACATTTCTACGTCAGCCTTTACGTCATATTATGGATATCCAATCTGGCTTAAAGGATATCCTTCAGGTCACACCCACTGACAGCCCAGATCACATGACCTTTTTCAGACTAGTAGAAGGTAAGAACGATTTGATCAAATGACTCAGAAGACATAAAAGGCTCACGGTAATAATTCAGTTCCCATAGTAAATCTATGCAAATACCATGATATTAAAAATTCAATAACTTAAAATTTCTGATATTACCTGTATTAAGCAGTATAGACGAAACCTGTATGTCAACTTCTGTGTAGAGGAAAGGATATGAACTGCGGCATTTTCTGAACCTGCACGTGTTTGAAACATGTGCTTTCCATTCCGCACCAAAGAGTCAGGTGCTAATCTTAGCAATGAGTGTTCCAAATTCAAGACTGTTAAAGGACTGAAATTCCATTAATAAAAAATGTCTCTATTTTGTTCACTTACAACTAGGATAAGCTATCAAAACATAACTTACGTTATTAATCAATCTTGGCCACCCAAACCCATACATACCTTATGTATCACCAATTTCCAGGCTGGTTCCCATTTTAACATACAATTTATAAGGTGGATCCTAAAAGCATTCATAGAGAGATAGTTATTATCGCCTTGGATTATCTAGTCAAAACGAATGTAAATAAATGTTTATATTGACGGTGGTATCATTTCAGAAACTAAAAACAAATGGTAGTCGCAATGTAGAATACTGATATTATGAAATAAAGTAAAAATTCCATTTTTTTAAAGAAAAGAAAAATGCTCGTTCATCCTAGATTGTTAACTCATAAGTATGAGAAATACAAGACATCTTTACATTAGAATACATTATAAATTGAGACAGAAAAGAGGTCTTGCGAAAGAAGAACGTAATTAGTGTGGGTTTTTCTTATCACGTTATTGGAAAACATCTCATTTTACTGTGCAATGTCTTTCGACTGTTTAAAATACCTTTTTCTTATCAGAGAACATACAAGTTTAAAATATTAAACATTTAGTGTATTATTTGATTAGAATAGAGTCGTTCAACAAGATTTGTCAATATTTAGTAAATATTAATTATATGTGATGAATTTATTTAAAATTATGTTGATTGTTTCCAGGTTTGCAACCCTGTGTGACAACCATCCTGACCATCACAAAGTATAACAATATCAACATTACATCCTCTGAATTTGAAACTGATCTCTTGCTGAAGAAGATTAGGTCAAGTTCACAAAGGTCAAAGTTAACTGCACCTTCACTATCATCTCTTGGGTCAGCGTCATCATTAGGATCAGGTTCAAGGATATCAGTGTCAACGCTATCATCAGGAACTAGTGGAATGGGTAGTAGTATATCGTCTCGGTGTTCAATTCCAAATGCTGTGTTAATGTGTTAATGCAAAAGGAAAATATAGTTGACACGGTGACCACAAAGCGACGGCACAGTATCATCGGATGTGTGTCGCGTATGATACCGGAATCAACAGATGTAGTCTTTAAACGGAATACTTTGTTGAAGTGATCATGGAATTATAGAATGTTATCTGATAATTATGGAATAGTGAAATATCTGTGATAGTAATTGAAATTGTAATGGTTATTGTTGGAATCAAATTGTAATTGCTGCATATTGGAGCTCCGAGTGATGATTATTCGTAATATCTCTCTCTCTCTCTCTCTCTCTCTCTCTCTCTCTCTCTCTCTCTCTCTCTCTCTCTCTCTCTCTCTCTCTCTCTCTCTCTCTCTCTCTCTCTCTCTCTGTGGTACATGTGAAAATTATTGCTTTTCCGCAACCTTTTGTTAATGGTTTAAATTAGTGTGCAGGTATAGCAGCATAAGTGGTATCATTCAGAGAACGTATTTACATACCTACATACATGCCTACATACATACCTACATTCATAACTACATACATACCTACATTCATAACTATATACATACATACATACATACATACATACATACATACATACATACATACATACATACATACATACATACATACATACATACATACATACATACATACATACATACATACATACATACATACATACATACATACATACATACATACATACATACATAGTGAAATGAAGTGGGCATAATTGAAACCCTGATATGTATCAGATGTAATGTAGTCACTATGATGATTTTCTTAAGAATAATTTTATGATTATAAAAAATGTTATACTTTTGTTTCCATTGCAACATAACCTATATGAATACAATGCACATCTTTTCACTACTTCTCTACAATATTTAGGAACAATTAATAACTGTCTAGTATGACTATTGCGCATAGCAGCAGGGAGGGCGAACCCTACAAATTTTTTCGACAAAATCGATTAAAGCCTCAGAATGCCCAATGGAGCCTTCCTACGAAATCTCATATTTCAACCAAAAAAAAAAAAATAAAGACCCCATTTTACAAATGGAGCCTTAGCGATTTTGTCGTAAATATGTTGTCATAACCACCCTCAAATTGCTGCCAATTGCTATCATTGTTGTCATAGCCCTCCCTGCTGCTGGAAGGATTTCAGGGTTAATACAAATGATTTAACCGAATATTTGATCAAGTCCAATACGATATCGTGACCGAGGGTCGTGTAAATTTATTGTTATAAATCCATGTGGAACTGACTGAGCATGACTAAAGTAATTTTTAAATCCATTGAAGTCCATATCGGAACACCATGTCTGCCAAATATTTCGTAGCGTATGTGTATCAACGCCGTTGAATACAGCAAGAATATTGTAGTTATCGCGAATCATTTTTGGAATCTGAGTGTAGCGTTGAGTGACATATATCACGTCAGTGTTTTTATGCCTACCTCGTGAAAATATTCTAGCAGGGTTCTTTTGATTATCTAACATCACATCATCGTACACTACAAGATTGTTTATGTCTCCATCGAGGTCATCTACGCTAGGCGCATCATCAATATCTGTTATAAAGTCGATTACACTTTCAACTTTAATTTCTGATGCATTCTCATTATAACTTTTAGCACTTCATAGCACCGTTGATCATCTACGGATGGAGCAACTAAATATAATTTATCCCACTTCATAAATCGCGTTATCAAATTAAGCAGCAATTAAGCAGAATTTGGAAGCGCTGCGTGGTGATTCACCGGTTCTCTTCTTTTAGTCGCTGACAAATCAATTATATTCATAACGCTATATATAAATTATGAATCTATATTGTGTTAAATGTAAAAAGCGTACTAGTACAAATGATGCGACGACGATTACAACTAAAAATAACAGATCGGCACTTACTGGTAAGTGTGTAACATGTGGTACAAAAAAATTTCGATTTATTTCTTTAAAAAAAAGCAATACGGAGGTGATATCGCAGCCAAATTGGGAAAACTCCCCGGAACCCCATGGGCAATATACCCTGGAGAAAAACACCTTCCAGGATATAGCTACTGTGGTCGCGGAACGAGATTAGATCTCAGACTTGATGATCAACATCAGCCCCGGCCTGGTGAGTATCCGATAAATGCTATTGATAAGGCATGTCATGCTCATGATGTTGCATATAAAAGCAATAATTTGCAACAAAGACATCTCGTGGATGTAAATTAAT
>JAEAOA010000483.1:0-23706 GCA_016746295.1 Potamilus streckersoni
GAAGGGGATCAACGATACCTTTGTCAAAGCTGCAATTACCATGACAAAATTCTTTAGATACACTGGGTCAGTGTTTTAATGTAGGGGAGAATCTGAAACAGAGTGTGGTTTTGTCTTGGCGAGCCATGGAATGAGATAAACGCAACACAATTGCTGACATTAGGATGCTAAGAATGTTCCTGGTCTTTACTCGATTTAAGAACATTCTCTTATGTTGGAAAATGTTGGAATGAGTTCCGTTATCTCTTGCTTTGTCTGAGGGTACGTACCTTCTTTACATCTTCCTACTTTATATTAAACAACGGATAGTCTGGGTTCTCTCTGCAAAATGTCTCAACTTCTTGGATATATTGAAACCAATACTGATGTGTGTCTTAGGAAGTCACCAAATGAAAAGGAATATATATATATATATATATATATATATATATATATATATATATATATATATATATATATATATATATATATATATATATATATATATATATATATAATATTTGCTAGAAATGGAGCATACGATGAGAGAGAGAGAGAGAGAGAGAGAGAGAGAGAGAGAGAGAGAGAGAGAGAGAGAGATTTAAAACAAGCCAAAATATTAACTTTATTAATATGGCCAAATTTGCCATTTTAAACCAAACCTGTCAAGTTTCTCGAAGATGGTGAATAAGAGCAAAAGAAGTTTATATATATATATATATATATATATATATATATATATATATATATATATATATATATATATATATATATATATATATATATATATATATATATATATATAAAGGGAGACAACTTCGTTTGCGACTTGTTTGTTGAAAAGACGTTCTTTGTAAGTTTATGTTAAGACATTTAAAGTCGAATGACTTGTAACAACGTTTCATTCTTCGTTTATATTTCTCATTTGTGACTTTTTAATACGACTTAAACTGCAATTATGCAATTGCGTCCACTGCATTTGTACCACTGATGTTATTGCAAATGTTAACAAAGAACGATCAATGATACATTCAGTCATAGATCAATACCGGATCATTTCCTGCAGAGGTCTGTACAAGTTTTGACTAGATCGCTCGAAACAAGGTTGGTAGCTTATCCCAATAAAAGCAACTCTCAATACGAGAAAACGTTAGATGTTTTATGGCAGATCAAAATCCTCATTGGTGGAAAACAACCAACCAAACGCTAGATAACTCATGTGAAAGAAGCAAGTATGCGGCCTGCAATCCACTTCCTGCAGGTATGTAGAAAAAATTGCAGGCCAGTTAAAAATATTCAAGATAAAACTATATCATATTTTGAAAACAGAGTTGGAATACTTTCAGTTGAATCAATATTGTTGTTTCAACTACACAAATTTAAGTGGTAATAATAGAATCAGCTGTCATTTGGTCAGAACAAGTAGTTCAAAATAAATTACTTACGATTTTCCTCATCTAAAAATAAAGGGAGAAACTCTGAAAATGTCTCAGCAAAATGGTTGCCGTAGTTTCCAGCTCCTTTCATGTGATGATACAAGGACACGGCCACAGATTTTGGGTTCCTGGATACGTGGACAATTTTTACCATCTTCTTAAAGACGTCCTTCGGAAGGTCATTTATGCTGTAATGAGTTATTATTATTTTCGGGGATGGAATCTGCTCGATTTTTTCCCCTTCTATGTCCAGAAAATCTCTTTCTGGAATCCAGGGAACATATTCTGCTTTACCAGAAATCAGCATGTTTAGCACCTCCCATATCCAATGTGTACCTGAGTGAAACAAAAAGTGTTCTATTTACGAATTTTATCTTAACATTAACTTTATCTATAATATAGAACATAGTATTTCATAGGAGTACAATGAATATTTGATACAAGAGAGTGAAGAAATTATTTACAGTGCTTCAGTTTTAACGTGCGAAACTACTGGTAATTTTTTGAAACAATACCTCTAATGTCAGCGTCTGTTGCAAGCTTCTTTCATATTGCACATTATACTTTATTGCATATCGTTAGGTCTACTGATGACGTAAGTGTATAATTAGCCCAGAAACGTTTATCTCTCAGATCTGCTAAATACGGATTGCCAATGTGGCTTGTCAACTATTTCCAGCTTCTGGTCAATACAGAATCGAATAATTAAACCCATGTGCATGGCAGTCACAAACCATCTTAATATAATTTAGGTATGTACAGTAACTTGTTGAATGACTTTATATTAACTTTGTGAGTGATTAGGGAAAATTTAAATATCGATAAATACCCAACCATGATTATTTAATCCTTATAATTCCAATTTCGTCCTTTTTATCGTCAGATTAACGTATTCTAGCAACAATGCATTCGAATTCAACTAACGCGCAGTTTCCTTTCATTCGCCGCTTCACATCGCTCCTTAATACATAACTTGTACTGTCACAGTAATGAACATGCATATACGACTATAAATTGCTATCATCATCGTTACGTTGATTCAGAAAATTCATACTTTGCATTTTAGGCAATGGATATCCGTAGTTTCAATTTTAACAAACATTCTTGTTCAATTTTAGTCTTTCCCATCTGTTACGTCAGATGACCATGACCTTACATAATAACAAATGATAACAGATTGAATAAGTGTGCCAAATTAAATTTCCAATCAAACCTGAAATCATTATGGATTTTATCAATGAACAATATGGATATATGAACAAGATGATTATATACTTTACTAAAAAAAAAGGTAACAATGAAATAAATTGTATACAGGAATAACATTTTATGTCATTCTTAACAGCGTTAATACTTAACAAGGCCAGTTCAGTGATCTAATTAGTCATACAACGTAAGACCCATCACCCCGATATTATGAACAAAAACGTCTTACACATAGAACTATGATCTAATGTAAAATGAAATGTGACTACTGTCACATTTATGTTTATTCATAAACTTCATATTTTACATCTTAGGCTATGGCTACCCTTAGTGTCAGCACATTTCTTTTTATATAAATAAATAACATTCTTGTTAGTTTTAGTCAATCCAATCTGCTACATCTGATGACAGTTACCTCACATAATTACAAAATGGTAGGGATAGAACAAGTGTGCTAAATGAAATTTCCAAGCAAACCTTAAATCATTGTTGATTTTATCAATGAACACGATGATGTTATCCGTTACCAAAATAAAGGTAATAATTAAATAAATTTTATACAGGAATAACATTTTATATAATTTTCAAATAGCATTAGTATTTAACAATACCATTTTAGATATCTATTATATTTGCAGTTCTTAAATGTAGAGTTGCTCCTAAAACCATCAATGTTTTGTTTGATTGCATAATTGAGTATTGGAGTTTGTATGGACTGTGGGATTAGAGTGTTCAAACTTCAGGATAAAGAGTTTATCAATGATTGGTGACTTTGATCTGAAGTGAAAGGTGGGTTGGTATTAGGGTCTGATACAGAAAGAGCTTGACCACCATTAGCAATATTTTCCTAAACTGAACTAATTAGTTGTTTTTGTTCAGTGCTAGGTCTTTGACTGTAAGTTTTCAGAGACTCCTCATGTTTGTGGTCTGTCATGAACAAAATATTTCTAGTTTCAAAACCAGCATCACTCATAGCTTGAATTGTTGTTGCATGGAGTGAGTTACCAGTATAGTTTTGCACTCCTACATTATTGCATATGTATGGAATGAATGAGGAGAATTGATTTGATTTGACCAGTTTACATGATTACCATTTGTCAGCCAATTCAGGAGATCTTAGTGCTTCTTTACTGCATTGCATAAATAAAGCCTTTGTTGCTTTGTCACATTTTTGAAAGAAATTTTTTACATATTTCACTGGGCAAGTGTTTGTGCCAGTTGCATGCATTCATTTGTCTGATGTTTCTTTAAGGTTCTCTTCAACACCACCTTGGTGGGTTGTTTTTGAAGTGTTTCATGATTTAGAGTAATATACTCCATACTATATTCATCGTTTTAAAATTTTAAGGAATTTGGGGTTAGTTGATGGTGAACTTCTATACCTCTGGTCACAAAATGAATAGCCAACAGATACCATATTTTGAATTGAATGGCAACAGGGTCAAATTTTTTAAGATAGCCATTGACTTTTCCTCATTTTTTCAGTCATACTACTTGGTAGTGATGGGTTGGCCTTGAAAGACCTGATTTTACATTAAATTTCAGTTTTGCATTTAACATTGAATTAGCATTTTTGAATTATTTATCTTTGATGGTGTCAGTATTTTTGATATTTTCCTTCAAGTATCTGTTTATGGCTGCATGAACATTTTTCAAGGAATTCTTGCGATATTCTTGTGCCTGTTCAGCTGTCATTTTTGTGATCCATGACAATAACAGTTTAGTTTGGGTCTCAGCAAAGAACCGTCTTAAGTGACCTCTCAGCTTGTCTGGTCTAACTGTGTTTAAGTCAAGTTACTATCCAATAATTTCAATACACCAAGCTGTAAGTAAATAGAAAAATATTCATAGCAATACACTTCTTACACTTGGCAAGACAATTTTGAAATACACATAAAGACATCTTGTCCTGTAATTTATACATATATTGTATACTTATGCTTGGGATTTATATATGGTAATATGGTGACAGTAAATATATCCTTCATTATTTAAAGTTTTTCCAATTTATACAGAATGTTTATTTCTTGGGAAGAATTATTGCAATGCAGAATGTTATGTAATTTCTTTTTCATTGAAATTAATGACTGCACATCCAAAATAATTTAACTTAGCAAAACAATCACTTTTTTTTATTATTATATATATTTTTCAATGGTGTTAAGTCACATTTTGTAGATATCATGATAACATTTTTAATAAACTATATACTATGTTAATATATATGTTCAGGATCTACCCAACAAAGATATTTCATTTGATAAATCTGTTTGTCTTTTTCTTGTATTTTCACCATTTAAAAATTTTATTTAGTCTTTGAATATTGGTCTCATAAATATTTTTTAAATTTTATTTTGCAAGTGGTCATATTCACACTATGCCATGAACACCCACACACGTTATGAAAATAAGGGAAAAAAATAAAACAATTAAAAAATGTACCATTGAAAATATCAGTGCCCCATTTAGTAGCCTAAGGGTATTAATTTATTTCAGTAGATTTTAAGTCCTCCTCAGATAATTTTTTGAATTTTAGTTTATATCCTACCGGGGCCTCAAAATTGACTGTCCCAAGTTCCCAAGTTATTTTTGTTCTCGTTGTGTATGGCTAGGGTGACGTAGGTCATGGGGTGCGCATTGAGAGAATTTGTCAATCTGTTGTTTTGTTTCATTTTCAGCGCTTTTAACATCCATCGCAATATGATCAAATCCATGTCCAGCTGCTTCAATCGCTGCTATTATTTCTTTTAACTCCATTTGATCTAATTGTTCAATAAAATCCGCAGAAAATTGCAGTGAAAAAAAAAATCACCGTAATCGGCCAATTTGCTCGACTATGAAGCAGACCAACCCTAAATTGTATAGTAAACTATGCATTTCAATCAAAGATAATTGGAAAAAGTACAAAAATGGTATTATTTATATTTATTTGCTTAATAAAAAATTTAAAAGATGAAACAATCGTTTCACAATGATGTGTCTGCAATGTTTATTTATATTGTAAACCAAAAGTAGTCCCAGAATTTATCAGTGTAAAAAATTCCTGAAGAGTTAAACGTGACCGTTTTCATCCAATCATATTGTAGAAAATCTGTGACATTCATAAAAATTGGAATTATATATATATATATATATATATATATATATATATATATATATATATATATATATATATATATATATATATATATATATATATGATAAAAGTAGATACAAACGGAAAATGAACTGAATATTTCATTAACGTGCACGAAATATCGAAGGGAAAATGGTACAATCAAGGAAACGTACACCACGTATGCAACTGAAAGAAAGCGCTCAAAACGGTTAGAATATTTTAATAGAAGGACAATTACCATGCTGACATTTTTAATCATCTTTCTATATGGTATGCATAATGACTATGTAAATGTAAAGTAACATTGCATTGAAAGAAAGCATCAACGTTCAATTTATCACGGGGAAATGGTCATGAAAACACATTTGCACAAAAAAATGATTCAAATGTTTCACAAACCAGAAAAGGTATCAGACCACAAACGACAATGATGCAACATAGAGCCTCAATAATATAATGTGAGAAGAATCATTCTTTTAAACCTTGGGAAAAATTAAACATGAGTTTAAACTTATAAACTGCTGTTTAAATATAGCATTGTACCAAAGGCAGAAACTTTTAATCGTGTCAGAGACAACGCGAAATAGAGATGAAATACAGAACGCACGTTAGGAAAGTTTATTCATACTGAAGAACGCATGTATCGAAAGTAAAATCATGCAGAATGCATGTGTGCAAAGTACAATTGCACCAGAGACTGAGCAGCAGGGAGGGTGAACCCTACAAAATTTTTGCTTGTGAAATTAACCTGAAATAAGGGTTCCTACAGAGGCTGAAAAAAAGGGTCAATAACCCTAAACCAAAATATCTAACTTTTATATTACCGTACGGACGGTTATAAACCGCATAATAAACCACATGAGGTTAGCTCAGTTTTGTTGTACTATTATTGACCTTTTTTACCCTGATTTTATTGAACTATTTTTTACGTTAAAAACTCGAGCAAAAATTTTGTAGAGGTTCACCCTCTCTGCTGCTCCTGACTTTGTCAGGGCATTAATATCGGGACTTTTAACAATAGATTTGGGTTTTTAAACAGACATACAGTTCATTAACAGATAGTCAAGGGGAACTAACTAAATATTTTATCCAGACCTATACGATATCTGGATCTAGGATCATGTACATTTATCGTTATAAATCCAAAAGGAACTGATTGTGCTTTAGAAAAGAAATTTTTAAATTTAATCATATCCATGTCCCCTGAACACCAAGTATAATAAATATTCTGCAGGGTATAATTATCTACTCCATTAAACACAACCAAAATATTACAGTTATCTCTAATCACTTTAGATATCTGTGTATATCGTTGTGTAACATAGATCACGTCTGTGTTTTTGTGACGACCTCGAGAAAATATTCTAGCTGGATTAGATTGTTTGTCCAACATTACATCATCATATACTACGAGATTATTAATGAATCCATCCAAATCATCTACAGATGGGGCTTCATCTATATCTGTGATAAAGTCAATAATATCTTCACCGTCTTTATTATCAGATTTTGCTTTTTCATTAAAATCTTTAAGTACTTCGTAACAATGCTGATCATCCACAGATGGTGCTATTAAATATAGTTTGTTCCATCTCATCCATCTCATTATTAAATTTAATAATAATTGTGTTTTACCCGATCCAGATGGACCTATTATAATCATTCTTATCGAATTTGGTAATGCTGGATGGTGCTTTACTGGTTCTTGTTTTCGTGTCGCCGAAAAATCAATTATTGTATCCATATTATTAATAACATGAGTCTATATTGTTTTCCATGTAGATCATCTACACCCACCGTTGGATTGACAACAATAATAACAAAAAATAAACGACATGCATTAACAGGTAAATGTGTAAAATGTGGTACAAAAAAAATATAAATTTATCTCAGGGACAACAAAGATAGGTGGGGATATAGCCGCATCATTAGAAAAATTACCCGGATTACCATGGGCTAAATATGTTGGTGAGAAACACCTCCTTGGATATAATTATTGTGGTCCTGGAACTAGACTTGATATCCGACTTGATGATCAAGATCAACTAAGACCAGGAGAGTATCCAGTAAATAAAATTGATCAAGCATGTCACATTCACGACGTTGCTTATAAAAATCCAGATTTGCAACAACGGCATCTTGCAGATGTAAAATTGATTCATGTATTAAATTCTATACCCAATAAATCTGTTAGAGAGAAACTCGCTAGTTTTCTAATAAAATCCGCTATGAAAAGTAAAATAATGTTAGGGGCTGGTAATTAATTATATAATTATTATAATGGAATCTATTTATTATAGCCAAAGAGGGTATTGGAGGGGTAAAGCAGCGATCACTAAACTTGCTAAAGCAGCAAAAGCTTCACATTCTGTTGCTGCAGCGTGGTTAACACGACAGGCAATATGGCAAATTTATCTACCACCACCAAAAACAATTCAATATGCACATTTTGATGTCAGTATTCCTAACGAAGTTCATCAAGCAGATATTTTGTTTTTACCACATGATACTATTAAAACACGTGGACGAAAGTCACGCACGTACAAATACCCATTGTCTGTTGTTGATATTGCAAGTAGATATAAAGAAGCTGAGCTATTAACAAAAACATCATTTGAAGTTGCATCTGCGTTTGAGCGAATCTATCAACGTGGTGGTTTACAATGGCCACAGTTATTACAAGTAGATCCTGGCAAAGAATTTCTTGGTGCAGTATTATCTTTGATGAAAAAGCATAATGTCAAAATCAGACGAGGGTATACTGAAATTCATCGTGATCAAGCAATCGTTGAACGATTTAATCGAACACTTGCTGAGCGTTTATTTGGATATCAATATGCGAAGGAAATAGCTGCTGACTTTAAGTCCGGTGAGAGATCTCCTGAATGGGTTGCAAGGTTACCAAGTGTGATATCAGCATTAAATAACGAAATTACTCGTGCAACTTCCATGAAACCTTCTAATGCAATAACAAAAAAATATATACCACGTAGCTATGAATACGGACAACGAGGTCAACAACCAGTATTAGGTAATGTGATTGTGAGATATTTATATGAACCAGGGGAGTTGGAGGGTGGCAAAAGACGAGCTACTGACCCTATCTGGAGTGTGACCACATACAATTTCTAGCGTGGTTAGATCTACTGGAAGTCCACGCATATACAGACTAGATTCTACTGCCCCTCAACGTGGATTTGTGCGTGAACAATTGCAAGTAATTCCTGCGGATACACAATTACCTCCGCGTTCACTTATGTAAATTAGCACTAGGGCGTCCATCACCTCGACGTCGGTTACATTCAAGACAGGTCAGCATCACATTTTCACGTGTGTGACCAAGATCACTATTTATTCTATCTACGGTAAATTGTCTTGGATTATTATTCGAATATTGCCTTAACATTATTGTGTTACAACTTGCACAGTAATTATTCTGTAATTGTTTTAGTTTTATAATAAATTCAGTATCAATATCAAAGTCACGTTTATTTTGTTTTTGTCACATTGTTTATAAGACGCTAATTTTTTCTTTATTACATCAGCGTCATTAGTAATCTCCTCAGTTATCACATAATCTATGACAATTCTATGTAGTTGAGTTATTCTTCTGACGCGAGATACTGCGAGATATACTAAATTTGACCACTCGATCCGGTCATCTACAATCCAGATATTTGTATCAGATATAGTTAATCCCTGTGACGAATGAATCGTTATAGCGTATCCTAATGTCCATGGTGATTTTTCCATACTCAATGCGCTCTCAACAGAATTGATATCTATCAAAATAATATCATTCAATACTAGATTTTGTACTCGGATATCTCCACCAGGAATTTCAACATCAATATTCTGTCGTCGAGTATCTGATGGACGATAACATAATGGTACAGGTAGATGTGAAAATTTTTCTTTATGTAGCGTAAATAATTTCTTTTGCAATTCATCAACTATCTTTCTACTTGCGACTATCAAATCAGTGGGTCTCCATAACGCCCAAAAATCATTCATGGTAGTTTCTGGAATTATCTCACGCATTATTTCACATTGTATTTTATCTGGCTGTTGTCTGAATAATCTTTTAAGTTCTTTCAGTGGTTCATCAATAGCTCTATGATCATCATATATTTCTTCATAATAATCTATATTATTCTTTAGCCATTCATGTGAAGACTGTCCAACAAAAGGTGGTGGTTGACCATGATCACCACACATAATCACAGCAGTATTTTTTGTTAATAACCATTCAAGGAATATTTTTAGTGTTTCTAACGACACCGTACATATTTTGTCCCATATAATATACTTAGGTATATATTTCTCACCCATTCGCTCAGGAGTCCACGTATCTCCACACCATCTAAAAAAACTATCATATGTGCAAGTCTTGACACCTCGTTCTTTTATCTCTCTGGCTAGTTTATGTGTAGGTGTCAAAACAATCATAACTGAATTGTTGTTCATAAATAATTTAATCACACGAGTTGTTTTACCTGACCCTCCACAAACATTAAGATAAACGGTCTTATATCTAGCCACAGGATCATACACATATGGTGCAAATGATTCTAATATTTGATTATTATTTCTGTAATATATTTCCTTAATTTCAACGTCAGAAAATTCAGAATAAGTATATTTTCTTGCTTTATCCTCCATGTTCCCCACTCACCATTACCAAGTAGCGGATTTAATAAATCCTTATATTTTTTATGTATATAAAATGAATCCGTAGCAACTCTAACAGCGTAACGAGGAAATCTATTTATCATAGATAGTAGATTTATAGAAACATAAGCTAGCATCGAAGATCTTAAATGAGTAAACTGAGGTGAATCGTCCTCAATATAGCTAACAATAGTACCTAGTTTGGTCCCATCCGATAAATAAGCATTACTTCGGCTTATAAATGTGTTTTTCTCCGTTGTATCATTAATTATAAAATCTAACTCAGTATCGTCCATAATCAATCTTGTACAGTGTCGTTTATGACCGTATGAACTACCCTGAGTAAATTTACCAATTATCTTTCTACCAAGATCTTTTGCACGCTTCTCATGTTCATCTCTACATTTACGTATATTATTAGTAATTTTAATAATGTCATCTTCGGCAAGATCAGGAAATTCTTTCCTGGCATCATCAATATTAAATCTATCAGGTTCTGGTAACCAAACTTGCTTTTGTGTACTATAGGATATAATCGCTTCATTAACTTTTAACGATATTAATATTCCAACATCAAGCATATATCTTAATAATACTATTGGAGCCCAACATTTTTCTAAAAAGTGTTTACCAAACCAAATATAAGTAATCGGATGGAGATCTTTTGCGAACTCAAACGATTCTACATATGTAAATCCTGTAATGTCAAAATCTGGTAAGGGTCCATTTATTGAAACTCTAGCCATGTCATGTGTGGGGTGTCCGAATCTGTTAAAATATTTAGAACACTCACCATATGCAAGAAAACTCCCAGGGTAACATGCAGCCATATCGACTGATATAACATCATCATACTCGTATTTAGTATTCCATAATCCTCCGTGCCCATATTCTATGCAACTTTTTTGTATATCCTCAATAAATTCTGATCTTGTAGGTTTCCATGAATTTTTTTCCTGAGCGAAATGGGCCGCTACCGCTGGTACGGTAAAACAATTATTCAGTAGTTGTCTAACTTTGACCTCATCAGAAGTATATTTTAGTGCAAGATTTCTCATTTCTTCATAAACAAATTCTGTACGATAAATATCACCATTCGGTCGTACAAATTGATCATGACAATCGTGTTCCGAACTCTGAAATAACCAAATAGATACAGGATCATTTTTACTGATATTTTTAATAAAATCAAATATATGACCATTATAAAATTTAATCATTCTGTCTCGTGGAAATACAGTTACTGCATCAGTCCATGCATGTGAATTATGATCAATAATCGTTATAGGGTTTCCATTTCTTATATATTTTGCTTTGTATAATATCTCTCCTATTAGTGTTTTTACCGTTATTGGAAATCGTAATAACTTTTCTAGTTTAGCAACATCCTTAATAGATGCACCAGAATTTTTAACGGCCTCCCCCCCCTTTCACATATTTTTTTGCGTCTTAAATCTGTTAAGCCATTACCACGTATCGCATTTGTAAAATGTTCAGTAATGCGTTCAGCCACGCAATTTATTTTTAATTCTGACAGTTTCATCGGTTTGAGATCTTTAATATTAGGTTTATCATTCAGTAAAAACAATCCATATACCACAGCAGTAACTGGATATCCTCGCTCAAAATACGGTCTATCAATACCAGTCAGTATTCCAGGTTTGGATTTGTTACTTAATAATATCATTTTATTATTTCCAGACTGTATATGAATAGGAGTTCTTCTTTGTCCCGAAATATCCAAATATTATCGTCTGTATTCACAATAAATTTTATTAAAATAAGATATTTTTTGATTATCAAGGTGGTTAATAATTACTTCTGCTCGTTTGTCGTTCATCACATTAATAACTTTTCCAACTCTAAAAGTTGATCAAACATGCACAGCACCATCTTCTCGAAATTCCATTATGGCCTCACGGATACGTTTAGTTATATCTACATTTATTGAAGCTAGATCTTTCATCGAAACACTAAATTTATATCCTAAGAGTCTGTCAAGATCAAATCTAGTAGCAGATGGTTATTGTTGATAATTCTTCCATTATTATAATTAAGACAAATATTCAAATTGAAATTTAGTATATATAAAATGATTCAAACAGAAAATAAATGTGTTTGGTTAAAAATTGGATATATTTCTTATTGTAATAAGTCATGTGTAAACAAATACTGTGGTTACCATATGCAGAGTATCAGACACGGAACTACTGGACCAAAACCATGAATTCAATGTGGTGTTGGAGTTAGAGGTAGCACACAATTATGTGAAAATTGCGGGGTAAAAAATATAGGGAACTTAAACGATATTATGACCAAAAAAAGATACATCGACAGGTAAATCTCATATAAAGACAGAAAATGATTATCTAACCAGATTTCAAAAATAATGATTTAAACAAATAAATATTATATACAAATGGAACAAAAAGAATTTGTAAGACATCCAATACATACAAATTACAAGGCATCCAGAGATGGTGTTATTAGACACTGTTGACTAAAGAAACCACTCGGTAATCTTAATAATAATAGTTATTTTATGTTTAGTATTGGTGGAAAAAAAATATTGTCATAAATCTATATTCGAATGTCATTTTGGGATTGTTAAAGATGGGCTTGTTGTACATCATTTAGACGGAAATCCCCACAATAACCATCTATATAACTTAGAATCAATTACACAAAGCCAAAATTGTAAGGTTGGAAATACTGGTATATATCCTAAGACTCCTAAGACAGTTATTTCTACCAACACAGATACTGGTGAAAAAATAGTTTTTAATTCTATGCATGCAGCTGCCAGATATTTTGATATTTGTGTGGCTTCAATAAAACGTGTGGCTGATCATATATATATACAAGTCTGCATATTCAATAAAGTATGACCAAAGGATTATATTTGAATATGTATAATTGTGTACCCTTACTTAGAAAAATATCATTTTTTTATATAAAATTTGACTATCAATCTTGCCAAGGGTCATGCTTAGCTACAATTATATTTCCAGACTATTACCGTCTTCACGTTTAGTGTCATTTATCCCAGAATCAAAAAGCATAAGCTTTCTCAGTTGCATGATTCGGCCATCTGTGCGTTTTTGAATTTCGTATTCGTGAGACAGTGCATTTTTGATCTTTTCGATTGAGCGTGCAAGAGGTATGAATAGCTTTATGTGTTTTTCATCCACGACAGCTAAAGATTCTAACATAGAATTATAAATGGACTTGATAAACCTATAATCAGATGGTAATGTGAATTTATTTTGAAATTTTTTTTTGCTGCAACAATTCAAACTCATACATAATTTTTTCAGAGTCAAGATTTTTAGATATCTGAATTCCTTTATGTTTTAATTTTTTAATATCAGAAATAATATCATTAATGTTTTCATTATATATATATATATATATATATATATATATATATATATATATATATATATATATATATATATATATATATATTTGTTTAAAATAAAAAATAGTATTAAATTGACTTAACTAAAGATTATAAAAGTCATATTCTTTCAGAAATTTGTAGATTTCTAGGATTCACATGAATTATTTCTAAAAAATCGGAAATTAGGCCCAAAAACAAAATAAAATATTAATATTATTACGTTAACAAACAGAAATTAAAATAAATTATTATTTATGTTAAAATCTTTAAATGTGAGAAAATTTATGATTTATTTCAGAAATCTATAGATTTTGTAAAATCGAGTCATATGTTTGCACGACTTCCTTCAGAGATATGTAGATTTTGTAAAAATGAGTCATATGTTTGCATGAATTATTTCGGAAATATGTAGATTTTGTAAAAATGAGTTATATTTTTGCATGAATTATTTCAGAAATCTATAGATTTTGTAAAAATGAGTCATATATTTGCATGAATTATTTCAGAAATCTATAGATTTTATAAAAATGAGTCATATGTTTGCATGAATTATTTATAAAAAATCTGAAATTAGGCCCAAAAACAAAATAAAATATTAATATTATTACGCTAACAAACAAAAATTAAAATAAATTATTATTTATGTTCAAATCTGTAAATGTTTCAGAAATCTGTAGATTTTCTAAGTGTTTATTTGTCTGTCTGTTTAGAAACCAAACAACGGTTAGTTCCCTTGCTGGTTGTTTATATACCTACTGACCTTGGATGACGTAATATTACCTATGTATACAGACGTAATTGAATCCTTTTTGTATAGTGTGTTAACTTAAGACAGATATCATAATTATCATAATCTACAGCAAAGCGTGCTGCATTGGTCTGGTGAATTAAATAACTTGAAGCAGACAGGTTTAAACAGTTACCTTTATAAACAAACCAAGACTTACTTGTGTTTATCGATCCATAATTCATATATCCGGCTGATGTATTTTAGCTGCAGGCTGCACAAACAGTACTTCAATTTAATGAATTACACTCTCTCAATGTATACAGATCTGGGTTATTCAAAACGCGTTAATCGATTTCCGGTATGGGTTATTTTCCCATTTTTATGCTTGTAATTTTATTTTTATATTTTAGTAAGATTCATACACATAAATTTATAAATGCTTGTAATTTTATTTATATATTTTAGTAAGATTCGTACACAAAAATGGCTAACTATCTTAATAAAATTATATTTGTAAAACCATTACATAATATAGTAACAATTAAAACTGTTATATTCATCGAACGCAGCATGGTGTAGAGGTAAATCGTTGGACTCTAAATCTATACATCTGTGGTTCGATTCCAGATTTCGCCGAAATGGATTTGGTCCCGGGGATGCCTTTTATATATATATATATAATTGGGGGCGGGGCGCGTTTCAGGTTTCGATAAATATCTTACTGTGTCAGCCACGTAAGTACATTTTTGTGTACCCACAGGGTTTTCACTGGGTTTTATTTATCGAAACCGCAATGCGTAGACAGTCCTCTGAATTTCTAATATTTCGCCTTTCGTCAATTAGAAATTCACCGGGGGATGTGTCTATAAGAATAGCCCCGCCCCTAAAACAATCAGTAGCATGCCTTGAGCTCTCTGCCCCATGGAGAACCCCCAAAATAACACATTACAGAAAGGAATGCTAGCCAAAAGAAACAGTATTATGAAGTGCCGCATAATAAGTTGTAAGAGAGACGAACATGTTAGGACTTCATAAAAGACACACAGGCTATCAGGGGTTCCAATGAAGGGTAATCGCTAGGATCGCTACTGATTATTTTTGACAAAAATAAGACAAATATATATAATAAATAATGAATATATTTATCAGAAATATAAAAAATAAAATATTTTTATGAGACTATATATATATATATATATATATATATATATATATATATATATATATATATAATTAATAATAAAAATGAATATAATTATCAGAAATATAAAAATATAAAATATAAAAATCAGACTATATATATATATATATATATATATATATATATATATATATATAATTAATAATAATAATGAATATATTTATCAGAAATATAAAAATATAAAATATAAAATATAAAAATCAGACAATATATATAATTAAAAATAATGAATATATTTATCAGAAATATAAAAATATAAAATATAAAAATCAGACAATATATATAATTAAAAATAATAATGAATATATTTATCAGAAATATAAAAATATAAAATATAAAAATCAGACAATATATATATATAATTAAAAATAATGAATATATATATCAAAAATATAAAAATATAAAATATAAAAATCAGACAATATATATATATATATATATATATATATATATATATATATATATATATATATATATATATATATATATATATATATATATATATATATATATATATATATATATATATATATAATAAATAATGAGTATTAATGAACCTCACTCAACAAAAATTGCTCGCCAGCGTTTAGAGGCAATTGAAAAATATTTACCTATCCGTGATGCTGTCAAACAACAATTGCAACAACGTCAGGAAAGTCAAGTTGAATTTGCAGAGGATACAAAACAATTATTTAAACCGATAACAGATACCACTAAAGATATTCAACCTGTGTTAGATCAAACAGCTAAAGCAATTCAGAAAATAGAAAAAAGAACTAAAAAAAACAAAAAAATTCTCGAAAAACTTCCAGCAGAAATAGCTGATGCAATGCCAGTCCTAGAAATTCCTGAAGATGCAGACCAAGCTCGTGCTGAAATAGGTGATCTATCTAACATAGGTTATAAATTTGGCGTAGATGTTATTGCTGATATTAAAAGCGTTAAAAATGTAGAGGATTTAGCTGCGTTTGCTGTGGAAAGTTTTAGTGATAGAAAAAAAGGTTTTAAAACCTGAATATGCTGATAAATTTGTAAGTTATGATACTTGGAACAAATGGATATTTCGTATACACTATAACGTTAGTCGGGTTAGAAATAGTAATCCTAATTATGTACAGTATATACAGTATATTAACTTTGTACAAAAACAACCAAAGCAACAACAAACGCCACCACATCAGTTACCACAAACTCCAAAACCACCAAAGCAACAAAAAACACCACCACATCAATTACCACGATCACCAGTATTGTTACCACTGCCACAACAATCATCACTTCCAGAACAATTGCCTATATTATTAAAACCACTGCCACAACCAACCCAAATAAAAAGTGAAGAAGGGCTGGGGTCGGATACCTCTTTCGGAAGTGGTCTTATTACTCAGTGTCCTAACAACGTCCTTGCTGATGTTGAACGACTAGAAATTCTGATTGGATGAAAACGAGCTGGTAATAATTCCCCAGAAATCATTAACGAAGCAGCAGATATTTGTAAAAGATTATTTAGTGGCGGTATTATGAATATTGATGTGTATCAGTCTCTCATTAATGAAATTGCCGATGACTATTATAGTGACTAAAACGCAGTGACTAAGTCACAGAGATTAGATGCAATTAGTGATAAAGTTGATTAATAATAAAATGACAATACACAATGCTCAACGTGGACCAACCATGGTCAGGGTAATTAGTTCTCGAACACCGATTTACAGGGCAACCTACGGAGATGGGTTAGGAGATATTGTTCAGGGTTTGTTTAGAAGGATAGCCCCAAAAGCAATACCAATTGCAAAGCAGCTGGGTATGAAAGCTATTGATGTTGTTCGTGAAAAAAGTATAGGTGTTGCTGGTAACCTTGCTAGTAAAGCATTCTTAGCGATTAAAAATAGACTATCACGATTAATACGCAGACCACAACCTGTCCGATCTCAGTCGGTGAAATTGTCCAGTACTGAAGTGATGCCCGCAAGTGTAAGTAAAATAATAAATCAAGCCGCTAATCAAAAACTAGCAGCAATGGCGATGCCATCTATGGCTGATATACCTTTATCTGAAAAAGAGAAAAACTTAACCGCTAGTCTGATAGCAGGAAGTGGTCTTACTTCCCGAAATGGTCTTCGTTTTAGACGATAATAATTATAATAAATATGTTCAAGCGTATGAGTGACCCCGCGTTTGACATGGACGCACCAGTTCTCAAGGATGAGTCTATACACGATTATCAGTATTATTCTTATGAAGCACAAATTCCAAATCAACGAGGAAGAATTGAACTTCAGGTTCATGATACAAGTAGATATTTTCTGCCCTTAGAGGCTTTTATTGAGGTCGAAGGTGAAATATTAAAAACCGATAATACTGGATATGCAGCCGAGATTAGTGTTGGTTTTGTTAATAATGGTATTATGGCGTTGTTTGATAGCCCTACGTACATGATTGACGGAAAAAATATGGAATCAATTCAAAAAGATGTTGACGTAGCTACAACCATACTTGGTCTTGCAAGATACAGCGACGATTATTTAAGATCAGCTGGTCCATCAGTGATGTTCGCAAAGGATATAACTGATTTTCCAGAAAATAGACAGTATAATTTAATACAAACACCGCGGGATACTGCATCCGATCTACAACCAGCAGGAATGATAGCCCGGCCTGCTGCTGCATTTCTGTTATTACATAGCGTCAATGTAAATTTCAACTTAGGATTTACAACACGTCGAGCGATGTTAAAAGGAAATAGAAGAATATTTTCATGTGCAATTCCACTATCACATATTTTTGGATTTTGTAGAAATGTCAGAAAAGTCATTTTCGGAGCCAAACACACAGTGGCTGCAGATGATGATGCAATATGGAGACCCACTGGTGATGCTGGTATGGTAATTCTTACAAAACTTAGTCTCTGGATGTCAGTATTGACCCCATCAATATCTGAAGAACAACGATTATTATCTTTTATGAGTCAAGGCGGTAAATCAATGCTATCATGGCTGACAATGACTACAGATGCTATCCAGAGTAATATTAACGGTTTATTTACATGGCAGATAGCCTCTCAACAAGGTGTTTCTGCACCAAGACACATATTTATTGTATTACAAAATGCTGCACGAGTAAATGACCAAACGCGTAGTATTATGATATTTGATAAACTCGGTGTTTCTGAGATTTCGTTAAGGATAAATGGATATCAAGAACCATCCGAGGATATATTACTTAATTTTGATCAAAATCATGTAGCATGTGCATATCATCGTCTTATGTCGTTCATGGGCCGTGATCAAAATGTTGATACTGGATTACAAATATCTCAGATTTTACATCCTTGTATCCTATTTATTATTTTTCGCTCGAACATTTAGATTTGACCAGACAATCAGTAGTAGATATACATTTTCGAGCTAGTGTTAATAGAGGAGTTATTGATAATTATAGAGCAATTGCTGTTATACTTAGCGATAAAGGTGTTGGTGGACGAATGAGAGTCGTTGATGCTCCAGTAGAAAATATGTAATGTGTAACTAGATCATTCATCATTATTATAAATGTCATATAATCACGTTAATGTTACCCTGACTCCTGGCCAGGTAAAAAGGCTGCAATAAGCATCAAATAATAACTGTGGAATAACAATATCATTAAAAAAGGAACATATGAGTGGTTCAAATAAATTATCGTTAACTGATCGTCAATTCAAAAATTTTAATAAAGCAAAAAAATCAAATAAAGGTGTCAAATTTGATCTTTCTGCGGCAGCTATTAAGGATACTTTTAAAACTGGTGGTATATTTCCCCTTCTCGCAGCTATACCAGCATTAATAGCCGCTGCAGCCCCAGCTGTTGCAAAAGCCGCTGCAT
The DNA here is from genome assembly GCA_016746295.1 of Potamilus streckersoni. Taxonomy (NCBI): domain Eukaryota; kingdom Metazoa; phylum Mollusca; class Bivalvia; order Unionida; family Unionidae; genus Potamilus; species Potamilus streckersoni. Next base: position 19,609 of record JAEAOA010000483.1, read on the forward strand.
TAGGCGCCGTTGGAACAGCCGCTGGAATGGCATTAAAGAAAGCGACCGGACAGGGAATAAAACGAACATCTAAAAAAAGGGAAAAGGTCTCAGATTACCAGGGACCCCACCTTCGTGGTACGGAAAAGGCCTAAGACTTCCAGGGACAGTTTACTGATATCGCCTATGTCTAATTTTGATTTACTCGATGCTGTTAAAAAATTAAAAATAAAAAACTTTAGAGTTTTTTTCATGCGCGATCATTTACCAAAACAACCAAACAATACTGAAACGGGTATTATAAATCTCGATAAAAACTCTGGACAAGGTACCCATTGGGTGGCGTATGCAATTGATCCACGTGGAATTATTTATTTTGATTCATATGGATTAGCGCCACCAAAAGAATTTATTCATTATGTCAGTAATAATACTGCACCAATCTGGTATTCAACGTTACCTACACAAACATTAACTGATCCACCAATATGTGGTCGAGAAGTACTTAGTGTACTTGATGCTATATCCATGGCACCGCAAGGAAAACCACCTCATAAAGTCGTGCATGAATATACCATGATGTCACATTTAAATAGACATCAGATCTTTACGGAAGATCTGCTCGTGGTAAAGCTCAGCAACTAGGTGATTTATCTAAATATGCAACCCTCGATCAACTTAGAAATGAGATTGATGATTTATTAAATATTGCAAGTGTGGATGAAAATGAAGTGGTTATTTTTCAGGATAAGCAAGGACGATTAAAGACGAGTAAAGTACAACTATCAAATGTACTTACACGAATTCATAATGCAGTTGATGATAATATCGTTACTTTTACTAATCAGGGTAAAATACAGGATTCCGGTAAATCATTTAATGATTTTGTTAAAAAAAAGCTGGCGATGTATTTAATGGAGACGTTATTATGAACAAAATTAAAATTACCGATCTTGGAAATCCAACTGCAGATAATGATGCTACAACAAAAGAAATACGTCGATGATAAACAGACTCCAATCATTAACGAAATAGCCAAAATCGAAACTGAATTTGCCGGTCACTTGAACACATGTTTAGGTTTTCGCGAAAACATAAACACACTCAAAAATGAATTTTTTTGGAAATCCATCTAAAGTTAATATAAAACTTACTGATATTAACAAAAAACTTAATGATATTATTGTAGAAATTCCTGATATTGTTAAAAAAACTGACTTGATTAAAATTCCTCACAAACAGATTAAAAATATTGTGTATACTGTTGCTTCTGGGTCTGGTATATGGACAAAACAAAATAATAATTCTATCAAGCACACTGCAGAAGTTACTGGTGTGTATAGATTCACAGTGATTAGCGTTACATGTTTTAAAATATATACCACATCATCTTCATTACATAATTTTGATAGGTCTTCTGGAACTGTAGCTATATTATTACTAAAAGATATTGAAATACTTGAACCGGTTGATACAATTCCAGTCAAAGCTGAATATAGTTGGTGTTTGGAATTTGTAGCTGAATTAACTATTTAACATCATAGTATAATGGATCAAATAACTATCGACGTTCAACGTCACAGATATAATCAAGCATGTGAATGCCTGACCAAACTAAAAAATATCATCGACCATCATACAGTAAAAATAAAAAAATATCGTAGACGTATGGTCGTTATTGATATAATTGTGTATTCAGTTTCTGCTATTGTTGCTGGATCCGGATTAATATTATCAACATTAACGATGACAGCTCCAGCAATTGTAACAATTATTGTTTCAACTTCAACGACTATAGCAGGTATTTTTAATATTATTGCTAAAAAGATAACTACATGTACGAATGATAAATTGCGCGAGTATATGATAAAATTACACACAGCAACAACAACATACTCTAAACTATCTGGATATATGTCCACGTATCTCAGTGATGGTAAAATATCTGATGAGGAGTTTGCAACGATAATTAAAACATATGATGAAGCATTCAAAATTGTTAGTGATACTGCTGACAAAATAAATGGAGAATTAAACAATAATAATAACAATAATGTCAGCAACTGAGTCGAGAGAGTTGTTACAGCAGATCGTCGCTAATACAACTCCTTCAAAAACTACTATGATATCGGTAAGTTCGACCAATCCTGAATTTAGCGTTAACTTTCCAACTGCAATTCCAGTAAAAGAGATAGCATTAGCTCAGTTACGTGTTTATTATAGCTGGCCTAATATTAGATCAAAACCATTTGGTGGACAACAACCAAATAATTCATTAGTATTCGCAAATAAAAATAAATCTGATGGAACTCCCGATTGGCAAGTTATTAGTATTCCAACTGGCAGTTATCAGTTAGAACAGATTAATGAGGAATTCCAGCGCAGAATTAAATCTTTAACCGGGAAAAAGTCTAAAATAGCAATTACTGTTTACGAACCAACATTATCGTCAGTAATTGAAATAAATTCTCCTGACTATGCTGTAGATATTTATCAAAGTTCGATTAGATCAGTATTAGGTTGGCCTGAAGTCGCGCCAGATTATCAAGTTCCACCAGAACCACAGCGATCCGACTTCAATATAGATGTTAAGAAATTTATACAACTTCCAGAATATAGAAACAAAGTTCCATTTATGGAGAGCACTACAGTAAGTGCTTATCGTAATTATATACATCATACTTATTTTATAAGTTTCATTCAAAGTAGGAGTGGTTTAGCAAGAATATCGACACTTGATGTTGAGTAAATTAACTCATTATCAAGACCATTAAATCTGAACACGAACACATGTTAAATAATCTTAAAAATTTACTTTCCAGCATCAATACTTTTTATAACGATGATTTAAAAAATTAAATAATTGAAACAATACAACATCTAAATCAAGTTGTAGCAGACTTAGAATCTGTAAATAAGGCTATTGTTGACAGAGAGAAAATAATAAATGTGCCGGCAGATAGATCTTCTAGCTCTTATATAGTTAATGAAGATGACCAAATTCAACGTGTAAGTCATAAGCGATTATTTAAGACAGTATTTTTGAAATATTACGGAATCACAGAAGAACAGCTACCAACATTTATAATACCCGGATTTTGACTCCGAGAAGTTAAAAAAAATCAGTGATCTTATTGTTGAACACTTTAAAAGAATATGTAATTCCTGGAAAAAATTAATTCCACCCCCAGCAATTCTCAAATATGATAATGATCCATATTTAACAGGTCGTCATATCTCACCTAATATTGTTAATATAACATCCACCACCGCACTGAATTTAGTTTGCGATATAATTGATAATAGCTACCATTTTGACCTCTCTAAGTCTAATCAGGCTCAGCAGGGATATATATTATATTCATCTAGTATCCAATCCCCTCCGGGCTGGCTGATTGTATCTGAGCCAATAAATCAAGTCTACCTGCGTGTACATAATCCGTTATTGTCAAGAAAGAATTTTAAACTCACAAATCAAGATGGTAATATTGTGGACCTGCGCGGAGAGACGTTATATATTAATTTATATATACGATCCTAGATTGGTCTGGATAAAATATTTGGTTAGTTCCCATTGACCATCTGTTTATGAACTGTATATCTGTTTAAAAACCCCAAATCTATTGTTAAAAGTCCTGATATTAATATCCTGACAAAGTCAGGTGACAAAGTCAGGAGCAGCAGGGAGGGTGAACCTCTACAAAATTTTTGCTCGAGTTTTTAACGTAAAAAATAGTTCAATAAAATCAGGGTAAAAAAAGTCAATAATAGTATAACAAAACTGAGCTAACCTCATGTGGTTTATTATGAGGCTTATAACCGTCCGTACGGTAATATAAAAGTTAGATATTTTGGTTTAGGGTTATTGACCCTTTTTTCAGCCTCTGTAGGAACCCTTATTTCAGGTTAATTTCACAAGCAAAAATTTTGTAGGGTTCACCCTCCCTGCTGCTGACTGATTATGCGTTGCCTTCAAGCCGAAGGCACTGTGTACCGTAGTAAATCGTATGCAAAAGGCAATGTGTGCCGTATGAAAACGTATACACAACATGCATATGGTAAAGGCAACGTATAGCGTAAGAAAACGTATACAAAATGCAATCAAGCAAAATTCCATAT
>JAEAOA010000484.1:0-55448 GCA_016746295.1 Potamilus streckersoni
ACAACATGTTAACAGATATTCTACCCATGAGGATCAGCAAATATGAGAAAGATTATCAAAAGAATTATGATATAACATAAAATTTTATATAATACCACTTACCTTATTGGAATTCTAATGCGTAATTTAGTCCACAATCGCCACGCTCTGCTAAATCGTAATGATTTGGAAGATTGAGTCTGACATATCATTCTGCTTATTCTGGAAGATCACGTAATTAAATTTTACCTGTTACCTAGGTATTTTGCAACAGGTGTTCTATTGTATTTGTTTGGAGGTCTGGAGGGGTTGTTAAGCTCGGATTCTTAGCGCAATTATTGATTGCAACAGGTGTTCTATTACGTTACCTAGGTATTTTGTATTTGTTTGGAGGTCTGGAGGGGTGGGGAGAGGGGTTGTTGAGCTCGGATTCTTACTTTCTCCTACTACTGATGAGTTGAGGTTATGAGGTGACGTTGGTCAATTATTTCGAATGTCGTAGTAAGACCATATGCCAATTATCACGTCCGCCATAGATCATTTGATTCTACTAAACGAATCTTAACGATTGAATACAAACAAAAATGTTGTTTACATAGCACTGACACGCAAGCGAAAGAAATAAAAAGCATTTTTGCCAATTTATAATTACGCTGTGGGACGCTCACAGGTGTGGATAGAACCTTAGTGGAAATGTTTTCTGCGAGACTGTATAGCATATTCTTCTAATATCTCTTCAATACCAAATGGCAGGTTATGGGCAGTGAATTTCTTCAGCACACGACGTGATCGTCTGTATGCAAAAGCCTTTGAAAATAATTCACGAAATTAGTATTTCCACTTTACCCTTGTAGTCCCTCCCCCCTAACAGCGTTCCTAAATGTTGCGACTTAATCGTCCGGTTAGTAGATGAACCCTGAAGAATAAAAATCATAAAGAGAGAACAATGGTTTTGGTACGTGTGGACATTCCTTTACAATAGCCTATATATTTACACCTTCACGTTTGGCTCATCTCGAGCGATCAATTTGTTAGGACCAGTTTTCGAGCAAGGTTACCAAATACATCGCCCATGCTAGGAGACAATCTAATGCTTACGATGCAAAGTGTAGAATATTTTGGTAATAGTGAATAATGATCCCAAATGAAGTTGCAGATTTTCTTCTCATCCGAGGAAAGTTAATATAATATATAAGATGTCCACTATTATGGTGGAAGGCAGCTTTATATTTCATGGCACCATACATACCTGTCAGTAGGAAAATGCTAAGTCCTCCGTCATAACACTTTACTCAAGATCTTACGTCATAGTATTCTAAACAATCAAATGACTGTATTTATACATTTCGATATTTCAGACTGTGGTAGATCTTATTGATCGCAGTGTTGAACAACGTTTAATGGTAAATCTGGGTGGGATTTTCGTGCGTTATGTCATATCAATATGAAAAGATTATTTAGTTCCGAACCAATCGGACAAGAAGTGCCTTGCCACAGGACATGCCACAGTAGTCGTCTCGGGCTGATTCAGTGATAGGATTTGAATCTGCACCATGTCAGGGAGGAGTCGGGCATTCTAACCACTTAACATTTCAGCACTTGCCAACGTTAGTTTCCTCTTAACATATTAACTGGGATTATTCAACAACCACAAACTCGTAGAGGTCTTATGACGGAGACACCAGACCTGAAGGCTTTAAAATGCTTAGTTTGAGTTTGCCTTTTCAACCAGTCAAACCTGACGTTGCATATGAATACATATTCATGATTGGTCGACATTGAAATCTCAATCTCGAACTGAATATCAGAAGTGTTATGATTTCCAGGCATGTTAAATGTAACATTACGACATGAATTATGTCAACTGGCATTTATGTTGCTTAACGTCTCTCGGCCATTCTTCCAATAAAAAAGGAAATAATGTGCAAAGAGATTGTTATGGTCATATGTGGTGTAAATTCATAGTAAGATTTATTACTTATCCAATCATGAGTCGATACAAACCACATGGCTCTGGCCGTAAGACTTGGTATCATTCATTGCTGCAATCAAAGCATTTTCGGCCTATTTCGCCGTATGCTAAACAATTGCAGATTTGGTCGCAGAGTCGCTGACTGTGACGCAGTGTATATGACTAGAGTCGCCGACTAAAGAGTGGCTGGCTGTGTGGCGGAATCGCCGACTGGGGTGGAGAGAGAGAGAGAGAGAGAGAGAGAGAGAGAGAGAGAGAGAGAGAGAGAGAGAGAGAGAGAGAGAGAGAGAGAGAGAGAGAGAGAGAGAGAGAGAGAGAGAGAGAGAGAGAGAGAGAGAGAGAGAGAGAGAGAGAGAGAGAGAGAGAGAGAGAGAGAGAGAGAGAGAGAGAGAGAGAGAGAGAGAGAGAGAGAGAGAGAGAGAGAGAGAGAGAGAGAGAGAGAGAGAGAGAGAGAGAGAGAGAGAGAGAGAGAGAGAGAGAGAGAGAGAGAGAGAGAGAGAGAGAGAGAGAGAGAGAGAGAGAGAGAGAGAGAGAGAGAGAGAGAGAGAGAGAGAGAGAGAGAGAGAGAGAGAGAGAGAGAGAGAGAGAGAGAGAGAGAGATTTTACTAGGTACTCCCCTTCCTTTGAAAACAAAGAAGAAAAAAAAACAAATGGCTTGTATCGCTATTAAAGTTCTGAAGCTTAATCAAGGATTGCCAACACAACGAGAGAGAGAGATAGACAGACAGACAGACAGAGTTGTTGTGGGGATTAACGCCATGTTCAGCACATGATAACCTATATATGGCGGCCAGTATTAATGGTGGATGAAGAAACCGGAAAATCGCAGGAAACAATCACCGACCCACGAGAAATTACTGGCAAGATTTCTCACATATACACATTCGCCGAATCCTAGACTCGAACTCACGCAGACAGATGTGAGATGGCAGTCCGTCACGGACAGCGCTTTAGAGGGAGAGAGAGAGAGAGAATATTTGTACATAGCTTTGCCCATAAATTTCACCAGGGAACGGATAATATATTTTGCAATAAATTTAAACGCTAAATTATTCAAAACTTAATGAGCCTCTAAAGAAAATAGCAATTGCCAGATTCAATTAAATGTAAATGTAATATGCAAGTCAATAGAAAGGACATTATCAAGTCGTTCCTTTTGAAATACCATTGAGAGAGGACGGTGCGAAATGATGAGAGAGGAGCCAAAATGTGTATTGTTGCAAGATCTCTGCGTTCCTTGGTCGAGCCTTGTCCGACGAAATACGGCCATATGTGTTTATGCTGGCTGGTGTTTATACTGCTTCACTTGCAATATGGCTTGGTAACACTCCACTGTAACAGCCACATATAGCACCTATATATACCCGGGCGGAAAAACATGATCCAAAACTAAGACGCTATAAGGTACTTCAAGGTCAGCTAACATTTAAAATCAGAACATAAAGTTTAAGGAAGATAAAATAACATTAATGAAACGAAAGGTATTGTATATCGGGATTCTCGTTACAATACCTGTTGGAATAGAGCAATTTTGACGTAATTGCTATTTGCACAACATAATGGTTGACTGGACGAGGCACACTGAGCTTTTGAACCTCTCTATAAAACTCATATGCAAAAAGTTACAAGACTGAAATAAGCATGAAACATGCACTGTAGTTAGATGTCAATTTGGGTTAATCAACGTTTCAATAACATTAGAGAGAAATATTGCTAAACCTTTCAAGCCTTGTCATAAACGACATTTTACACTGTTTTCCACAATTTTCCGACTGGCAGAAAACTGCAGTGTTGTTATTACCTAGATGCTAAAACAAAACTAAAGCATGCATAGATGCTGAATATGAACATAATATCAATTATAAATGGGTCAAGGTTACACAGTGTTACTGAAATATTTGAGACATTGGTGAAATAAACATTGACATAATTAGATCGTTTACGGCATCCATTAGTTTCCTTGAAACTGGAAGGCTAGTATATAACATTTCCATTTGGCGAAAGTAGACTCTGGTTACGTCTGTTCAGATACACTAACAATTTTGTTCACCTTGAACTTTATCAGAAGGATAATCCAGTATCCCTTGCAGTAGTATCGCAACTTCACATCACACTGGCATAATTTAACCGTTAAAAAAAAATGTGGTCTGTCGCAGTCGCAAATACCAACGTCATATCCGTTAGAAAGTGACCGATAATTTTAAAGAACTGAACAAAGCGAGGAACACTAATAATCCGAAGGATTAAACCTGAGTACATTTAGAAAATCGATGAGAAGGGTATTTCTGAAAATCATACCCTTCCTTTTATAATCGTCGATAAAATTGGTTTCAGTTACCAGTGCATTGTTAAAATGTGATTTTTTTTATCGGCTAGAAATTCTTTAGGTACATCATTTCAGGTTTATTTTATGTTTTCGTGTAAACCGGGTAAGCTAACGAAGTGTTAATTGATTGATGGTGCAGCAACTTGGGCATCTGGTGCTATTTGTTGACACAGGATAGTTCTGTGGTCAAGTATTCAATAAATATCTGGAGGCGAACACTATCAGCTATGTTCAAGGGCATGATTTTTCCAAACCACTGCTTCTCTGGCATGACAGGCAAATATCAGACGTATCTTTGATCGTCATAGACTGGGCAGACAATAAAAAAAGTCATTTTGTATTACTACCACACACTAGTCATGTTCTACGATTAATGTAGGTAGGATGTTTGGGACCGTTCTTAACGATAACGAAAGAGCAAAGTCCATGTGAGATGCTACACTATCATTTCTTCCTTAGAACGCTATATGTGAGAGCACCCACAGTCTGCAATTTCCGTCTGTCTCGTACAGATCTTCGATCATTCTTTAAAATATCTGGAATCTACCCCTTTAATCCATCTAATCTCAACTGGTTTTCCTCTTTCTCTGCTGGTGCAGAATCCTGGGTGTCCTTCTGATTGTCTTGTCCTATATCTGATGAAACTATCTGGAGTTGGTATGATAATGCGATTTTAGACTAGTGGGACATATTCATAATCTTACGTCAAGTCCAACTTGGAAAAATCAGAACCTTCACTGAACTCTAGCTATGGGTTAAATCAACGGTTCTCAGCAGGACCTAGCTCAAATGAATAATGACTGGTTTGCAGTGCTTGTCATGCTTTCATTTTGTGATCAGAAGACCGAATTAAGCTATGATCTTATTTCTATTCTTACTGTTATACACAGCTGTATTATGGAATATTGGCTTGTCTGAATAAATGTAAAACTGGGAGTCTGATGACCTCTATGACCTCTAGTTTCTATTATCATCAAGTGGGCGTGAGGAGCACTCTCTTTAATAAACGAACTACAACTCATTTGAAACTTCTCTTCCACGTCTAATCTCATAATTCTCTTGAATTTGCAATCTAGCCCTCTATTTTTCTGAATTCTGCTTTGTGGACAGGGTCAGGTGGTGTCTTACCTGATGAATGTGTGCAACTGTCTGTGTCTTCTCTTCTGATATATATCTCTGCTTCTCCTGATACTCTTTCTTCCTCTTTTTAGTATCTCCACTATTCATTTTGATCACTTCTATTTCCAAATTCTTTCTCTTCATGCTCTTTAAATTTTGAAAAATTTTGTTGTCCTTTTCTGTTCTTTTCCTTCGCTAACCGCGTTTACTCAACCATTATCTCATATTCACACTTATCATAATCGTGTTACCCTTTTCATCACTTTCATATATTACTTCTCTCCACCAACGTATCCTTTAACGTTTGCGCGTTCTGTTTCTTTTTCTAGTCTAATTGTTTTTCTCTCCTATTTTTTTTCGATTATCCTCTTCAATGAATAATTTTTGTAATCTAACGGTGAAACTTCGTACTCCCTTGCTTGTTACTCCCAGAATTAGCCATTGTCACTTCACATAGATAGTTATGATAGTGGAGGGTGAATGTTTAGAACATGCGACAACTAATCAAAGAAAGAAGACGAACAGTACAAATCGCACAGATAATATAATATGTATTGATTTATACCATCAATATTAATATTAATTACCTCTCATAATGATAATAAAATGATAAATGAATAACAATATGATTAATAAACCTAAAAATAATCTCATTATTCTGCTCTTGCTATTATTTGTTCAGTTTTATTATTGCGCTATTATAGGAACTTACCAATGTCATTCTTATACAGAAGCATGTCCCCGTCTCTGATATAAAGTCAAAGTCAAATTACCTCATTTATCAGGACCGCCGATCCTCTAAACTTATTAGAATGGCTGTGATCCGAGTACTGTATCACAAACCTCAACGTTGTCTCGGACGATAATAATCTTAAAGATTTCCCAGTTTTTAACAAACATAAAAACGCATAAAGGGCAGAGAAAATAATGTTGTTTGCGCAACTTCAATAGTAATGCAGATTATTAGCGGAGATCAGATTTATATTACATGTTTGAGATTAAGTAGTGGCACCAAATATAATACTGAAAATGTTGAGATATATATGTATGTTATTATAGTGATTGAAAAGATCCATTAAAGAAAATAAATACTAGTAATATCATTAAAATAGTAAGCAGTATATATATATATATATATATATATATATATATATATATATATATATATATATATATATATATATATATATATATATATATATATATATATATATATATATATATATACTGATGATACTGGAATATGGCGAAGATTTTAAAATCTGTAGAGAACGTATATTGAAAACTCTAAAGCCTTGTACTTTTACTAGTTGAGAAGGGAATGAACAATATTGATTCCCATACTTCGTGTTATTAATCCCATTTAAAATAAATGTTTTGCTGACTCAAAATCTTACTCAAAAATATATTTACCAAAACCTGTGGAACAGTAGTAGTCGATATATTATTTTCAATTACCATTTTTTTTAGTTTTGTAGTCGTGCTTAGTCTCCAACAAATTCAACATTTGGCTGAAAAATGTTTCAAATATTAGAAAAACCTTTTGAAATTGATTTAGTACTATTACATTTGAAAACGTCAAACTTACAAAACAATTTCACAATGGTTTGAAAAATTAGAATTTTTAAAATTGCCAACGTAAAATGGAACTGTTAATGAATGATATTAAAGTCATGCCAAGTTCCAATCTCTCCATAGCATTGCTATTCAATAATAATAATGTTTATAATCGTGGATATAGGACCTTGCTGCAGCCAATGTCCTTCCACACTCCTCTTGTCTCAAATTGTGCTATAGTTTACAAGTTTGAATCAGAGAACTTTGAAACAGTTTTGCAATGCAAAGGTAATTGCATGCATTGCTAATTAAATTGCTTTAAGCATTATTGTGTGCCTGCAGATATCCGGGGGTTTTTTGCAAATGTTATTATTTGTACTAAACTTTTTTTACAACCTTGCATTTCCTAAGTGATAGTAACTTATCCTGAAGTACAATTTCCTTGCTGTCCTTTAAGTGTATTTCATGTGTCTCTTCTTTTTCGACATTATATTTTTAATTGAGAATATTATATAACCATCATTGCTCTATAACTTGTATATCTGGGGTCAAGTTTCATGTTAAAACCAAGGTCTGCTGCAGGAGGTGTGGTCAGGTATTTTGATACAAGGTTTACTTAATTCTGTAATCATCCTTAAGCATCATCCATCCACCTCTTGTCTGTTGTTGAGATAGAAAGATACAATTTAGAACCAAAAGAAACTTTAGTTTTCTGCAACTACATTTTGATCCGTATCGTTGAGCCAGTATCGAAAAAAGAACAGTATCCCAGTCTGACTTCTTGGTCACAGCCAGCATACCGAATACCATCTTTTTTCCATGCACCCGTAATAAAGGACATCAAAGCTTAGCAGAAGGAAGGTATGGTTGAAATAGCAGCCGCACTGCAAAATAACAATAATATTCACCCTAATTCCAAACCCTTCCTCAACATAGAAAAATTCGTTAACATACTAATCATCTGCTACTATTGCATTGTTCAATTAATGAGTTAGGTGGAGGGCTGGTGGCCATATTGTGTGGAGTAATTATCGGGCCAAATGAACAAATGATTTTGCTTTCATAAGCCAAAAACGGTAACAGGAGAATGTAGTGCGATACAGCCTGAAGAAGGTTGCCATAACATCATCTAAAGATGAGTGATTTAAATGAACCAACAATGTAGCGATGGCCCTAATCTGTGATTCTTAAATCTCACGAAAGAATGGTCCCTTCTGATGAGAGATTGTTAAGCTCTCAAGATAGTTTATGAAGATAAGTTTCCGATCATTTCTTGTCCTTTTAAAGAAAGCAAAAATCCAAACCTTAAAGACCTAACTGGATAAAGGAGACATCTTGAACATATCCAAAACAGATATGAATGAGATTTAGGACTTCGATAAGCAGTTGAGCTTCTAAAGGCAATTGATTCTTAGCCAGAAGACCTTGTCGGCAAAGAAGACAAACCGAATAAAAATAATTATTGTTGAACAGAATGCAATCATTCATCATTGACAAAATATGATACTTCTCCTCGCTAAGGATATGTAAAACAACTTGAAAAGTAAGGAAATCTAAGGTAGATTTTCGAAAGGTTCTTAAGAGGGTATCCAAATAATACATGATAGAGTCTTCCCATTTAAACAATAATGAACGAGATATCTAACTCTTATGCTCAAATATTTGATAAAATAAAAAGATGAGTGTATGACTAAATGAGGAACTCTCCAGAACATGTGAGTGTGACTCCATTTGATCCATGAAGACACGAGGAACTTAAGAGGCAGGATGGTTAGATACAATGCGTAAGTGACAGGATAGTTAGATACACTGTATAAGTGACAAGATAGTTAGATACACTGTATAAGTGACAGGATAGTTACATACAATGCGTAAGTGACAGGATAGTTAGATATACTGTACAAGTTACAGGATAGTTAGATACACTGTATAAGTGACAGGATGGTTAGATACACTATAAGTGACATGATAGTTAGATACACTGTATAAGTGACAGGATGGTTAGATACGCTGTATAAGTGACATGATAGTTAGATACACTGTATAAGTGACAGGATAGTTAGATACAATGCATAAGTGACAGGATAGTTAGATATACTGTATAAGTGACAGGATAGTTATTTGCACTGTATAAGTGACAGGATGGTTAGATACAATGTGTAAATGACAGGATAGTTAGATATACTGTATAAGTGACAGGATAGTTAGATACACTGTATAAGTGACATGATGGTTAGATACAATGTGTAAATGACAGGATAGTTAGATACACTGTATAAGTGACAGGATAGTTAGATACAATGCGCAAGTGACAAGATAGTTAGATATACTGTATAAGTGACATGATAGTTAGATACAGTGTATAAGTGACAGGAGAGTTAGATACAATGTGTAAATGACAGGATAGTAAGATACAGTGTATAAGTGACAGGATAGTTAGATACAATGCGTAAGTGACAGGATAGTTAGATATACTGTATAAGTGACAGGATAATAACATACACTGTATAAGTGACAGGATAGTTAGATATACTGTATAAGTGACAGGATAATAACATACACTATATAAGTGACAGGATAGTTAGATACACTGTATAAGTGACAGGATAGTTAGACACAGTGTATAAGTGACATGATAGTTAGATACACTGTATAAGTGACAGGATATTTAGATACACTGTATAAGTGACAGGATAGTTAGATACACTGTATAAGTGACAGGATAGTTAGATACACTGTATAAGTGACAGGATAGTTAGATACAATGCGTAAATGACAGGATAGTTAGATATACTGTATACGTGACAGGATAGTTAGATACAGTGTATTAGTGACAGGATGGTTAGATAAATATATAAGTGACAGTATAGTTAGATACAATGTGTAAATGACAGGATAGTAAGATACGCTGTATAAGTGACAGGATAATTAGATACACTGTATAAGTGACAGGATAGTTAGATACAATGTGTAAATGACAGGATAGTTAGATACACTGTAAAAATCACAGTATAAGTGATACAGATACACTGTATAAATGATAGATTAGCCAGATACAATGTATAAGTGGCAGGTTAGTTGTAGTGCAGAAGAAGCAGATTAGTACAATGCATAAGTTGAAATGGCAGTCGAGTTAGTTATCTACACTTATATGAGTCATACGTTTAGCTTCAAGCCAAATAACCCCAAATGATTTATGTGACATTCTGTTTCATTATTTAATAAGGAAGAGGTCTGTGCGTGTTTCGTATATTACATAAATGAAATTGACTTAATATTTTAATTTCTGAAATATCTATTTCATCCCCTCGATATAATTTGTAGTTACACCAATAATAGCCGAATTAAACCTTCAAGGAATTGAATTTGATTCTAGTCGTTTAACTCAAAAATAGTTTAAAATCAAATTTGAAAGAAGAAAAAAAAATCACCAACTGTCTACAGGTTAGATCCCTCAGGATACCACTGAGTATAACCGTACGGATAGTCCATCACGGAAGTTGTTGTATTCATAAAAGGTGAACCCAACTGTGGTGTGAAGACATTACATGTTCAAGGAAAAAATAATTAAATCAAAGTAACTTTTCTCCTGAAAATAGGATTATATATTTTGTGAGACTTTTAAACAGTTTTGTGTGTAGTTGGAACTATAATAAAGGACCAACAGAATAAGCATATAAGTCAGCCAGTTTTCAAACTATTAATGTTTTTTTTAGTATACCTATAACAATATAAAAAAAGACAAATAAAAAATGAATCACACTTTTCGACACTCGACGTCCATTCTTCGGTACTCTTTGTTGATGTTGATTAATAACGTTTACTGCGCTTTCTCTGCAAATAATTGTATATGCCGTTGCTTTGAAAGTAATGAAACATTATATTGTACAAATAACTGTATATTTTGTTGATCTGAAAGTAATGCAACATTATATTCTACAAATAACTGTATATTTTGTTGATCTGAATTTAGTGCAACATTATATTCTACAAATAATTGTATATGTCGTTGATTCAAAATTTAGCAAACTTTAATAGTATCTTAATATTATTTTCTTGCACATACAAAGTACTGTCTCTGAAATATGTTATTTCCATAAGTATAAAAAGAATGAATTTCATCATATAATTCTACAAAAACAATTACCATCAAATTTATATTATTGAGTACTTTGAAAGGATTCTTGTTGAAGTATATAATGATTTTCGAGACTAATTGCTTTCCTCATATCCAAAATATTTTACGTCAACATTTAGGTAACGTATGCATATTCTAGAATATATCGATTTATTGCTGTACGCCATAATATTGAACTCTGCCGGGCGAATAAGAGTCATTCCCACCTCTTGTAAACACTGAGTTATGTTCCGAACTGTACTTGTAACTTATTTTCACTATTTACAGGGACGCTCTGCCGAAATGATAGTAAAACAAAATATGGTACTCTTCTCATGTTATTATTCAACGTGGATAACAGAAGTTCGAAAATATGCGTTAAAGACGGGCAGTAGGAAACAGATAATGTAGGACCAGCAATTAATTATAGTTATTCTTTAAAACAGAGTATCTCACACCTACGCTGAGAATCAGTTATACTTAGTATTGAAACAAATGATGCTAGACCGGCAATCAATTATATTTTTCAAACAGACTATGTCAGACCAGCAATCAATTGTAATTATTGTCTGAAGCAGACTATGTCAGACATACGCTGAACGAATGGACCTCGCTTGAGATTAAACGCCTTGCTACATCGATTACCTAATAAATATTTTTATGGTGCTCATGAAGCACAACAGGCGTCTTCTTCAACCAAAGGACAAAGAAACAATGAGTAACGCAAAATAAAAAATAAATGGGCAATCTGGACATTTAAAAGCATCCGGTTAGACTGATGGATCGATATTTTACATTGAGCAAATAAAATGGCATATTTCAATTGTAAAAAAGGTGACTGATGAGCTTGAAACTGGGTCTGTAATAAATTTATTTTTCAAACAGACAACTTTACATCATGATTACGTCTGTAACAGAGCATATTTAAAATAAGAGTTAAAACAATCCATGACGATCAAAGACAATGATAACTTTATTGCTGGGATAAATGACGTCAAGGGTAACACGGCTCACTCATTTTAGGACATCATCCAAATTCGAAGCTTGGGATGCTGCGTTCTTTAATATCTCATCCATGTGCTTATTAATCCTGCAATTACTGAATATTAGCCATATGCCAGTTTATAACACAGATATATACATCCAAACATCCGTTCATCTCTTCACTCATCTTTCTATCCTACAAATGCTTAGACTGATGATCAGGATTTTTAAAAAAAAAAAACTTTTTCTCCAAGTCTTATGCAGGTATAACCCATTTCCTCTTTCAACCTCCGTTTTAGTTATTCATTATATATAATTATACTTCTCTTCTCTGCTACTCCTATATTAATAGTTTTTTTTATTAATATCATAATTGAGACGTTTCTTTGGATAAACTGAAGATAGATCCAAAAGCTGGATAAAACATAATTTTAAGTTACTTTTGTATGTATGCTACTTGTTATTGTGTTGTTTCAACGTTACAATTATCTATACTACAATAGGCAATAAATCGAATTACAAAGCTTTGAAAGGTCACATGAAAGTGAGAATGGGATCATTTTGACTGTTATACAATGTTAGCCTGCACAAAACGTATGCCATGTTAATTGATTAACTAAATTAAATTTTTTGATCTTTCTTCCATTTTCAAGCGAATTCCACTGGACGCGGTGATATCATATAACCATATATCGTATCAGCAGACACGTTTCTGATGATACGTGTGGCATAGCTGAATTTTGTGATAATTCCTACATTTTATTACTATCATAAAAACACGTGTTTATGAAGAAGCCAGCCACAGTCTCATTAACATTTAAACAATTCACAAGAACTAAATATAGCACTGAAGATTTAACACTTTGATAACAGCAAATGTGTTCATTTTCTGGTTGAGCTTTTGCTATTTATGATGACACAACGACCGATCTGCAAGTGTTAGTAATATATATATATATATATATATATATATATATATATATATATATATATATATATATATATAAATATATATATATATATTTAATGTAACCAATATATACAATCAAATACAAACAATTTAAAAATGAATAAAATTAAAGTAACGATCACATCCTGAACAACATAACCAATTCTTAGAATCAGAAATTGAATCTAAAAATAAAAATATAAAACAGTTCGGCTGAGATCACTCAGCTGACTTAAGTCCAACTCAACAGGCAAATGTAAAACTTAGTTGTTCTAGTAATTTGGGCAATATATTCATTTGGGGGTTTGGCGCTTCAAATTATGCTGACTGCTTTCGGAGCATGAAGCTGTTAGAAAGCGGTTTTATGTGTAGTATTTGCAGACTTGTTTTGATGGCGAATCGGATTCATTTGTAAGAAATTGAAAGACATTTTTATTTCAGGATTCTTCCTTTCACATTTAGTCCAATTAGATTCCGCGCTTTGTGAAAAAAAGAAATTTAAAAATTGGCAGTGCCTAGGTTATACTCTTTAGCAGATTTGCATCACTGATACCAAATTTACATGGCCCTTATGCAATGTAATTTTTGTGTAAGTCTGCGGATTTTCTGATTTTCTAAAACAAACATAATGAAAAAATGACTGGTGTCATCTGGATGTTTAACGTAGCTTAAACAAATTTTCAGTTACATCGCTACGATGTCTGCACTGTGGCAGTTTATGGTGATGTCTAGCAATGAGACATCATGCTGCAGACATTTGGCATCATGGCCAACCCAATCACATTGTTCTAACACAAGGCCGACCAGTCCTACCACTAACCTCTTAATTCTGAGCGCAGCTGTTAGTACTATTTTTATAAATCTTTTCGTACGACCCGGCTGGACTCCGAACCAGGGGTGCTCTAACTATTTGGATATCTAAGCGTTTCCAAGAAATATTTTCTGTAAAATTGGGTCAAATTTTGTTTAGAGGTGAGGTTTTCCTTCTCTTTTAGAAGCCGTTTAACATTTGTTTCTTTTCTTATTTGATGAGAAGCTGATCGACATTTTTTTTAAAGGGCCACATTACTTTTTTCCATACTTGGTAATATAATGTTATGAGCTTTTTAGAAGAAGTCGTTTAATACTTGTGTTGCTTATATCATTATAGAGGTGTCGGATTTTTTAAATGCTTCTATAAATTTAGTCTAATTTCCTTTGGCGATTTTAGTTACATCGGCTATATGGACGTCGGGTCAACGTCATCAATACAAACATAAAAGGCCGTTATGTCAGGCGGCTTTTGGTAAATGTGGAATTATACT
Source organism: Potamilus streckersoni (assembly GCA_016746295.1). Classification (NCBI taxonomy): domain Eukaryota; kingdom Metazoa; phylum Mollusca; class Bivalvia; order Unionida; family Unionidae; genus Potamilus; species Potamilus streckersoni. The sequence goes on from JAEAOA010000484.1 coordinate 14,308, forward strand.
GAGGGATTTTTAAAAGGGTCCCTTAAAGGTTTGCTTTTATACACAGGCATTTATTTGGTGGCCGATCAGGTTTTTTGGAAACCTTTAGAGCTCTGATAGGATATTCTCCACATAATTTTCCTAAAAACGCTCCAATGGTTTCTGAAGAAAGCAAATAACATTTAACTAGTAAATATGGACGGACGAAGGACGCAGAACGATTTCCCACCTACCACAAAACTTGGAATGATATAGTTATTAACAATCAAATCGATGAAGTGATGTCTCTTACATTTTTGCAGGCCCATTATTCCTAACAAGGGGACAATATGTCAATGACCTGGTCTCGACATCTAGGACTTAAACTGTGACAATTTGGGGGAAAACAGAAGTCATAAATCGAAATCCAAACTTTCAAATCATTAAGCATTTCATAATTGCACTCCTATCAGAGACGATTTCTAAGCGGAAAATAAGGTTCGAAGAAGCGCATTGAAACAAACTTAAAATATCAATTCCTTGCAAAAGCGATCGAGTTTTGAAAAACTGTTGAATTATTAAAAAGAATGATACTTCATAAGAACAAGCAATATTTGAGCAAATGAGAAACCGTTAAACATATTTTGACTTCCAATAACCTATCCGTTATTATATAACATATTTATTATATTATATACACATTACTTTAAAACCTGTCGAGTTAGACTGATGGGAAAAAATAGGCTGAAATATCAATTAACTTTAAAGAAGTCTGTATCTTGAAGCCTTGGAAAAATATTTTCAAAACAATAAAATGTGCCTGGAAATAAGAGTCAGCAAAGGTGAATAGGCAATAGACCTTAAAATTAAAGTACAATAAATATTTTTACAAACAACATAGTTATTATGTGAGCAAATGTTAAACAAACTGACTTGCTTTTTGTTCCGCATTAACATCATTATGGTACATTGTTATGAATGGAAAAAAGAAATTCATGATGTATACAGGTGTTCCTTTTTACCATTGTAAATGTCCAATGCCAGTTATCGTGTACACCATACTAAAGATATTTTCCGTTTTGTTCTCTAATCTATCAAGCACGAACAAACAGCAACAAAAATAGCAAATGGTTTGAACAGCTCTGACATTATTGAGAGCATTATCGTAATGAACTTTTTAGCGGCAATGTCCTGTGAATAATGGTTTTCCTATTCCGGAAAAAGGTCAATATTCCCCCTCCCAATACCTCTATTTTCTAAATGATATTACCAAGCCAGTCAGTCTATCTTGGCATCGTCTAATCCAATGAACTTTGAGCAATAGGCTACAATGTCCACCGTCCAATCACATGAAGTTTGACAAATCCATTCGTCTGAATATCAATACAATCGTCTTTGACCATTACAGTGTGGCACCGTCTAATCCTACTAACTTTGAAAACTACAAGCACTATCATTTTTGCGGCTGGCGTAAGTAATTACATGACATAAAATAAAATCACTCGTCCGTTTATGGCATTTTATCCCATAAAGAACCCAACATACTGCAGAGGTAACGTGGCTAAATTGTGAGATTTTACAAGTTTTTAAGTCTGGAAATTTTATCAATTTGAGAAGATAAAACTCTTATCCAACTGATAGTGGGCTGGATCAAAACACACTATATATCTATTGCTTGAATTATATGCTGAATTCCTTGCGGATTCCAATATTAACATAGGTTGTCTCGGGATTTGAAATACTCCCTTTCCTACAGCTTCGTTCGACCAGCCTTTGTACCATGTCTGGTATTAAATGAGAAAGACTGTCGAATGTGGGCCGCTCACTAGGTTCCCATCTCCAACACAACATCATTAACTCGTACCTGTAATATATAATTAATAGTTAAATAATATATGCGTACATGTTTATAAGATACGAAATTTATTAAATCCGTTTAATGCTAAGATATGCCATGAATATTTAACGGTTTTTATAAGTTTCATACATCAGTTCAGACATTCTGTAGAAAACCAGTGCAATTCGAAGGTAAAATAGTTTTTAGAAAGATGCAACAAGATTAATGACAGATCAAGTTTGTGATTTCAAAGGAATTTCACCCACAAAACCTTCAAATATCAAGATCAACGAAAGCAAACTAAAAGTTTTTTAAAAGCATACAAATGAGCCTCACATCCTTTTTTGCTATAAGAGAGTGTTAACCTCAGAGAATACACAACAAGTAGATCTTGTGGCTACTGGTGTCCCTAAAATGGTGAAGACTTCCCAGCTCATGATCCGCACAATACATAGAATAAGCATTATTTACTCGTTAATTAAAATACCAGCTTTCTCCTTAGCCATCGACTAATTATTTTACGACTTTCCTTGGTACTGCAGAGAAACCAACACACCACTGAATGCGATGCCACTTCCTCAGTTATTATTCTGTTTAACGTGGTTCCTAAAGCGCACAGTAACTTACTAGTGAAACACTGCGATACTAACGTAACATGTTAGTAGTAGAGGGAAATAAGGGTTTCATCCCACTTTATTTTTTTACCCTCCAAACAAGTATAAATTATAGTCCTAAATTATCCCCCACCCCTTTTTCCAAAATAGTGAAATGAGGGTTTTGGCCCACCACCCCCTCCCACACCTCCTCCCCCATCCCCGCCAAACCCCTCATTTCCCTCTACTACTATGTAGACAGATATTTTGTAACCAGACAAAACAACAGGTGTTGGAATGCCATAAGCTCTGTCAACAGAAGTGACGAATTTGTTAGAACAGCGTATGTGTGGAATATGATTATTCTAAAGACGGCAAATAGATTTTACCACAAATTTTTTATCAGATAACAGGATGAAAATTAAACTGTGCATTAGAGCCTTTCAGTTAACAAGGTGGAAATTAAACTAGCATTAGAATGAAAATGATATTATTTTAGTTATATTATATCTTAAGTTTAGATAAAATTTTATCTTACTCATATTTTTTGTGATATTTTTTTTCATACTTGCTAACCCTCATTGGTAGAATGTCTGTTAACATATTGTCAATAATACGAAATTCACGTAATAAATCATCCATATTATATTTAACTCCTCGTAGATAAGACCGGATCTGATCAAGTAGTTTCTTGTAAGTTTTAATTGATGTTAAACAACCATGCTTCTTTATCAAAAGTCTTGGTTCTACTTTTTTACACGCCGCTGTAAGTGAAACACCAATAGCGGATATGATTAACAAAAAAGGATTTAATGATACCCCACTTGAAATTATACCAGAACTGGTCATTAACAAGGGTAGATATGATATTACTCGAAGGATCTTGTTGTAGTATTTGTAACATTTTTTTACACACCAAAGTTTTTTATGATAATATTTGTAGTATTGTATTAGTGCGTCTACATCTTGTTTTGGAATATCTTTTGAAATATGATTAAAATCAACTATACTTCTTTTCATTATAATATTAGTTCACATAGTCCTATGTTTGGTTAATCCATAATAAGAGCTGGTTGTTCAGCTATAAATTCCAAACACCAGAGAAAAATTGCTAATTTTAAAGTTTTATCAACTGGTTCAAGTACAAATTCTTCTTCAGAATTTTTGTTTATTATTACAGATAATACTCCAGATGAGTCATCATTTGGATGACGAAATAGATATTTGGTAGATATTCTAAACTATGAACTGCTAAGCACTGACAATCTATACACACCAGTAACTTCTGCAATATATTTGATAGAATTATTTTTTGGTGTCCACCCAGTATAACCAGTATCAACAGTATACACAATATTTTTAATCTGTTTGTGAGGAATTTTAACCATACTCGTTTGCTCAACAATATTAGGAATTCCACTAATAATATCATTGAGTTTTGTGTTAATATCATTGAGCTTTGTGTTAATATTAGCGAGTGTAATGTTAACAATTGAAGGATTTCCAAAAAAAATCATCTTTAAGCGTGTTTATGTTTCTACGAAAATTTAAAAACGTTTTTACGTGACCGGTAAATTCATTTTTGAGCGCTGTTATTTCATTACTGATTGGAACGTCCTGATCATCGACATATTTCTTAGTTACAGCGTCTCCATCCTCAGTTGGGTTTCCAAGATCTGTAATCTTGTTTTGTTTCATAACAATATTCCCACTTGGATTTCGTACAACTATATCTGGCAGTTTTACATCACTCGTTTTTAATCGTCCTTCTTTATCCTGGAAAATGACAACTTCATCTGGATCTGCGCTGGTAAGATTTAGTAAATTATTGATTTCATTTTTGAGCCGATCAAGAGTTGCATATTTGGATAAGTCACCTGTGGATAAATCTCCTAATATTGTTCCAAATTTTGTATAATAGCTCATTATTTACTGTCCTAGATAAAATTATCAACACTAGTTTAATATTATATAAAATGGCAAAATCGTTGATATTAAACTTTGATAGAGAGAGACTAGTGAAGCATAAACATAACAATGAACTTCCTGATTATCATTATCTTATTGTTGGGCGAACTGGATCGGGGAAAACAAATTTACTTATGAACTTGCTTTTTGGTGATAATTTTAACTACGATAGAGTTTATATTTACACAATCAATCCACAGCAAGATAAATATGAGTTATTAAGTGAGTATAATGAAAAACTTCGTGATGATCTTAAAGCTGGCGAAGATTTTTTTATAATTAGGCAGCCAGAAGATCTTACTCCAGTCAATCAACTTGATGCAGATGAACATAAGATAGTAGTTTTTGATGATATTCCGCTAAATAACATGGAGATGAACAAAATAAGATCATATTTCTCACTGTCACGTAACAAACAGTGTAATTCTATTTATCTCGCTCAAGGATTTTATAATGTTGACAGGTTTATTAGGCGAAATACGGGTTGTTTTATTTTATTTCCAGGACTGGATAATGTTGACGTTAGAAATATTGCAAGCGAGCAATGCGGTGGCGTGACAAAAGATAAGTTTATTGAACTTTACCGTAATGCTACAAAAGATAAATTTAACTTTTTCTTGTTTGATAAACTTACAAATGATCCAACTAAAATGTTTCGCTGTTGTATTGACACTTACTTACAGTAAGGGTTTCAATTTTATAAAATTTATAATTATAATAATGGACAAACGAGCAAGATACAGACAACACATAGAAGACCTAAAAAAAACTTGCTCAATCTCAGGCATCACTTAAGCAAAAAGTACAAGAAGCGCGACGTGGGCAAGTAACTGCTACAGAAACAACAGCTACAATTTTCAAGCCGGTTACTGAAGCATTATTAGGTAAACAACCTGAAACTAAACCACTGTCAGAAGAAGAACTTAAACAACTACAGGAAAAAGGTTTGGTTGGAATTGTTAGAGAACAACAGGAAGCAGCTGCTGCAAAACTTGTTACTAGATCTGATGAAGAAAAAAGAAAACTAATTGAGGCACTTACAGCAAATATAGCTGATCCTGCGGTTAGACAAGCTGAAACAGATCGATTGATAAACAATCCACTGGAACTTGAGCGAAGATTAGCAGAGTTAACAACGTAAGGAATAACAAATATTATAACAAGTTTATCAGGAGATATAAAAGATATCAAAGAAGAGCAAAAAAGAGTTGGTGAGCTTACTGTAAAGTTTATGGAAGTTGGAGATCAAAGACTTTATTTTACAAAAAGAGCAAATGATGAGATAAAAGATAGTGAATATGATGATTTTTTAAACAAAGAAAATATAAGGGGTATTGATGATATAAACAAGTGGACTGATGTAGAATATCAAGAATTACTCGATAGATTAGATGTAATATTTAATGACGGAGTTACTGCTAAAGATGAAATAAACACGGTTACAGAGATTGATAATATGATTCCACTTTATGAAAGAATGAGAAACGGTGTCATTGCTCTCACGTTTAAAAAAGCTGCAAAAAAAGTAGAGAAAAAGGTTTTGGTAAAGGGTGGAGTTTTAGAAGGAATTTTTTTACTTCTGATAAATCTCGTGTAAAAAAATATAGAAAAGAAAAAACAGGAACTGGTGTAAAAGTATTTACTTCAACTACTGAAATGATAGGTAGATTAATGTTATTAATATCATCAAAGGAAGCTGGGAATGTTAGTGTTGAACTTGATAATGAAATCATTGACATACTTGATCATCTAAGATCGAGTGAATTATTAACATCTGACGAATATGAAACTTTACACCGCGACTTAATCGCGGCGACTTAATTTTGTAAAATGATATAATATTAAAGGAATGCAAACAACATTATTACTAAACTCTAGCGAGTCTACAGAAGATAGCGCAAATTTTTCAGTAAATTATATTCCATCTATCCAACTAGATCCCACAAAACAATATGAAATTGGATTAATTTCTTGTACTTGCTGGAATGCTATACCTAACGTGAAAAATGATGTTAACGATGAAATGTATTTTACTATGATTACAACATCTCCAATATCTACAACAAAAAGAAATAAAAATTCCGCAAGGAGCTTATAATATTGAAGATCTAAACAAGACAATCAAAGAGCTCATAACAAAAGCTAACGGTGTGGCTGATAATTTTGAATTAGCAGCAAATTATAACACATTGCGAACTAGGATAACTTTGAAAAATATAGCAATCAATCTTGAACCAAGAGAAAGAAGTATTGCACAACTGTTAGGATTTACTGAAAAAACTTACACTGCACTTGATCAGCCTATTACATATGACAGTGAACTGCCAGCAAATATAACAGAAGTAAATACAATATTAGTAAATTGCTCTATTGCTTCTGGCTCTTATACATCAAAAGGTAGCAAAGGTCAAACAATTTACAGTTTCTCACCAGAAGTCCCACCAGGTTCTCTCATGCAAATAACTCCACGACATATTATATATTATCCTTTAAACGTTGAAGATCAAATATCAAGTATAAGGATGCAGTTGACAGATCAATCAGGAAAACAGTTACATGTTAGTAATGAAGTTGTAACTTATAATTTACATCTACGCGAGCAAAAGTAAAAATTATACAACATCAAATATAATGAAACAAAGAAAAAAAGTTTATCGAAGAAAAATAGTAGGAGGATTTTTTGGAAATATATTCACTAAAGTTATTGAAAATATTCCAGGACTAGCACGTAAAGTTGCACCAATTGCTATTGACGCTGGTAAAGCTTTTGCAACTGGGGCTGCATCTGCCGCTGGGACTGCGGTGGGACAAAAAATAGCTGATAAAATAAAAGGTGATCCACCGACTGCATCTGAAATAAAACAAGTTATCTCAGAAATCGCTCCAACAAAAGAAACTCAAAAAGCTATGATAACAACAACAAAAAAATTATTATCACCAAAGGGCGAGCAGATCATACAAAAATTAATATCTAAAGTAACAGTGCCGCAATAAAATTTTGTATAATCTAATAAAATAAAATGTCTGTTAAAAATTATCTCGACTTAACAGAAACTTATGACATCGACAACGATGTGACAGAATTCGAGTTTGTTGAGTACCTTGATGAAAATTCTAACGAACCAAATAAAACTGGTATTAGAACCTTTAACACCAGAGACGAAGATGTATTTCTACTGCCACATAAGGCTATGTTAGAAGTTCGTGGTCAGATTATGACAGTAGCCAATCCACCTGCTGCATTTGCAGTTGGAACAGAAGTAGCTCTTATAAATAACGGCTGGTGTTTATTCAAAAGTGCTAGATATCAACTGGCCAATCAAACTATAGAAGATATTTCAAGTCATCTACAAGTTGCAAGTACAATTTTAAATATTATTTCATTTTCCGACGATTACTCGAGATCAACTGCAACTAATATGATGTGGTTTAAAGATACTGGACGGGGTATAGCTGAATCAACAGAATTTTTAAAGAGAGGCGCTATAGTACATGGAGCTAATGCTGATGCAAATGCTGGAATTGTGAGAGATTTTCTCATTGCTAATGCTGCTACACTAGATATTGTCGCACCTGCTGCAGATGCTAATGCAAACGCTACAAGAGTTTTGCTTACAGCAGCTTTTAATAATCTAAATATAACACCAACAGGAGCAGCTGCAGACGGTACTGCAATGTTAAATTTACTTCTTAACACACTTGACGTGAGAAATCCACGTTATAACGAAGGCTTTGCTAGGCGAAGAAAACTTGCAGCAGGATCACGTCAAATTACAATGATGCTTCCGCTAAGCACAATTTTCGGCTTTTGTCGCGATTATGATAAAGTATTTCGCGGAGTAAAACATACGCTTATTTTAGATCGAGCAGACCAAAACGATTGCTTGTTTAGATCTGGAGGGGCTGATGTACAGTTTATCATAAACAAACTCGCTTTGTGGATGCCACGTATAACACCATCAATCACTAAAATGTCAGAATTAAATAGTACGCTTGATAAGCATACGAACAGAATTTACTTTAAGCAGCATAAAATATATCAGACAGCGGTTCCAAATACTACTGACTACACATGGAGGGTCACAACAACATCAAGCGAACAACTGCCGAGAAATATCTTTGTCGTATTTCAACAGCACGCTCGACGAGGTAACCAACAACAAAATAATGCAATATTTGACCACGCTGATGTCAGACGAATATACACTAGATTAAATTCAAAGCAATATCCAGAACGAGCTATCGAGTGCAATTTTGCTGATGACGTTAATAAAAATATTTCTCGACCGTACATGTACCTGCTTGACGCAATGCAAAAATATCAAGATGTTGAAGATGGAACTCAAATATCAGCAGAGGAATTTCGTACGCTTTATCCTATATTTCATTTTGATGTTAGTAAACATAACGAGCGAGCTGTAGACAGCACAGCGGATATTGAAATTACCTGGACACTTGGGGCGGTTCCAGTAGCGCCGTTGTACGTATACGCATTAGTGATTAGTGATAGATTTATCACAGTAGATTCTATTGGAGGTAAAATGACAGTTCAAGTTTAATCTACAGTTGTTATATAAAATGGCAAGGTATATTGTAAAAGAAGTATACTTGACTGATGGTCAGGTCAAAAAATTAGTAGCTGCTATTGCAAAGCGAGAACAGGTATCATTAAAAATCAATCCTAATATTTCTGATGGTGTTTTAACAAAATTAATGCTAACAAAAAATCAAGTAAAAAAGTATGATCGTAAAAAAACTTTTGTTTTAAATTTGAGTGCTGCACAAATGACAGCGATGGCAAAAGAAGGTGGTTTTCTTGGTCCGGCATTATCAGTATTAACTAGTACAATAATACCTAAACTTTTACCAGTCTTAGGCACATTAGGAATAGCAGCAGCGTCTGGAGCAATATCTGGCGCAACGGAGAAAGCAGTCAAAGGTAATGGTATCATTCGTGGAAGTGGAATAAAAAAATTGTAAATTTTATGTAAATAATATATTATAATGCCACAAAAGAAAAAGAAATCACCAACAACAAAAAAAGAAAACAACAAAAACAAAATCACCAACACCAAAAACAAAATCGCCAACACTAAAATGCAAATGCATATGCAATCAAACAAAACAAGGAGGAATTATTCCGTTCGCTCCACTTTTGGCGGGACTAGCGGGAAGTCTGCTGCCAAATCTTTTAGGAATCGGACGTGGTCTAACATTACCAGGAACTCGTCGACCCCGTTGAGTAATTTTGATATCATTGATAAGTTAAAAGCGGTTCCTGGATTTCACGGAGTTTATTCTAAAGATGAGCTCGCAGCAATAAAATCACCATCAGCTGTAAGTTCGTGTGTTATTAATATACAAGATTTCAATGACGGATCCGGCACACATTGGGTAGCAGTTTATAATAATAATTATTTTGACTCGTTTGGACTTCCTCCAAGCGATGTAATAAAAAAGTATATGAACAAAAAATTTAAAAAGATATATTATTCATCAAATCAACTCCAACCTGTTGGAACATCTGCTTGTGGATATTATTGTATAATGTTTATCCAACAGATGAGCAGAAATGTTAATTTTTTAAAATTTATTTTACAGTTTGACAAGCATCCTTCTCACGCTAATGATGAGATCGCAATTAATTTTATCTAAACTTACAAGTATAATAATGTCAACATACTGTCTCAAGTGTAGAACTAAAACAGAAAATATTAATGAAACAACAGAAAAAACAAAAAACAACAGGATAATATTAAAAAGTTTTTGTGTAGTCTGTGGAAAAAGAAAAAATACATTTTTAAAGAAAACGTCCCCAGCGATAGTATCTCCAGCGACATCCCCAGCGATAGTGTCTCCAGCGACGTCGCTAGGATCTGGCTACCCTAATATTATTTTAGTCGACGATTAAAAATATAGAATGATATGCAACTGTGATTCTGACAGAGATTTGTGTCTTGAACAAAATAAAATTGTCGCATACTGTCAATGTTGTAACAACAGAGAAATAATAGGGTCAGGTATAGATATACATAAAATTATTGGAAAATTACCAAAACCAAAAGGCGGTTGGACATTGCCAGGTCATCGGTATACTGGTCCGTGGAATCCGCTAGACCAACAACTAGATGAAAACGATAATCCGTTGCCAGGCCAAGAGCCTTATAATCAAGTGGATGCAATAGCAATGCGTCATGATATCTGTTATCGTGATCATGAAAACTCAAAATTAGATTGTGATAAAGTAATGTTAGACGAATTACGTGATATGAAGCCAACAAATCTACGAGAACGTTTTGATAGAAAATTTGTTCAGGGAATGATTGGAGCAAAATATAAACTCGGACTCGGAGAGTCTCGACTTGGAAAAAAAGTATACGATGATCTTGCAGTCGAGCTGCACAGACCTAAAAAAAAGTTTCCACGACGTAAAGTTGTCGCTAATGGTGTAGATGATATCTGGGCAATAGATTTGGTGGATGTATCTAATCTAGCTCAGTTTAATGTTGGCGCTGATGGCGCTCCAAAAAGGTATTTGTTTAATGTTATAGATGTTTTTAGCAAATATGCTTTCAGTGTACCTGTTTCAGATAAGACAGGGACTTCAATGACTGATGCGCTAAGACAAATAATAACGAGTGTAGAAAGAAAACCAAATAAAATCTGGACTGATCACGGATCCGAGTTTTTTAACAAAAAGTTTGAACAGTTTCTAGAACAAAATAATATAAAAAAATATGTTACAGGAAACGAGGGTAAAAGCGTTGTTGTCGAGAGATTTAATCGCACGCTAAACGAAAAATTACACAAACATATGACAGCTAAAAACACCAACAGGTACATCGATGACCTTTCTCAATAAGTAGGTGAATATAATAACACGAAACATCGAACCATCAAAATGACACCTAAAAAAGCTGTTAAAAATCCGATATTAGCAAATGAAAACATGTACCGCAGACATAAATTTAAGGTTGGTGATAAAGTTAGAATTTCTTTGATGAAAAAGGTATTTGCAAAAGGATTTACTCCAAACTGGAGCGAAGAAGTATTTGTAATTGATAAGGTACTTTTAACAGTACCTGTAACGTACGTTTTAAAAGATCTGGCAGGGGAACCGATCGTAGGTAGTTTTTATGAACAAGAACTACAGAAAACTGAGCAGGATGTTTTTGTTATCGAGAAAGTGATTAGAAAAAAAGGGGATAAAAGTTTAGTCAAATGGCGTGGGTATAGCGATAAATTTAACAGTTGGATCCCAACCAAGCAGATTATGATATAATGCTATTATAAATTAACTCATACTTTTGTTTGACAGATTTACATTTTACTGGTTTACATAACGATATTAGATACTGCTTACGATCGTTAGAGATCGTCATTAGATTAAAAATTTTAACGAATATGAAATCGAATTTGATATTTTTCTGTCGGCCTGGAATCTTGATATTTAAGAAAGGTTTGATTAGCTGCCAAAACAGTTGTTGTTCGGCAACGGTAAAATTAAATTTTATTATTTGTTTAGCAATGTGATACTTGACATTATACCGTTTAGTTGTTGATCTGCTGTAATTTGATCTGTCAGCAACAGTGACTATTTCACCATCATCATCAGATTCATTGTTATACAAAATATCATCTTCACTATAACCAATAGATTTGTCTATAAAATCTTTGGAAAATGTGACCTTATCGCTGGTGACTTTGTCGCTAGTATCTTCTTCGTAGAGTTCAGCAAGTCGTTTCATCAAGTCCATTATTATAATATATTTTTATCTAATTTATTATTATAAGATGACTGATGAGATAAAATATCACCAAAAAGTTAATATAGTAAATTACAACGAACTAGCCGAAGCGGTAAGAAAATGTTTGTTGGGTTATAGTGTTGATGTTATTGTAATGCAAGGTGATTCTCATAAAATATTACTAACAGAAGCAGAAAAAAATAAAATTAATGAAAGTGCAGTAACGACGCTAAAATTTAATCACGATGATATCATAGCATTTGCTCATCATTGCTTGACTAAAACCGAATTACAAAATATTATTGATCATCATATCTAAAACCAATCCTAGCATCGTATTCTCTTGAAAAAGCTGATTTTGTTACTCCATCGGCTATAAATTTTATTGTTCTGGAATTTATCTTATAATATTTCGCCGCAGCTGTAATCGATTTAAATTCAATCTCCTCATCCGTTTCGAGGTTTTTTGAAATAACAGGTTTTATTGGGCATCTAAAATTAATACCACCACCTCGTCCTTTTCTTACATTTTCCTGTTGGGTAACTAGTTCTAGATTTTCCAATCGATTGTCAGTCTTTACGTTATTGATGTGATTAATAACAAGACCATTGGGTATAGATCCGTTGAACACCTCGTAAACAAACCTATGGCCAAGATAATGAACAAAATCTGTTAGTGTTCCTCTAACAATTACCCTGATATATCCCATATTGTTCATAGTACCAAGAACTTTTTTAGTTTTTCTGTTTCTAATAATACCGCGATCGTTAGCCTCGTATAAATCAAAGACAGGATGTGGCTGAAACTCATCTTGTAAGGATAAGTTTTCAATGTTGTCATCAGTGACTTTACCGTTATAATGATATACACGCTGTCCCTCTGGAATATCATCGCAGAACAACGTGTAAATAAAATCTTTTCTAAACATTGCAATCCTCTCAGCATTATCTCCCTTTACACTAATCGTAAAACCCGCTGACGTTAATTTGCCAACAGATATTCTAGTTTTGATGTTAATAACCGAACCTAATACATTTCCAGCGTATAAGTTATACTTTGGGTGAATTTGATATGCTTCTTGCTCACGTGCACTTGTCAGATTTACTGTCATTATATTATAGGTAATATTTTTTATCTTCAATTGATTTTTAGCGCATGCGCAGTGTAAGATAAAGTTATACTTTGGGTGAGTTTGATAAATCTCTTCCTCACGTGCGTTTGTCAGATTTACTGTCATTATATTATAGGCGATTTTTTTATCTTCAATTGATTTTTAGCGCATGCGCAGTGTGAGATAAAGTTATACTTTGGGTGAACTTGATATGTTTCTTGCTCACATGTGTTTGTTAGATTTGCTGTCATTATATTATAGGAGATTTTTTATCTTCAATTGATTTTTAGCGCATGCGTAGTGTGAAAAAATTATTAATTAGATAATACATTATAATATAATAATGTTAAAATTACGTGATATAGCTAAGAAAAGCCTTAAGGGAGAACCTAATAAAATAGCGACTGCTTTTGCAGGTTTTGATAATAGTTATCAGTTTGATAATCAAATTGTTTTAGTAAATTTTACTGCAACAAATCTTTACCACCTACTACAGACAACTGTAAAACGTGAGCTTGAAAAACACAAAAGTATTAGATTATTTGTGCAATATCATGTTATATTTTCAAAGTTAGTTATAACGGAAGAATCAACTAACAAGGAAATTGCAGAACCTTATATGAACGCAAAATCAAGACGTGTTTTGCTTGGGACTGATCTGTTATCACTATCTGATGAAATACACCAAGAAATCTGGAAAAAAATAGAGGAATTCACTCAATTAGGTTCGGGTTGGAAGTTTGAAATGATCAAAGAAATATTGTTTCACACGATGAAATATAACGCATTACGAGGTAGTTCATACATCGACCTGCCACCAAAAATAAAAAGTAAAAGATGTTGTATAAACATCAAAAACGTAGATAACAAATGTTTCCAATGGGCTGTTCTTTCCGCACTATTTCCAGCAGAAAAACACGCTGATCGCGTTGAAAAATATATCAGTCACGTGTCTAGATTAAATTTTAAAGATATTAACTTTCCTGTGGCAGAAAATCAAATACCAAAATTTGAAAAGCAAAATAATGTTTCAATTAACGTTTTCGGACTAGATGAAAAAGAGGATGTATACCCGAGATATATTTCAGAAAAAGCTTCACAATCGACTATAAATTTACTGTACTACAAAAATCATTACGTTTGGATTAAAAACTTTAACGGACTAGTTGGTAAACAGTAAAATAAAAATAGGAACAAAAAGTTCTTTTGTTACCGCTGCTTGCATGGTTGTACTAACAATGAAACATTACAAAAGCATTTGCAGTACTGTAGTGATGTGCAAAGAATAACAATGCCATCTAAGGGAGATAGTGTGTTACAGTTTGTCCATCATAATCACAAACTAAAAATTCCTTTCGTTATATACGCTGATTTTGAGTGTTTACTTCAACCTGTACTTGGCGTAGAAAATACTCCTAATCAATCGAGTACAAGAAAAGTTCAAAATCATGTTCCGTGTGGAGTAGCGTACAAGGTAGTTTGTTGTACTGATTCTAGATTATCTAAACCGATCAAATTATATCGTGGTAAAAATCCAGCTATCTGGCTTCTCAAGCAGTTGATTAATGAAGTTGATAATATTACTTATCGTTTGAAAAAAGTAACGCCAATGTTAAAATTAACACCTCAACAAGAATCCGCTCACGAGCAAGCAGAAATTTGTCATATTTGTGAAAAAGCTTTTGACGATGACAAAAAAGTACATGACCATTGTCATTTGACTGGACAGTACCGTGGAGCGACTCATAATCAGTGTAATTTAAAATTTCATGCTCCAGATTTTATTCCAGTTATTCTTCACAATTTTCGAGGATATGATAGCCATATTATAGTAGAAGCTTTTGGTGATCCTGATATAAAATCTCGTCTAAAACTCGATAACATCATCAAATGCATCCCAAATAATTTTGAAAAGTACATGTCAGTTACGCTAGGTAAATTGCGTTTTATTGACAGCCTGCAGTTTATGGCAGCCTCGTTAGATGAGTTAGTGAAAGGTTGTAGTAAATTTGATAACCTAAGAGACTGTTTTGGAGATAAATTTAATCTACTAGCTAAAAAAGGAGTTTTTCCATACGAATACCTCGACGACTGGAGTAAATTTGATGAAACATCTTTACCTGACAAAGACAAATTTTACTCACAACTTAAAAATGAAAATATAACTGATGATGAGTACAGGTATGCACAAGATATCTGTAAAGAGTTTGATTGTGAGACTTTTGGTGATTATCATGATTTATACCTGAAAACTGATGTGTTATTATTAGCAGATGTTTTTGAAAGTTTTCGTGAAGTGAGTTATAATAATTATGGACTAGATCCTTGCTGGTATTATTCTGCCCCTGGGTTGTCATGGGATGCTTTGCTAAAGTTTAGTAAGGTAAGGTTAGAATTACTGACTGATGTTGATATGTTCAATTTTATCGAAAAAGGTATCAGAGGTGGTATTAGCGTGATAACAAAAAAATATGCTGAAGCAAACAACAAATACCTGAAACAGTATAACCCTGACCTTCCTTCGAAGTATCTAGTTTATCTAGATTGTAATAACTTGTACGGGTATTCGATGGCAGAACCAATGCCTTTTAGCGGATTTCATTGGATCAGAGACAGAAAAAAAGATACCCGACGATGTTTCCTATTTCGTTGAAGTTGATCTTGATTATCCAAATTCGCTACACAAATTACATAACGATTACCCTTTCTGTGCGGAATCGATGGTCATAGATTATAGTTTGTTATCAAAAGAACAACAAGCGTTAGCATCACCAAGGCAACATTCCATGGTCAAGAAACTAGTACCAAATTTACTTGATAAGAAAAATTACGTTTTGCATTACAAAGTTTTAAAACAAGCAGTCGATGCTGGTCTTGTGTTGAGAAAAGTTCATCGTGTACTAAAATTTAATCAGTCGCCGTGGATGAGAGGTTATATTAACTCAAACACTTCAAGAAGAGCTGCAGCGAAAACAGAGTTTGAGAAAAACTTTTTTAAACAGATGAACAATTCCGTTTTTGGTAAGACGATGGAGAATATTAGGAAACGTGTAAATATTGAAATAGTTAATGATGTCAATCGCAGAAACAAACTTGTGTCAGACGATGATTTTGTGAGCATGAAAATATTTAATGAAATTCTTGTTGCGATACAAAGAAGAAAAACAAATCTAAAACTAAACAAGCCGATCTATGTTGGAGCTTCAGTGTTAGATTTATCAAAGTGGCTGATGTACGATTTTCATTATAATTTTGTTAAAAATCAGTGGCCGGCTAGTAGATTATTGTTTACTGATACTGATTCGCTCGTATATGAAATCGAATGCGAGGACATCTATCAGGATATGTACTATAATCGACATCTGTTTGATCTTTCCGATTATCCACGTGACAGTAAATTTCATGACGACACAAATAAAAAGGTTATTGGTAAGTTTAAAGATGAAATGAACTCGAGCGCTATCAAATATTTTATCGGATTACGCAGCAAAATGTATGCCGTATTATTAGACAATAATAAAATAACGAAAAAAGCAAAAGGTCTGCCTCGTAATTTTGTTAAAATGTTTATGAAATTTGATGACTACAAGTACGCGCTTGATGGTGGTGTTAGTTTTATGAGAGCTATGGCAATTCGAACTAATCATCATAAACTCGAAACAGATGTCATTATCAAACGTGGATTGTACAATTTTGATGACAAACGCTATTGTAAAAATGGGGTAGATACATTTGCCTTTGGGTATTTTCATTGTGACTAAAATTTTATCTAAACTTATAAAATAATGTTTGAAAATTTGACAATGACAAATAGCTATAATAGTAACATCAAATATCTAATGATGGACGGTAAACAATTGACAGTTGAATTTAATAATGAAACATCAGGTATGTGTTTTAATGGAACACGTGACAAGTTAAAACTTTCGCTCATCAGATCTGATAACAGCGAGTATTTCAATTATCTCGAACTATTGTATCAAAAGTTGCTAGCGGAATTTAAAAACTTTCACAGCCCCATTAGCCAACAAAACTATACTAAACTCACAATTGATCTCGATCGGTCAAGGGTATATTTTATCAACAAAAAATATCCTCTGAACAAACCAGAAATGAAAGATTTGTTTGAGTCCCATCGCTGTGTGAGTGGTATAGTAAAATTTAGTATCTATAGTCGTGATAGTGAAGTATTTTTAATATCAACAGTTGAAACATTAATCATTGGTAATGAGATATAAAATAATATCATTTTCATTCTAATGCTAGTTTAATTTCCGCCTTGTTAACTGAAACGTTCTAATGCACAGTTTAATTTTCATCCTGTTATCTGATAAAAAATTTGTGGTAAAATCTATTTGCCGTCTTTAGAATAATCATATTCCACACATACGCTGTTCTAACAAATTCGTCACTTCTGTTGACAGAGCTTATGGCATTCCAACACCTGTTGTTTTGTCTGGTTACAAAATATCTGTCTACATAGTAGTAGTAGAGGGAAATGAGGGGTTTGGCGGGGGTGGGGGAGGAGGTGTGGGAAGGGGGTGGTGGGCCAAAACCCTCATTTCACTATTTTGGAAAAAGGGGTGGGGGATAATTTAGGACTATAATTTATACTTGTTTGGAGGGTAAAAAAATAAAGTGGGATGAAACCCTCATTTCCCTCTACTACTCATGTTAAACATTACGCATGAGATAAATGGAAACGATGCAATGTTCCAATTGTTTTGCCTTAGAATAACTCATTCAGCATGATATAAATAATAATTGCAAAAGAATAGAGAAATACAATGATATTATGATATTGTCAAACAATTAAAAAAGTGATGTAAATATAAAATGAGTGCAAATATTTAATAGTTATCATCTGCCTAATTTAAACGAAGGATTGGCTGAATAATTTAAGTTTCATCTACTTTCCATTATTTAGGTAATATGTGCAAGAGAAAGGTGTACCACTTGTTTTTTTTATAACGAATCCCAAAAATTACGAAGAATGACATGTTATGCATAGCAAACTTACTCTGTGTGTGTGTGTGTGTGTGTGTGTGTGTGTGTGTGTGTGTGTGTGATTATTTATACACAGCCAGCATTATTAAAATCGATGCAGATCAGACACATTAAAACTCGGCGAGTACATGTCATAAAAGTGAGAATGAAATGTTAAAAACAACAAAACTATTTTTTTTAAATAAAAAAAAACGATGTTCACGCTCATGACCGATGTGCAAGTAAATTCAGAGTCCAGTCCCTACATACTCTAGTTAAATAGCTAAAAAACTTAAAATATGATTACTCATTCTCAATTTACTAGGTCATGACAGATATTTTTTTTAAAAAATGACCCCAAAGAAATAACGATATATTTCAACAACGATGAAAAACGATTTTGATTCATTAAGAATTTTGTACAAGATGCGTTCACGAGTAAAGGCAAGGAAAAAGCAGCTAAAAGAAGGACTGGATTTGGAGACAGAAGGCAAGGTAAAGGTAACTAACAGAAGGACTGCATTTGGAGACAGAATGCAATAAAAGGCAACTTAAATGACTGGATTTGGAGACAGAAGGCAGGAAAAAAGCAGCTAAAAGAAGGAATCGATTTGGAGACAGAAGGCAATAAAAGGCAATTTAAAGGACTGCATTTGTAGACAGAAGGCAATAAAAGGCAACTTAAAGGACTACATTTGGAGACAGAAGGCAGTAAAAGGCAACTTAAAGGACTGCATTTAGAGAGAAGGCAATAAAAGGCAACTTAAAGGACTGCATTTGGAGACAGAAAGCAGAAAAAAAAACAGCTAAAAGAAGGAATCGATTTGGAGACAGAAGGCAATAAAAGGTAACTTAAAGGACTGCATTTAGAGACAGAAGGCAATAAAAGGCAACTTAAAGGACTGCATTTGGAGACAGAAGGCAGGGAAAAAGCAGCTGAAAGAAGGAATCGATTTGGAGATAGAAGGCAATAAAATAAAACTTAAAGGAATGGACTTGGAGACAGAAGTCAATAAAAGGCAACTTAAAGGACTGCATTTGGAGACAGAAGGCAGGGAAAAAGCAGCTGAATGAAGGAATCGATTTGGAGACAGAAGGCAATAAAAGGCAACTTAACGGACTGCATTTGGAGAGAAAAGGCAATAAAAGGCAACTTAAAGGACTGCATTTGGAGACAGAAGGCAATAAAAAGTAACTTAAAGGACTGTATTTGGAGACAGAAGGCAATAACATGAAACTTAAATGACTGCATTTGGAGACAGAAGGCAATAAAAGGCAGCGTTCGTTTTATAGGGCAGTCATGAGAACAGATGGCAAAACTTTAATTGATGAAAAGTTCGCACGGTTGATGAAACACGGAAAGAAATTAAAAATATATATTTCAGGAAAGTATGTTTACCCATCTCACTGCATGCATAGTTTACAAGCTTCAGTGAAATGTCTGTCCCAACCAAAAGAAAATTTATCCCAGTCGAGAAACTCGAAAATATATGCTGATGATTGCCAGTATGTACACGATATGATGATGTCACTTCAAATTGAACATAATGTTTGACTGTCTCAATACTTTGGTGTTGTGTTACATTTTGGAAAACCTAACGGATATATATATATATATATATATATATATATATATATATATATATATATATATATATATATATATATATATATATATATATATATATATATATATATATATATCCAAGGTCATAAGGTGAAGACAGAGTCTGGTGAAGGTCATATACTTGTTATTCATATTTTACACCCACACTTTTCTCTCAGAACAATTCAGATAGGGGAATGATAAACAGATTGTGGTTCAAGAAAATCCTTAGAAATTTCACGTTTGTTAATAACGCTGAATGAGTTTTAAAACAGGATTTTGTATCACGTTTGCATGACCATTTCAGGAACCGCTCCTTTGCTTCAAATAATCTTGTACCTGACAAAACTAATTTATCCCCTTTTAAAAGACTGTGGTAAATTATTACAATAATGCAACAAACACAGCTAAATTATTACAAGAGTGTTAAAGCAACAATTATTACAGTGATTACACTGGTGTAAAAAAATAACATTTTATTAGATGTAAGCATTACTATGGTGTAAAAAACAGCTATTATTACATCTAATTATTACAATGTTGTAATAATAGCAGTTATTATTACAGCTAATTATTACAATGGTATATGAAAACTGCTATTATTACAGCAATTGCAATGATTATGTCACTATTTGCCTTCTTTTAACCAAAAAAGTACTATTTTCCTACTACCCCGTTTTCTACACAACTCCATTTATTCCCACAATTCCAACTAAGTAACCAACGCCGTCAGGTGAATCATATTTTTACTAGACTAAACAATGCTTAAAAACTTAGTCTGGTCTCTAAATTAGTACAAGTTTGCATGACCTGCAAGTTTTATTTCTGTCATTTTAATCCGATCTTTTTACCATATGTGTCACATACAATAAACTTGTTTTCGTTCAAAAAATGTCTCATGTGGCTTGAAAATTCTCTGTTGTTTTTTCTTTTTTCACCATTTATGTATATAGAATAAAAGAATTATTGTATTCCTTACTTTTCAAGAGTAACTGATTTGTTCTTTGCATTTTTTATCTTCAAAATCTATTCAGAATTGTATACTAATCGTGTTTGTCATACAACGATACCTCTTCTTCATAAAAAAAATCATCTAAATCTTTTGAAAATTGAAAAACACATTATCTCTTAGGATTCCTTGCCTTATTTTGAATATTTCCTCCGTAAAAATAAAATGGTATTCATTTGAAAATATTGTGTTAAGTTTTGAAATTCTGACCCGTTCACTACTCTTTTGTCTAGATTTATAATCCCGGCTTCTAGTCTGGCTTTTTATTGGCTTTAACTAAAGATAGATCTATCTAGTGATGATGTTTTAAAAGTGACTGCATCACTCAATTAGCTTCAGTAAATATATCTATTGATGACGTTGTGAGAGTGATTGCATCACTCAGGTTTGGTAAAATGTCATTCTATTTTCTGGTTTCGTTTTGAGTAACATACTTCTAGATTCGAGGCTTCGGAGTTCTAATAAACTTTTCTGCTACATTTGTCTTTACTCTGCATAAGTAGAAAAGTTCTTTTTATTTTGCTTTCCCAACAAATGTCTATGTTGATTGTTGTAAATTATTTCCCGTCATAGAACAGTAGATTATCTGGCTGCTTTTAAAAGGGTTGCTTATTTGCTGAGCCCTGGATTTTTTTTTACTGTTTCAGTGTATGAGTATTTTGGAAAAAATATATATCATCGTAAAGACGTTTATGCATGTCTATAATGTCTGCTTGAGGATGGTCATGCGTCTGAGGAGTACAGACCCCTCTGTAGGGAAATGTATCAGCTTGATTTTAGGTACGTAATTAAGTAACCCATTCTTTCAGTTATTATACTTGATCATATTTTACTTTGCTTTGTTTTTCCCAGAAATGATTGAGGTTTGTGTAAACAATTAGAGTTTAAAGACCACAGTATGGGTGTCCTAAATGCTTCTCTTGATATGCATACGTCTACGACTTGAGCCATTTAAAACGAGATTAGAGCATGAAATAAACATCGTATGTGTGATTGATATGCTAACATCAAAATCCGCCTAGAAATGGTACTTTTATTTTCAACAAAGTGCAATATTTGATTCAATCCAGTAAAACATACGAATAATTCTAGATGGAGGTCAAATTTGCCATTCCAGTAGTTGATTTAAAAAACGGCTACTTTACAAAGTGAGTCGCCTCGCGTTTAGATGGAACCTGGCTTTGTTTTCCACAAATTCTACCTCTGCTTGTTAAGAACCGTTACAGATATACTGAACTTGTAAAGGTCATGTCATCTTTAAGTTTTTGTGTGCCTTCAATTTAGATGAATATAAATGCGTGCATTTGTGTATTTATCCACTACTTAAACGTAATTTAATCAAAATTCATACTGCACAGTTTGAGTCATCCTCCACTCTGGATTGTTGATACCTATCTCTGTGTTATCATCATTTATGTTCACTTATACATAGTTATGTTTCAAATAGTTTGATTTGCTTTATTTTCTCAACGGCGCTTGTAGCACATTATTTGCTATGTCTTGTCAACGAAGTTGGTTAAGTCGTTGTCGTTGTCGTTATCGGGTTTAACGCCATTTTTCAGCACATGATAGGCTATACATGGCGGCCAGTATTAATGGTGGAGGAAGAAACCGGGAAATCCGCAGAAAGAACCACCGACCCACGAGAAGCTACTGGCAAGCTTTCTCACATATCCACATTCGCCGAATCTTAGACTCGAACCCACGCAGACAGAGGTGAGATGGCAGTGATCCGTAACGGAGGGTGCTTTAGACCACTCGGCCACTCGGGGCCCCAAAGTTGGTTAAGTAGTTTTCCCCAAGAATGATTTGACGCAGAAGACTCAAGTAATGTTTGAAAGAGGCAAATTGACTTGAATGCTGTTAAGTATCACAGCTAACGTGACCAAACTTGAATCCCATGCAAGCATATAAACAAACACACGTTATCTTTTGAGAGTAAGATTTCTGCTTTTACGTTAAACGCATTTATTATTTATATCTCTTTTGTGAAAGCTGTTGATGTGATAATAATGTCGCTATTTTTCTCGCACGATCAATTTCGTTTTGTTCATTGTTGTGACTTTTAAGTACTACATTTTCAGCATTTAGCATCATCATTTACCTCAATTATCACGTTATTATGGTTGTGTTTCAATAGTAAGTTAACGTCTAGTACTGGACCAAATATTGAAAAACACAGTAATTCAGGAAAAGGCTTAGATCTCTAAGGAATCTTTTGTTTTTTATCCTGTAGGAAGGAAAACATTGAGGGACAAAGGAAGAGTTGGTATTTAAAAATAAAAGGTCAAGTATTTTTAATTAATTTGGCATATGTGTCCCCAACGCAAGCAAGCCAAAAAGAGAATGCTATTTTCAATGTCACTAGTGGCTTCAATTACATTAGCCATCAACTTATTTACAAAGTTTCACCATTCTGCAGCCGAATAACCTAAAAACAAAACTTGATCAAAATCGATTAAACCTGAAATGTAGGTCACACTGACCTGGTTACGTTACACTGCGTTGCACTCATCAAAATATATCTACAACAAATGTGTAATCACATGCAGCTACACTCAAAGCCTAAGGAAGGTGGTACAGACGGACAAAGTTACAAAGCATGCCCATGGGAGCCCGCATTCAGGAATTTTTGAAGTGGGTGTCAGAGAGTCAGGGACGGGATAGTGAGTATAGTAAGCAGTCTGAAACTAAATCTAATATTTACTAAGCGTTTTGAAAAGAATCTTGTGACATATTTTCAGCTTCATTTGCATGATTAAATTTGTCGGAAGTTATATAGTTTTGCAGCAAAACTTCTGGGGTCACGTGATACCCCTTGACCTATGCTGCGGGCGCCCATGATTATACCCGATCAACATGTGTGATGTTGCAAAATAATAAAACTCATTTTCAATACATACATCGTCTTAGTTGCAAAAATATATATTCAACATTTATTCATTTCTGAAATGCGATTTTCAATTTTTGTACATAGTTTTATTACTTTATCGTTAGAATCTGTTCTGTATATATATGAGAAGAATGAGTAAATTCTGGTTCAGAGAGAGAGAGAGAGAGAGAGAGAGAGAGAGAGAGAGAGAGAGAGAGAGAGAGAGAGAGAGAGAGAGAGAGAGAGAGAGAGAGAGAGAGAGATGCCAAAATACGAATTGCAAACAGTAGAACAAGTTATGATTTCGCAGCCGGAATATATATATATATATATATATATATATATATATATATATATATATATATATATATATATATATATATATATATATATATATATATATATATATATATATAACTTACAATTCGTCTGGACAATAGTTTGGCTTATCTAGTCTGCGGCCGTCTGTCAAGTATCTGAGAATATCCCAGTTGTCGACGCCAGGATATGGGTTAATTCCCCTCGTGATGACTTCCCAAACAACTATACCGTAAGACCACTGCAAGAATAATGTCATGTTTTTCGTCAACCGAGAATATTTTCATAGTAACGTAAGGGTTCATTTCTATGCATTTTCATTTAAGTTTTTCCCAAACAATATTTCTTTTCTTGGAAATTTAAAGACTGGACGTAGTTTAAATTTGAATCCGTGACAAATCAAACAAGTGTTAGGATTATTTATCTCTTACTCTGCCTAAAGTGACTCTTTAACGTTGTGCAAGAATCGGTATCTTAGAACAAAGAATAATAAATAAAGATTAACAATAAGGATTAATTTAAGCAGAGAGAGAGAGAGAGAGAGAGAGAGAGAGAGAGAGAGAGAGAGAGAGAGAGAGAGAGCTTACAACATCAGACTGTACACTGTAGACTCCACGCTCCAAACTTTCAGGCGCCATCCATTTGACTGGCAATTTTGTCTGCTTGTTTCCACAGCTATAATATTCTTTCTCATAAATATCACGTGACAACCCGAAATCGGCGACCTTCACCTTATGATTTTCATCCAACCTAGAATATACATTTTATTCATATTTTCAAAGAATGATATAGCAAAATATTTCTTATTTTTATTTTAAAGTTTGCCACCTTCCCTTAGCAGAAAGAACGTATTCTGTATCTCAATCCAAGTCGCATATATTCAAACTGGTAACTTAAAGCATAAAAATCAAAGAATGCATAACTATGGTTATACTGAAAACAAAAGCAGTAGTATAGGAAAACCAGGTTTTCAACTCACTTTGTTTTTTTACCCTCCAAACAAGTATAAATTATCCCCCACCCCACCCCCTTTTCTTCCAAAATAAACCAGGTTTTTAACTCACCCTAGAGGAAAACCAGGTTTTCAACTCACTTTGTTTTTTTACCCTCCAAAAAAGTATAAATTATAGCCCAAAATTCCCCCCCATAAAACCCCCCCCCCTTTTTTTTTTTCCAAAAATTAAACCGGGGTTTTTGACTCACCTCCCCCCCTTTTTTTTTCCCCCTACTACTACCTGTAAACAGGTATTTTGAAAACCAAAAAAAAAAAAACCCAGGTTTTGGGAAAAGCGAAAAGCTCTTTAAAACCAGAGGTGACAAATTTTTAGAACAGGATGTGTGGAATACAATTTTTTCAAAGACGAAAAAAGGGGTTTTTTAAAAAAAAAAAAAAACCACAAGAAAACAGGATGAAAATTAAACGGGTGCTTTAAAATGGTTTCAGTTAACAAAGGGGGGAAATTAAAAAAAGCTTTTAAAATTGAAAATGTTTTTTTTATATCTGGGTTACCAATTATTAATTTTTCAACTTTTTGATTTTTAAAATTTTTCCTTTTGACTATAGATATACTTTTTTACTTTATCACACTAACGCGAGGGGAAACTCAAACAGTTCAGATCTTTCATTTCTGGTTTGTTCAGAGGATATTTTTGTTGATAAAATATACCTTTGACCGACGAGATCAATTGTGAGTTTAGTATAGTTTTGTTTGGCTAATGGGCTGTTGAAAGTTTTTAAATTCCGCTACAACTTTGATACAATTGTTCGAGATAATTGTAATACATACTGTTATCAGATCTGATGAGCGAAAGTTTAACTTGTCACGTGTTCCATTAAAACATATACCTGATGTTTCATTATTAAATTCAACTGTCAATTGTTTACCGTCCATCATTAGATTTTGATGTTACTATTGTAGCTATTTGTCATTGTCAAATTTTCAAACATTATTTTTTAAGTTTAGATAACATTTCTTTTTGAAAAGATAATGTCGAGTATAGATCTATCATCATAACTATACCCAAGGGGCAAAATGTATCTACCCCATTTTCACAATAGCGTTTGTCATCAAATTTATTCAATCCACGTTTGATATTGACATCTGTTTCTTTCGAGTTTATGATGATTAGTTCGAATTGCACATAGCCTCCATAAATCTAACACCACCATCAAGCGCATACCTATAGTCATCAAATTTCATAAAACTTTTTAACAAAATCACGAGGCAGACCTTTTGCTTTTTTCGTTATTTTATTATTATCTAACAACTACGGACATACATTTTACTACGTAATCCGATAAAGTATTTGAGAGCGCTCGAGTTCAATTCATCTTTAAACTTACCATAACCTTTTTATTGTTGTCTTCATGAAATTTACTGTCACGTGGATAAGCGGAAAGAGCAAACAGATGTCGGTTCTTATACATTTCCTGATAGATGTCCTCACAGTCGATTTCATATACGAGTGAATCAGTAACAGTAAACAATAATCTACTAGCCGGCCACTGATTTTTAACAAAAGTGTAATGAAAATTGTACATCATCCACTTTGAATAAATCTAACACTGCAGCTCCAACATAGATCGGCTTGTTTAGTTTTAGTTTAGATTTTGTTTTTCTTCTTTGTATCGCAACAAGATTTTCATTAAATATTTTCATGCTCACAAAATCATCGTCTGACACAAGTTTGTTTCTGCGATTGACATCATTAACTATTTCAATATTTACACGTTTCCTAATATTCTCCATCGACTTACCAAAAACGGAATTGTTTTAAAGAAGTTTTTCTCAAACTCTGTTTTCGCTGCAGCTCTTCTTGAATTGTTGGAGTTAATATAACCTCTCATCCACGGCGACTGATTAAATTTTAGTACACGATGCAACTTTCTTCAACACAAGACCAGCATCGACTCGCTTGTTTTAAACCTTTGAAATGCAAAACATAATTTTTCTTAACAAGTAAATTTGGTACTAGTTTCTTGACCATGGAATGTTGCCTTGGTGATGCTAACGCTTGTTGTTCTTTTGATAACAAACTATAATCTATAACCATCGATTCCGACTGAAAGGGTAATCGTTATGAATTTGTGTAGGCGAATTTGGATAATCAATTTCAACTTCAACGAAATAGGAAACATCGTAAAGGTTTCTTTTTTTCGGGCTTGAAAAAAATGGTCAACCCTGACCAATGAATCCGCAAAAAGGCCCTTGGGTTCCTGCCATCAAAAACCCAAACCGTAAAGTTTTTTTCAACTAATAAATTTTATACTTAAAGGGAAGGTAAAGGGTTTATGTTTCGGTTTTTGGTTTTTTTGCTTCTGCTTTATTTTTTTTTTATCACGCTAATCCCCCCCCCCTTTTTCGGTTACCTTTTTTAAATTTTAAAATTGAACATATCCACGCCCTGTAATTTAATTTTAAAACCCTTAATTAAAAAAAACTTTAAAGCAAAGAAACCCATGACAACCCGGGGGCAAAAATTAAAAACCACAAGGATCTGTCCATAATTATTATAATTTCACTTCCCCGAAAATTTTCAAAAAAAACTGCTAATAAAAACACTTTCTTTTTTTAAGGTATAATTAAAGATAATCACCAAAAGCCCAAAAAATAAAACCCTTTTTCCAGTACCCTTTGTCCCTTTCCCTGTACTGTCAAAAAGTTAAAATTTTCATTTTTTGTTGTGAGTTTTTTTTTAAATTTTTGGTCAGGTAAAGATATTTCACCAAATTTCCCCCCCAATTGGGTCGGGTATTCGTTTGGAAAAACCCCTTTTTTAAAGCTAGAAATTTAAAAATTTTCCCTAAACAGTCTCTTGGGTTTAAATCAAATTTACTAAAACCCTTTTCAAAAATCTTTAAAACGGGGCTCCCTTTAAAACGGGCCGGGAGTCAAAAAAAATTTAATTTTAAACCCTAGCTAATAACATGTACTTTTTAAAATTTTTTTGGGGGGCATTTAAAATTGACGTTTATGGGTTTTTTGATAAATTTTTATCTCAAAAATCACCAAAACCTTTCTACTATAAAGGGCTATCATACCCTCAAAAAATTGGAAGAACCCCCGGAAAAAAAATCTGGGTGCAAATTTTAAAAAATTTTTACACGTTTAAATTGCCGTCCACGAAAATGTCCATCCAAAGCAAGGGAAAAATTTAACCTTTTTTTAAACCGTCAAAAGCTTTTTCAAAATATGCAAATTTCCGCCTTTCCCGTGATGGGAAATTCTTTTTTGAGGTTTTAAATTTTTAACTTTGGCGTTACTTTTTTCAAATAAATAAATATTATCAATTTCATTAATAAACCTGCTTTGAGAACCCAAACGCTGGTTTTTTAAACCCGATAAATTTGATTGTTTAGTTTAATCTAAAAATCATTACAAAAATTTCCCTTTTACGCTAACCACAGGGGAAAATGATTTTAAAAATTTTCTTGTACTCTTTAAATTGGGGTTTAAATTTTTCCCCCCAAAGGTCAGGTTGAAGGGGCCCTTCAAAATTAAGGAATATAAACGAAAGGAATTTTAGATTGTGAAATATGGAAAAAAATGAAACACACAAACTTTTTTGGAGGGCTTTTGTTATTTTTTGGAACATCACAAACGTACTGCAAATGCTTTTGTTTGTTTTCATTGTTTGTACAGCCATGAAAACCCGCGGTAACAAAAAAAATTTTTTTTTCTTATCCTTTTTGTACGGTTACCAATAGTCCTTAAAAGTTTTTCCCCCCCAAACAAATGTTTTTTAAAGTAATTTCTTTTTTATTTGATTGTGAAGCTTTTTTTTTAAACAAAAAACCTGGTTTTCGTCCCCTTTTAAATTAGTCCGAAAACGTTAATTGAAACATTTTCTCCCTTTTAAAAATTTTGGTTATTTTTTTTTCTGCAAATGGAAATTTTAAAAAATTTTAAAATTTAACCCTAGCACAGACTGATTTCCCTTTCAAAAAACGATTTGCGTTTTTTTCTGCGGAAATATGGGGAAAAGGAACGGGCCCTTGGAAAAAAATTTGTTATTTTTCGTTTTTTGTTTTTTTACAACATCTTTTACTTTTTTTTTTTGGTGGCAGGGTCAAAAAGAAAGAAATACCCCCCCCCAATACTTTATATTTCATCTGGGGAAACAAAAATTCACCTTTGATCTTTTCAAACTTCCAACCCGAACCTAATTGACTAAATTCCTTATTTTTTTTTCCAATTTTTTTGGGTTTTTTTATTTCATAGAAAATTTATAATTATCGTCCCAAGAAAAAACACGTCTCGATTTTGTTTTTAAATTTAAGGTTGGGTTTTTCCCCTTTGGGAAATTTAATTTTTAAAAATAAAACAATTTTAAAAATTTAACATGTTTTGAACTTTTAATCTGTTTATTTTGTGTTTTTTCGAGTTTCACGTTTTAAAATTTTTTCTGGAAAATAGGGGAAAGATTAGTTCCCTTTTAAAATTTACTAAAAAAAATTTGGGTTTATAAAAATGAAAAACTTTTATAAAAACCCTGAAAAAAGCAGTGCTTTTTTTAATTGGGTTTTCCTCCCAAAAAAAGCTTCTCTTACTATATAAAGAAATTTTTTAACATTTTAAATTACTTTTAATTTAATAAATTTTAATTGATAATTTTTTCACACTGGAAAAGCGCTAAAAATAAATTAGAGATAAAAAAAAATCTCCTATAATATAATGAAAAGCAAATCTAACAAAAAACAGTGAGAAAAGAAGCATATCAAGTTAACCCAAAACATAACTTTACCTCACACTTCGCATGGGCAAAAAAATCTTTTTGAGTTAAAAAATTAAACCAAAAAATTTAATGATCAAAAATTAAAACCAAACACAGGTGAAAAAAAAAAAACATATCAAGTTAACCAAAATAAAATTTTAATCTCACACAACGCATCGCAAAAAATCTTAGAGAAAAAAAATTTTTAACCTATAATTTAAGACAGTAAATCTAACAAGCGAAACTTACAAGAGTTTTTACCCAAATTTCCCCCCCAAAAAAAAAATTAAAAGTGGAATGTAATTGGTTTGGGGAAAATTAAACATTAAAACAAAATCCCTGTTGGAAAATTAACGTCAGCGGGTTTAAAATTTTTGTGAAAGTGAGATAATGCCGGAGGTTTGGGCTTTTATTTAAAAAAGTTTTTTAATTTAACGTTGTTCGGCGTTTAAATATTCCAGAGGGCAGCGTGTTTTTTCATTATAATGGTAAAGCACGATGTTAAATTTAAAATTTACCCAAAAACAAGATGAGTTTCAGCCCGAACCCAGTATTTTTTTTAATACGAGGTAAACGATCGGGGGTTATTATTAAAAATAGAAAAAAAAAAAGTTCTTAAAATTTTTGCAAAGGGGAAAAATATTGGGGAAACCGTTTGGGAACATCAAAAAAACAATTTTCGAAAACCCTTGGGTTCATAGGTTTGTTTTTGAGGTGTTTCAATGGATTTTTAACCAAAATGGTCTTGTTATTAATCACATAAAAAATTATAAAATGAAAAATTGTTTGGAAAATCTGGAGATGGGAAAACCGAAAACGGGAAAAATTGTGAAAAAAAGGAAAAAAATTTAGTAAGGGTTTTAAATTTTTAAATTGCCCAAAAAAACTGTTTTTAAAAAAACCTCGAAAGGTTGAGGAGATCAATTCAAATCAAAATTTCAGCGGCGGCAAAATTTTATAAGAAAAACCCCGCAGTCGTAAAAATTAAGTTTTGGAGCAACAAAAAAACCCTTTTTTAAAGAGAATCCGATGCTAGGTTTGGGGTTTTATATATGATGTTAAAATAAATTTTGGGTTTAATTCGGTTTTAAAAAAGAAAATGATGAGCAAATGCTATGATATCATCGTGATAAATTTTAACGTTGTTACTGCATTTTAAATTAATTTTTAATCTTTTTCTGTTTTCTTTGTAATATTTTATGAGAATCACCTTGCTTTTCAATAACATCAACACTAAAAACCCAACAAACATTTTTTTACCCTTAAACAAAGTTCTTTTTATAAATTTACTTATTAACTTTTTTGGTTTAAACTTTTAACTCATCGGTCATCTTTAATAATAAAGTGGGATAAAAAAAATTTTTTAATAATGGACTTGATTAAAGACTCGCTAAACCCTTACAAAAGAACTATTTGAAAAAGGTCTTTCAGTAAATAAGGTGTCAGGGGAAAAAGTCATACATAGTTTTAAATTTTTTCCCAAAAGATTTTATAGAAAAATTCTGTTGTTTTATAGGAAGTTTATATTTTATATAAAAAAAAATTTTATGAGATGGTGAAATAGTCACTGTTGCTGACAAAACAATTACAGCAGTCAACAACAAAAAGGTTTTTTTTTCAAGTACCCACATTGTAAGCAGTTTTTTTAAAATTTAAATTTTTACCTTTGCCAAAACAAAACTGTTCTGGCAGTTAATAAAAACCTTTTTTTAAAAATATAAAGGGTTTCCGGGCCGACAAAAAAATTTAAAATTTGTTTTCATATTTGTCAAGATTTTAATTTTAATGACGACCCCAAACGTTCGAAAAGCAGTACAAATATCATTATTTTAAACCAAAAAAAATTTTAAAATTTCTGTCAAACAAAAGTATGGGGGAAATTTTATAATAGCATTATATCATAATCTGTTTGGTTGGGTTAAAAAAACCTTTTTTTTTAAAATTACCCTTTTTCCCCACCCCAATTTGACTAAATTTTTTATCCCCTTTTTTTCTAATCACTTTCCGATAACAAAAACCCCCTATCAGTTTTTCTGTTGTTCTTTTCATAAAAAAACCTACAAACGGTTCCCCCGCCAGATCTTTTTAAAAAGTACGTTACGGTATGTTAAAAGTTTCCTTTTTCAAACCAAAAAACTTCTTTGCTCCAGTTTGGAGAAATCCCTTTTTCAAACACCTTTTTAAACAAAGAAAAAACTAATTTATCACCCAAACCCTTTAAATTTTTGCTGCGGTTTCATTTTTCATTTTTCAATAAATTTGGTTTTTTTAAAAGCTTTTTTTGGTGTGATTTTTTTTGGTTCGATTTTTCGGTTAAAATTTTTTCGCTTACGATTTGAGAAAGGTCATCGATGTTCCTGTTTGTGTTTTTTGGTTTGAAATGTTTTTGATTTTCCGTTTAGCGTGCGAATTTTAAAACTCTCCCAAAAACAACGCTTTTACCCTCATTTCCCGTAAATCCCCTTTTTTAAAATTTTTTTTTCAAAAAAACGTTCAAACTTTTTTTTTAAAAATCAGAAACCGATCAGTCCCGATTTTGTTTGGTTTTCTTTCTGGGGCTTGTTATTTTTCCCGCTTTAGCGCATCGGTCTTTTAAGGTTTCCCGTCTTATCTGGGAAAAAAAGGGAAACTGAAAAGGGGGTTTTCTAAAAAAAATCTTTAACATTAAACAAAAAACCTTTTTGGGGCGCCTCAGCGCCAACGTTAAATGAGCTAGATTTGGGTACATCCACCAAATCTATTTCCCAGATATCATCTACAAATTTGCGACAACTTTACGTCGTTGGAACATTTTTTTTTAGGTCGTGTAGTTCGACTTTCAAAATCCCATATTCTTTATTTTCCCCCATCGTGGGTGATTGACAGGGTCTCCGATTTCCCAAATTTTTATTTTGCTCCAAATTTTTCCCTGAAAAAAATTTTTTTTAACAAAAAAGTTCTTTGTTTTTTTGTTGGCTCCATATCAAGGGAATTTGTCTAAAATTTCTTTTTTAAAAATCTAATTTTTTAGTTTTTTTTGATCCGATAAAAGAATTAAAGACGCATTGCTTTTGCATCCACTTGGGTTGTAAAGGGTCTTGGGCCCGGGAATGGATTGTCCCTTTTTCATCTATTGTTGATGTAGCGGGTTCCTTTGGGCCTTAAACCGGGGCCCTGGCAATGTCCCCAAACCCCCTTTTGGTTTTTGGGGGTTTTTTCCAAAAATTTTTTTTTTGTATATCTTTCCAAACCCCATTATTTTTGTTGTTACAAAATTGACCCGTATGCGAAAATTTTTTTTTTGCTCCCAAAACACAAATTTTGTCAAATCAAAAGGGTTTCATATATTCTAAATTTTTTGCGTCGAATAAAAAAATTTTTTAGGGTAAACCCTTTTTGGACGTCCCCTGGAGGGTACTTTTCGCTGGGGGCGTTTTCTTTAAAAATTTTATTTTTTATTTTTCCACAATTGCACAAATACTTTTTTAAAATTTCCTGTTTTTTTGTTTTTTTTGTTTGGGTTTTAAAAAATACCTTTTGTTTTTTGTTTTAAAACTTGGGCAGTTTGGGTTTACTTATTTTTACTTTTTAAGTTTAAAATAAAAATTAAATTTTTACTCATCATTAGCGTGAGAAGGTTTTCTTTTTCAAACTGTAAAATTTAAATTTTTAAAAAATTTTAAAAATTTCTGCTCATCTGTCCGGGATAAACATAATTTCAATTTAAAATCCCCCAAAACAGACGTTTTCCCAAAAAGGGTTTGGGGTTTATTTGAGTTTAAAATTTTCTTTTGTAAATTTTTTTTTTCATTTACTTTTTTATTTCTTTGTTGGGGAAGTCCAAAGATCAAAATAATTATTATTTTAAAAAATGCTACAAAATGTGTTCCTATCCGGGCAAAAATCTTTATTTTAATTTTCACATGAAACTTAAAAGCAGAAGGTGATTTTAAAATTTCTGAGGTCATTTTAATTAAAAATCCAAAGAAATTAACCCCGGGCCGCTTTTAACTTTTCAATGAAAAAAAAATTTCTTTAAAGGGGCGTAAAAAGTTCCTGGTAAAAGTTAGGGCCCCCGATTCCCAAAAAAATTTTTGGCAAACAGAATTCCCCCCTAGTCCCCCCCAAAAATGGGCGAACGGAATAAAATTTTTTTCCCTTTTTTTGTTTGATTTGCTTTTGCATTTGCACTTTTGGTGGGTTTGGTTTATTTTGTTTTTCTTTCTTTCTTTTTTTTTTTTTGTTGGTTTATTTCTTTTTTTTTTTGGGGGGCATTAAATTTTAAAATTTTTTTCATAAAAAAAAACAATTTTTTTTTTTCCACTTCCAGAAAAAACCATTACCTTCGGCGGGTTTCTTGTTTCGCCAATATTGCTCCAACGCTGCTGCCCAGTCCTAATGTTTTCCCCAAAACCGGGAAAAGTTTTTGGTTTTGTGTACAAGGGTTTTTTTCTGATTAAAGCCCCACCAAAAAAAACCACCTTTTTTTTGGCCCCCCCCCCTGTCTTTTTTGCAGCACAAAATTTTTTTAAAAAAAGTTTTTTTTTCGATATACTTTTTTAAATTGATTTTTTGTTTGCATTAATTTTTTTTAAAAAACCTTTAGAAAAAATTTGGGATTTATTTTTAATGATACCTGTTCTCGCTTTGGCAGTAGAAGCTAAAAAATTTTTTTTAAACCTTGGCCAACATCAAAAACCCCTTTTTTTAAAAATATTATTTTTCCTTTTTTATATAACAACCGGATTTTTAAAATTGGAAAAAAATTGGGCATTTTACCTACCAAAAAGAATTACCCGGAAAAAATCTTTAAATTAAATCACTAATGCTATACGTATAACGGGGGCTACTGTACCGCCCCCAATGCCCCGGTTTAATTTTTAATATCCCCCTGTGCTGTCTACACTCGCCTTTGTTATGGGTTTTCTAAAATCAAAATGAAATAAGGGGGTAAAGCGTACAAAATTCCCTTTTACTGATATTTGAGTTTTCCCTCTTCAAAACTTAAAATTTTTTAGTGCGTCAAGCGGTTCATTTACGGTTTTAGAAATAAATTTTTTTTAAAAATCAAACAGAAAAATTTCAAATCGATAGCCGTTTTTGGTTTTTGCTTTTAATTTTAAACAACGTATTTCGTCTGACCGGTGGGTCAAATTTCTGAATTTTTTTGTTGTTGGTTCCCCCGTCGACTTGTTTTTGAAATTCGACTAAAAATATTTCTCGGAAAGTTGTTCGCTTTGATGTTGTTGTGACCCTCCACCTGAATCAGTAGTTTTTGGAAAAAAATGTCGTTTTTCCTTAAAAAAAGCTTCAAGTAAATTCTGGTTTTTATCTTTCAAAACGTGTTATTTAGTTCTGGAAAATTTTTGTGAAAGGGTGGTGTTTTACGGGCATCCACAAAGAAAATTTTTTTTATGAAAACGGGACATCAGCCCCTCCAGATAAAAACAAACAATCGTTTTGGTCTGCTCGAAATTTAAAAAAAGAGTATGTTTTACCCCCGAAATTTCTTTATCAAACGGACAAAAGCCGGGAAAAACATGCTTAGCGGAAACATAATTTTAATTTGAAAAGTTATCCCCCCGGGAAGTTTTCTTCGCCCAGCAAAACCTTCCCTTTTTGCGTGGGGTTTTCACTTTTAAAAGGGGTTTTAAAAAGTAAATTTAAAAAATTCCCCTTTAAAAGTCCCCAGTGGCAGCTGGGGGTGTTTTTATTTAGATTATTAAAAGGGGATTAAGAGAAACTCTTGTTTGCGTTTTTTTATTAAACAATGCAGCAGGGGCGACAATTTCTAGTGCTGCCCGCCCTTTGCAATTTAAAAAATTTTTCTCACAATTACGTATTTTTATCCGCATTAGTCCATGTACTATAGCGCCCCTCTTTTAAAAATCTGTTTATTCAGCTATACCCCCTCCAGTATCTTTAAAAACATCAAATTAGTTGCAAATTGATCTCGGTAAAACGTCGGAAAACGAAATAAAATTTAAAAATTTTACTTTTCAACTTGTAGGTGGGCTTGAAATATTTCTAAAAGTTTGTTTTGGCCCGTTGAAATCTAGCCCCTTTTTTAATGGCCCCCAACCGGGTTTTTTTTAAGGTACTTCTGCTCCAAATGCAATTGACAGGGTTGGGTTACTACTGTCATAATTCCCCGTCCACGAACTTCCTAACATACCCTTTTTGGCAGTAGAAAAAACATCTTTTGTACTTGGTGTTTAAAGGTTTTTTAAAACCAGTTTTATTTTGGGTTTGTTAGAATTTTTATCAAGGGACCCCAAAAAAAACCGAATTCGTCACCTTTTTGGGCGAGTCAAAAAGTTTTTTTGTTTAAATCGAGATAATTTTTAGTAGACTTTTATTTTATTGATTATATAAAAATTTTTTTTCGGGGATTGTTACTTTTTGAAAATTAAATTTTTTATGATCTTTTCGCCTTTGGGGGAAAAATTTTAATTTTTTTTTTTGTTGTTATCCTAGCTTTTTGAGTTTCTTTTGTTGGGGGCGTTTTTTGAGATTTGCTTGTTTTATTCAGTGCAGTCGGGGGATCTCCTTTTATTTATTAGTATTTTTTTTCCCCCCAGTTCCCCGCGGCGATGCAGCCCCGTTGCCCAAAAACTTTTCCCCGTCAAAGCAATTTTGGGGGCAAATTTTAGCGCTAGTCCTTGGGAAAATTTTTTAAAAACTTTAGTGAATTTATTTCCAAAAAATCCCCCTACTATTTTTTTTTCGATAAAAATTTTTTTCTTTTTTCATTTATATTTGGTTCTTTTTTTTTACTTTTGCTCGCGTAATGTTAATATTTTAAAAATTTTATTTCTTCCCGAAAATGTTTTCCCCGAATTTATCTGGCAAAAATGCATCCTTTTAAAATTGTTTTTTGATCTTCAACGTTTAAAGGGGTAATTTTAAAATTTTCGTGGAGTTTTTTTTTGCAAGAAGAACCCTGGCGGGGTTTGGGAGAAACTGTAAATCGTTTGCCTTTGCTACCTTTTTTATGTATAAAAGCCGAAGCAGTAGAGCAATTTACTAATTTTTGTTTTACTTCTTTTTATATTTTAAAGGGGTTCACGTCATAAAGTAATAGGTGATCAAGTGCAGTTAAGTTTTTTTTAAGTAAATCCTAACAGGTTTTTTGCAATACTTCTTTTCTTTGGGTTTTAAGATTTGGGTTGCTATATTTTTCAAAATTATTAGTTCCCAAAGTGTTAAAATTTTTCTGCTAATTCAAAAAATTTTCAGCCACACAGTAAATTTTTGTTTAGAGCTCTTTTATGTCTTGTTTTTTTCTTCAAAATTTAAAAATCCTTGCGGAAATTTTTTTTTTTTTTTGGGTTTTAGATTTTGGGAGGTGTTTAAACATAGTAAAAAAAAATTTCAAACCCTTAACCCTCATTTTTTTACGTTAGGGGAATTTTTAATTTTTAGCAAGTACAAGAAAATTAATTTAATTTTAATTGTTTTTAGTAGGAATTTGTTTTTTAGGTTGGGAAATAATTTACTGGAAAAAATTTTTCCGCAAACTTCGTTTTAAATCCTTTGAGTTTTGTTAAAAAAGTTGTTTGCATTCCCTTTAATATTTTTCAAATTTTTTCAAAATTTTAATTCGCCGCGTTTAAGTTCCCTGGGGTAAAGTTTTTTATTCGTCAGATGTTAATTTTTCATCGATCTTAGATGATCAAGTTTTGTCAATGATTCAATTTTCAATTTTTACACTTAAAATTCCCAGCTTCCTTTGATATTAAAAACAAATTAAAACTAAACCCATCATTTCAGTAGTTTAAAATAAATTTCTTTTTCAAAGTTCCTGTTTTTCTTTTCTATATTTTTCTACACGGAAATTTTTCGAGTTTAAACAAAATTTTCTTTTTTTTAAAAATCCCCCTTTACCCAAAAGGGTTTTTCTCTGGGTATTTTTGCTGTTTTTTTAAAAAGTGGAAACAATGACAAAACCCCTTTTTAATTTTTTCATAAAGTGGAATTATTAAATTTAAACTCTGTAACCGTGTTTAATTTTTCTTTTGCAGCAGCTCCCCTCAAAAATTTTTACATCAAAATTTTTTGATTATTTTTTGGGTATTCTAAACAGTCCACTTGCTTTTTATAAACAATTTCCCCATTAATTTTTTTTTGTTTTAAAAAATCTTATAATTCATAACTTTTTTTTCTCCTTTTTTCTCTTTTTGTAAAATAAAATCTTGATCTCCAAAATTTCCCTAAACTTTTCAGAAGAATTTACCCGGGCTCTTTGTTTCTCCCCTCTGTTTTCTTTTATGTCCCCCTTATAAAAATTTTTTTATAATATTTTTATTCCCTTCGTTGTTTAAATCTGCTAATCCTTTGCTCAAGTTCAGCGGATTGTTTATCAATCGATCTGTTTCTTCTTGTTTTTTAGCCCCCCGGGTCAGCTTTATTTGCTGTAAAATGCCTCAAAACAGTTTTCCTTTTTTTCCCCTCAATCAAATAAAAAAGTTTTGCAGACTGCTTCCCGTTGTTCCTTAAAAAATTTCCAAACCAAACCCTTTTTCCCCGTTGTTTTTAAGTTTTTCTTCGACAGTGGTTTTTTTCAGGGTTTTTTAACCCCAATTAAAGCTTCTTAAACCGGCTTTTAAAATTTTAGGTTGGGTTTTTTGTAGGGAGTTACTTGCCCACCCTCCGCGCTTCTTTTTACTTTTTGCCCCAAGTGATTGCCGGGGAAATTTAGCAAGTTTTTTAAAACTTCTATGTGTTTTTCTTTTATCTTGCTCGTTTGGGCCATTTTTATAATTTTAAAAAATTTTATAAAATTTAAAGTCTTTTGTAATTAAGTGTTTAAAAAAACACGAAAAAACTTTTTGTGGGGTCATTTGTAAAATTTATCAAATAAGAAAAAGTTAAATTTTTTTTGTTGCATTAAAGGAAAAGTTCAATAAACTTATCTTTTTGAAAGCCAACCCCATATTGCCCCGCTTGGCAAAATTTCAACGTCAACATAATCCAGTCCTGGAAAAAAAATAAAAAAACCCCTATTTAGCCGAATAAAACCCATCAACATTAAAAAAAACCTTGAGCGAGAAAACAGAATTACACTGTTTGTTACGGGTTTGTGAAAAATAAAGATCTTATTTTGTTCATCTCCTGGTGTTTTTGGGGAAAACATCAAAAAACTACTATTTTTTGTTAAAATTTCATCAATTTATTTTAAATGGAATAAGATCTTTGGGTGCCTAATTTTTAAAAAAATCTTCACCAGCTTTAAGAACATCACAAGGGTTTTCATTTACTCATTTAATAACTCATACTTATCTTGGTGTGGATTGAAAGTGGTAAAAAATAACTCTATCTAGTTTAAAATTTTTTCCCCCAAGAACAAGTTATAAGCAAAATTTTTTTTCCCCGATCCAGTTTGCCCAAAAAATAAAAATAATAAATCAGGGGAAATTCATTATTATGTTTTAAAAGCTTTACTAGTCTACTGTATCAAAGTTTTTTACGACGAAAATTTTTCCATTTTGGTTTTAATATTAAAAAATAGTTTGAAAATTTTCTGGATAGTAAATAATACAAAAATACAAAATTTTGGGAACACTATTTGGGGATTTATCCACAAAACGTTTTAAAGGTTTATCCAAAAAAAGCCCCAAATTTTGATCGGCTCAAAAAAGAAAAAAAATAATTTTTTCTAAATCTTACCACGAATTTCCCGATGAAGTTTTCATTTTCCAAGACAAAGGGGGACGATTAAAGGGCGTTAATGTAAAAAAATGTCAGTTTAGTTGTTACGAAAAAAATTTCGTGCGATTTTCTAATAATATCGTTTCTTTTAACAATCTAGGTAATTTACCAAATTCTTTGGTCAGTTTTGATTGGGTTTAAAAAAAATTGGGGATGTATTTAGTGGGAATATTGTTATGAAACAAAATAAGATTACGATCTTGGAACCCAACTGGGGATGGGGGGGCTGTCCCCAAAAAAAATGTCAATGATTGGACGCTTTTAAATTCTAATTTAAAACACGCACTAAAAAAAATTTTTCCAGTCACGTGAAAAAAATTTTCCAAGTTTTTCCCGAAGCATAAAACCCAAAAATTGAGATGAAAAAAATTTTTGGGGAAACCAAACAAATGTTGACATTAAACTCGCTAAAAAATTAACACAAAACTCAATGATATTATTTAGTTTAATTTCCTAAAATTGGGTGAGAAAACAAATTTTGATTAAAAAC
This sequence comes from Potamilus streckersoni, assembly GCA_016746295.1. NCBI lineage: Eukaryota > Metazoa > Mollusca > Bivalvia > Unionida > Unionidae > Potamilus > Potamilus streckersoni. The sequence continues at coordinate 54,210 of JAEAOA010000484.1, forward strand.
CTCACAAACAGATTAAAAAAAATTGTGTAAAACATTTCATCGGGGGCTAGTAAAAATGGACGAGGGGAAAAAAATTTTTTCAAATTCCCTGCAGAAGTTTCTGGGATGTATAGTTTTTCAGTGATTAGGGACTGTAAATTTTAAAATATAAAACCAAACATCTTCATTACGTAATTTTAATTTGGTCTTTTGGAACTGTAATTATTTTATTAAATTTAAAAAGGGATTGAAAAAAAATTTTCAAATTTAACTGGTTGATACAATTCCAGTTGTTGAAGGGTTTTATTATTGGTGTTTGGAAATTTTTAGCGGGTTTTTTCATAAAATATTAAAACCCAAAAATTATAATGAAAAAAAATTTTAGTTGATTTTTAAATCATATTTCAAAAGTTTTTTTCAGACAGGATGTGGAAAGCACTAAACAATCTATAAAATTTTTTAAAAAAAAACATTGGTGTGTTAAAAAATGTTTTCAAAAAAAATACAGGAAGATCCTTCCCATAAAATCATATTACCATTGTTAAAGAACCCGTTCCGGATAATTTTCAAGTTTGGGGTTCGTTAAATCCCTTTTTGTTAATTATATCTGGTATTGGGTTTCACTTACAGCGGCGTGTAAAAAAATTAACCAAGGGTTTTGATAAAAAAGCATGGATGTTTAAAAAATCAATTAAAAATTTCAAAAAAACTTCTTTATCCCGATTTCCCGGGCCTTAAACCCCGAGGAGTCAAATAAAAATATGGATGATTTATTACGTGGAAATTTTCGTTTTTTAAAAAATATGTTTTAAAAGACATTCAACCCAAAGGGGTTAGCAAGTATGAAAAAAAATATCAAAAAAAAAAAAGAGTAACGTAAAAAAAAAATTTTTAAAAATTAAAAATTTTAAAAATAACTAAAATAAAATCAAATTTTTATTCTAATGTAGGTTTTTAAATTTCCACCTTGTTTTTTTGAAAAAAAATTTTAATGGGACAGTTTAAAATTTTCATCCGTTTAAAACTTGTGGGTAAAAAAACCCCTTTGCCGTCTTTAGAATAATTGTTTTTTCCCACATGCGCTTTTCTAACAAAAGGGCACCTCTGTTAAAGAGCTTATTTGAAATTTAAAAACCTGTTGTTTTTTGGGTTAAAAAATACCTGTTTTACAGTTAATAGTAGGGGGAAAAAAGAGGTGGGGGGTGAGTCCCAAAACCCCCCGTTTTAATTTTTGGGAAAAAAAAAGGGGGGGGGGTGGGG